>BTHU01000023.1:24193822-24696372 GCA_036184795.1 Tokudaia tokunoshimensis | reverse complement strand
ACAGCAACAGAAAAGTAACAGATAAACTTTGAAAACTCCTGGAGGTCAGGCTGAACCTCAAACCAATGACATTGGAACCAGCTTTAAGCTTACCTTGTAAACAGCTAGTCAGGGTACCTGCTTACCCCCAGACAGGGCCGCTCCCTGATCTCAGCCTACTTCGTGATTTTTCTCTCTGAAAGGAGATTTTATGTAGCCCAGGCTGACCTTGACATTCATACATAGCTGTGGGTGACCTTGAATTCTTGACCCTTCTTCCTCTACTTCCTACGTGTTGGGATTACAGACATGTAGCACCACTACACACACATACAAACACCCGTGCATGTAATATATACATTTGAAAAGCATGTCTAGTCCCATCTAACATTAGTACTTAAATCACTCATTTAGTTCAAAGATCGGACCTTCCCTCTGCCAGCAAAGAGAGAGCCGGATAAGTCACGTTTCTTCACTGACTCATCTTACCCAGGCCCTCCACTACTTTTCTTTTGTCCTCTTCAGTAGCAGTGTAGAGGAGGAGGTGGGGTGGGGAAGAACGTGCTTATTTGATTAGTGAGTGCTGTCTCCCTTCCTAATCCCAGAACCTCTGTGTGTGTGTGTGTGTGTGTGTGTGTGCGCGCGCGCGGACCTTATTTAGGGAAACCTTTTACTTAAGCTTCCATAGATTGCTGGGAACTGAATAAGCAGAGGACTAGCAAAAGACCCACAAGACTGGCGGGTTTCAATCACAATCACAAGATGAAAATTCAAAAGCGCAGTTTTTTTTTCTACGATTTTGTTGGTAGACATTATTCAAAGTCCCCGAAATTGTCAAGAAAATTAACCAAAGTTCGACTTCCTTAGAAAGGTATAGGAAAATGTACAGGAAGAAATGAGACAAGGAGATGCTATTTCACTTAAATACCTCCTCTTGACTGTTCCGTTGTCTGTCCCGTCGCTCTTTAGAAATCTGAGCTGAGGCCTAGCATCTGGGATTTGATTCAACCATTGTGGCTGGTTTCCAGGACGCCAGACAGGCGGCAGCCAGAGATCCCAACGTGTGGTCTGCTTCATGAAATGGCTCGCTCTACTTTGGTCTTTGGGCTCTCTTTTTAAAGGGAGGTTGTTTTGTAACAGTTCATTCGAACAGCGAGTCATAAGTGTTGACCCACAGGGCAAGGGGTGTGCTTCCTTATCTGTCATCTTTCTTCTTCTTCTAAAACAAAACAAAACAAAGCAAAAAACCGCGTAGCTTTATGGCACTTTCTCCCAGGCTGATACTGCATGCTTCAGTCGTAGCCTTCACTCTGCATGCCTGGAGCCAGAAAACATTTTAAAGAATGATTGTGTTCTGTACAGTCTTTTGTGGGGATACATTCTGATTTGTGGTGTCTGAGGAAGACACTTCTCGGCTCTCCCTCATTTTCCTTACAGTAAACCAATGCACAGTAGCTGCACTGTTTGGCTTCTGTGATAGTATTTGTGGAAGTTGCTCTTCGCGCTTGAAAGCAGACTCAAAGGCCGCCTGGTTTCTGGTTGCTGAAGAGAATGGAAGGGGGTCATCTTTTGTTGTGAAGAGTCTGGTATACTGCCTGGAAGGGATAAACCCTCAATTCCAGCTTTTGCATAATGATAATAATCTATGTGGTGGCCTTTGACAGAACAGAGCCAGCCTTACTCAGTTCCTAATTAGGAACTAATTAATTAGTTGCCTAATTAGGTGCCTGTTTGCCCTAGGCAGGGGGAGCTCCCTGACCTCAGCAGCCTCTGTGACTTTTCTTTTCCTTTTTGAAACAGGATCTCATGTAGCCCAGGATGGCCTTGAACTCCTTGTATAGCCAGGATGATTTAAAATTTCTTAGTTTCTTTTCTCCACTCCCCAAGGGCTGTGATTACAGGCATGCACTGCCACGTCCAGTTTATTTGGTACTGGGGCTTGAACAGATTGCTTCTTGTATGTTGGGTAAGGATTCCATGATTGAGCGCCAGCCATTTCTAGCCCCGCCCCTGGAGTTTGACTTTGGAGTGGAGTACTATGGAAGCTACATTACAGTGAGAGATCATGCAGGTGAAGACAACATCCTTAGTAGGCCATTCCTACAATGGCTCCTTGTCCTGCTTCTAGAGCTGTAACTCACTTCCATGGCTCCTGTCTACATGCACACTACCATTGCTGTACTGACTTGCTGTAATTGACTTTCTGTTATTGTTTTTTTTGTTTTTTTGTTACCAGCCCATACTGACATAGCCTTTTTTTGTTTTTAGTGTGGCTTTGTGATTCCAGGACAGAAAGAGACTGACACTACCTCAGTGCTAAAATTTCCCTTCGGATTAAGGTATTGGGGCTAACTACTCAAGAAAGGTTACACTTGAAGCACCTTATGTTCCTTCCCTGTGCTTTGTGATATAAGAATACTCTTCCCGTCATCAGCCAGAGACCAGGCTAACGAGACCCAGAACAAGCATTAGTAAGGATGAATTAAGAAAGAATGGGAAGTCGGTAAGGCTGGATGCATTAAATGTCTCAAGCATGGCTGCATTGGAAGGGTTTTCCTACTCAGAGAGAAACACAGGTTCTTAAAAGATCAGGGAGGAGACCTGTGGGAAGAAGGAGCAGCAGATGCCTGAAGTGCTAGCTGCCTGGTAAATCACATGCTGAGACAGATAGATGCTGCCTCAAGGGGATTCACCAGGGTTTCTGAGAGATTTCAAACACTACAGGATGCAGTTTCCTGTGCTCAGCAGGGAAGCGGTGTGGCTGTAGCTAAGACTCATCATTGCAGAGACCTCCCCCCCCCCCCCCCCACACACACACATACACACCTCCCTACCCCGAGACAAGGTTTCTTCACGGTTTCTTTGTGTAGCCCTGGATATCCTGGAGAAAAGACTTTTTTTCTCTCCCCACCCCCTTCTTTCACTTTACACCCTCCCTTGACTTTATTTATTTTCAGACAGTCTCTCTGTATAGCCCTGACTGTCTTGGAATTCACTAGACCAAGACGGCCTTGAATTTACGGAGCTCTTCATGCCTCTGCTGGGATTAAAGGCATTGGCCATCAACCCTAGGCCCCCTTTTGGTATTTGGAGAGAGTTTTGTGTAGCTCAGGCTGGCCATGAATTTGCTACTTAACTGAGACGAACTTGGAACTTCTGATTCTCCTGCCTCAGTTTCCTGAGTTTAGAGGAGAGTACCATCATATTCAGTCTAGGAAAAAGACTTTCAGAAGGAGTAGTGGAATACAATAAGGACTTTTAACACTACTCAGGAAGACTAATAATGAGTTCCAGATTCTGGTCAGTGGGACTGTTTCCCTCAGCCTCAGTCCCTCTTGGCACTACATTGGCATTCGCGACCAGAAGTCAGATGAAGCCCAGGATATACTGCTGGGGAGTGGGGGTGGGGGCAGGTACTGGAATACATCCCCAATGTAAACTGTTGGTTGCTGGAGTCTATGTGTAACTATAGTCACAACCTGCCTGGTGTTGAAATGTAGATTTGCGGAATACTCCAGATATTTCAAATCACGTAGCAAAATTTCACACAAATGAATTTGGCTTTGACAGAGGCAGGGTAGGGTTGGAGAAAGAATACTTTCAGTTTTTTTTCAAAGCAATTTCTGTTGAATTATTACGTGCATAGAAAAGTTAATGCAGGAACCATTAAAGTGTACTGCTCAATATGTTTCACACAGTGAACAGGCCCATTCAGAAGCAGAAACCACAGACACATGCACATATATAGAAATTCATGCATACACACATCCCACACATCTCTCAACACACCAGAATTATTGATTTTCTACAAGTTTCACCTGGTGTTCCCCTCTAGCACCTTCCCACAAGGGTAAACACACCCTGATTCCTCTTCCATTGACTAACTTTTTTTTTGTTTTGTTTTGACCCTTAGACAACTTATAGCACATAGTGCATATTTTCTGGATGTTGTGAGTGCTTCATTTTTATTTATTTTTACTCTATTACTATTTTTTATGAGGCAGGGTCTCACTATATAGCCCTGGTGAGCCTAGAACTTGTTATGCATTATACCTGGCTGGCCTTGTACCCCAAGATCCATTTGCCTTTGCCACCCAACTACTGGCTCAAAACATGCTAGGTAGCCAAGGATGGCCTTGAACGTCTTGATCTTCCTGTCTCTACTACCCAAGTACTGGGATTACAGGTCTTTGTGACTTTGCCTGATTTTATGCATTGTTGGTGGTTAAACCAAGAACTTTATGCATGTTAGGCAGAACTTTACCAGCTGAGCCACATCTCCAGCCTCTGCTGGCACTTTTTAGATATTATATAGTCTAAGCTTGAGAGAGCCTCAGATTTGTCAAAAGACTTAATTGCTTGTGAGACTTTTGCACTGGGGCTCAGGAGGTAGCTCAGTGGTAGAGTACTTGCTGAGCAGATACAAGGCCCTAGGTTCAATCCCTAGAATGGCAGCAAACAAATAATACTCCTCAACCTTCAACCAATGAATTGAGAGGAATTCATGAAGGTTCAATAAAAGCCACTTTTAAAAACAGAAATATTTCTCTCTATTCACTATCTAGTGAATAGATGCACTGTCTTGGGGAAGAATATAAAATGATGTTAAGTAGTTATGATTCAAGTCAGCGTGTAAATTTTCCTCCAGACCCTTTAAGTATTCCAAAACGCAGGACCATTTGACAAAGACAATAACAAAAGCCAAAACCAACCAACCAACCAAAACAAAACCCACTTTTGAGGCAGGGGAACAAATTATAACATGTTCCCTAATTGACAGTTCTCCCTCAAAATGTGAGATGCCTTCACTCCATGTGTGCTTATTTTGAAGACATTTAATCACCTAAGTGCTATCTTACAGTCTGACTGCAACAGAATTTAAAGAGCGGTCCTGGAAAAAAAATGAATCCCAGGAAGGACTACTCATCTTCACTCAGAGAATGTGAGCCTTGTATCAAGGGTGAAAGTGTTGTTTGCAGTGCTATGGACTGGTAAGAAGCCAGTGTTCCTAGCTGGCCTCTGTGGCTGTCAAACTTACTCATCTACTAGATTTCAGAGAGCCATGAGTCTGATGGTAGGTGGTGGATCTGTATGAGTGCCTGGTGCTCTTTGCACAAAAGCACTGACAAGATTTGCCTGTACTATTTTTTTCAGGGATATGTGTATAGTAAACAGCCTTGGTGAATATACATAGTGTCTTCCTTCTGGAAGAGATTTGATACCTCTCTCTCTCTCTCTCTCTCTCTCTGTATTTGGACAAAGTCTCATGTAGCTCACATTAGACTCAAACATACTGTGTACACAAGGATGACCTTAAACTTCAAATCTGCTGGGATTACATGCAGGTACCATCATTCCCAGTTTATGAGGTCCATGAGCCAGGAGTTTGTGCATGCCAAGCAAGCCTTCTACCACCCAACCCATCCAAGTCCATTTTAGTCCATTTTTTAAGAATTTTTAAGATTACAAAGTGTTTCAACAGTGAATAGGATAAAACATTTCATTTTCAAGAATTATACACATAAGTAAACAGAATCAGTAAGATACCATTTTACACAAGGCGGTTTACTGGATATGATTATAAAAATTAAATGTGCAACCTTGACTATGAAAGAGCAGGCTGAACCACATAGGCACAAATCTATGTTTAATGTCACTGTTTCCAAGAAGTACCAAGAAGTTAAACAATTTTAAAAGTTATTTACTTCCTCTGTGTGTGTGTGTGTGTGTGTGTGTGTAGTGTAGTGTAGTGTATGCATGTATACCACACACATGAAAGTGTCCATAAAGGCCAGAGGGCATTGGATTCTCTGGAACTGGAATTACAGATGGTTGCAAGCTGCCATGTGGATGCTTGAAATTGATCCTGGGTCCTCTAGAGGAATGAACACTTAACCACTGGGCCATTTCCCCAGCCCCAACAATTAACCATTTATCTGTACTTATCGTTTTCTGTTGTTGTTATTCTGTGTTGTTACATAGGAAAGTTCACCAAGTTATGTAGGAAGAGCAGACATACTGGGCAGGGGTAGATGGGCTGGCATTTCCACATTTTGTGATATAATGTGGAAAATTCAGAAACAAGGCACAGTGGTACTATATATAAGGCAAGTCTTAGTACATTTGATACAAAAAGTCATCTTATGATAATATTTCTGTTGGAACATTACACACTGTAAGCTTGTATTTATAAAATGGAACAGTCCTAGGATATGATATAAAAAGATACCCTAGAAAAATGACATTTAAAAAGCCACATATGAAGCTGTGAAGGAGGACAGTGACATTCAACCCTCTACAGATAAAAAGTCATCCGGACACAAGCCTGACACCAGTAATACTCCATCCACTGCAATTTCTCCAGTTTTGCCTTTGCCACGCTCTGCTTCAAAAATGACCTAATAACAGAGAGAGAATAGGAGGTTACTTCAAAACAATGATGTTAGCCAACTATTGAACAGCTGTTAGTAAGAACAAATTTCTACTGTATAGAAATTGCCTTTCATATCGACTACATAGCAATGTCTTGATTATATACCAATGTGTTGCCTACATGCCAAGTGCTCACGGTGAGGATTCTATTCAGTGAAGACAGGCTCACAACAAACTCGAAAGGATTCTCAAAAAGTCCTGTAATTCTGAGTAGGGAACATTTGGAATTGTCATGTAAAGAAATGAAGTAAAAACAATGAAAGATCTTTTATTTTTTACTTTAAAAATTATTTCTTTTAAGTACGCATGCACGAATTTGTGTGTGTGTGTGTGTGTGTGTGTGTGTGTGTGTGTGTGTGTGTACATATGAGAACAGATGTCTATTATATATTCAAGGATGCTCTTGACCTGCTTATCTTTCTGTGTACAACTCTAAGTACTGTAATTACTGGCATGCTCCACCACGTCTGGTTTATGCAGTGCTGGGGACTGAACCTAGGGTTTTGTGCACGTGAGCCAATCTTTCTACCAACTGAGCAACCCAGGCCCCCGTCTTTGTTCTTCTATTGTGTGATTATTGACCTTTTTCTTTCCAGAAACAGCTCTTGTCAAGGTGCTCCAAACTCAGTAAACTCTTCATCATTTTATCCTATTTGTTCTTTACCAAATTGATTAACCAACTTCCTCTCTTAAAAGAGTTTCCTTTTCCTTTATCAAACCCACTTCTACAGTGAAAGATTAACTTGGCAGGTCTGAGTTGTCCAAAACCTCAACATTTGAAAGAAGGTTTGCCCTTGACTGCTTATTGAGAGTCAGCCTCCAGGCCCTTGAAACTACTCAGTCAAAGGTGTTTTTGTTTACCTGCAACCTTTAGCCAAGCCAGATGGTTTATGTTCAGAATGTTATTTATGATAGGGGCCTTGGGTTACATGATACCAGTATAACCTTTGGGAATGCTGGAGACTGAATTACTAAGGTCAGCCATGCTGGCAATGATGTGAGCAGACAGACCCGTATGAATAGCTTTGAGGGCTTGGAGAGATAGGTCAGGGATAAAGTGCTCGCCTTGTAAACAGATGGACCTGAGTTCTATCCCCAGAATGCATGCCAAAAAGCCCTGTGTAGTGATGTGCGCTTGTAATTCCAGTGCTGAGGAAACAGAGGCAGGTGGATTCCCTCAGACTTGCTTGTCAGCTGGTCAGTCATACTTAGCAAGTTTAAGGCCTGTCTGGAGAAATAAAGTGGACAGGCCTGAGGAACAATAGCTGAGGTGGCTATACTATGGCCTTCACATTAGCAAGCAGACACATACACACATATCACACACACAGACACACACACTCACACACACACCTTTGAATACCAAGGTCTGGGCAAGCTTCCCTGGTGTGCAATACTTTGTGAGTCTTGCCTTATGTGGTTGCTGGGAAAATTAAGATCTGCTCAGGGGTCTACTGGGCAAGGAAAACTATAAGCTTCTGTGTGGTCTTTCCTGGTCTCTGCTTATATTCCATTTTTTCCCTGTTGATTTTAAGGTATATAAATAACTGTAAATGTAACAACTGTAAATGTAACAGTTTTTATCACTTCTATGAGACCTTCTAAAGGATCAACCCCCCCTGCCAAAAGTGGTCTTGAGAATTCCTGAAAACAGTCACCCCTTCAGTTCAGTTAAAACAACCTTAAAATAATCATATTCTGACTGCCATTTATTGAGCTAAGTTCCACATATAGACTGGATAAGAAACCTTTTTCCTGGTTTGTTTAGTTTTGATTTTTAAAATATTAAGAAAATGCATGGCCTGGTTTTCACAGAAGTTAGCAAGAGGAGCCAGACACATCAACAGGCCATTTCCATAGAACCAGACAAATACCCTCATTAATCACGATGATTAGACAAATCTTGCTATCTTTGTACTCCTAAGACCTATAGACATCAGTAACTAGTTTGCTGAATCACTGAAAAAGCAAAATGTAAATATGGAATTCTTTCCCCACTTACACTTTTGGTAGTATTGATCCCTTGGTACAAAGGGATTTTTCCAGTCTTCCACCTTCCATCCTCATTTTTAGTCTCTTCCCATGCCAGGGCATTGTTGCTATTTTTCACGAACACTCGAAGTTTTCCTACTTTGTCCCCAGCCAGCCGGTAATCAAAGAGCAAACAGAAGTTGCTTTGGGGTGTCAAGTTGGGAAGGAGAAGTTTCAATCGGCCAATATTCTTCTTGTGCCCTGCCAGTGCAGGGACTGCCATATAGTAACCAACATCTTTAAGAGCACGAAAGTCTGGGATAAAGGGTCTGACTGTAATACAGAAACTAGCTAGAAAAATGAACAACAGTCTCCCATAGGAAGTGCTGAGGCCTTTAACATTTCAATAGGTTACGCAAACATGAGCCATGTGGATTGGACAGTTGAAATCTTTTCCTATATAGAGAAGAAATCTAAGGGTCAGCAAACTGAGGGATTGTCCACATCCATAAGAAAATAGGAATATGATGGAATAGCCAATAAGCACTGAAGGTGATTTGCAGCTAATGAGTTCCAGAACATTTCCACCTTGATTAATTGACTCTTAGCATGCATTTCCCACTGAATCAACGATATATATTACATGATTGGCTTGTGCTGTTGCTAAGACAAAACATCCTAGTAAAAGTAACATAAGGGAGGACACTGTTTGGCTCACAGATTCAAGGATATGCATGGCCCATGGTGGTGGAGGAATGTGGGACCGTGAAAGGCAGCCTGGTTCCTGGTTGAGCTAAGGCTAGAAACTCCAGTGACACTGAAGGGGCGGTAGGCATTTCACCTGATTCCCAGGCATTAGGCCCCTGTCACTAGTCACAGACCCACCCCGCCCCCCATAGATTTGTGGCCATCAGCAATGCCCAAAGCCCCTGCACAGGTAGAGGACATGACCTGTGGTCATGTAGGCCCAAGACAGATCTTCGTTTTAATGAAACACTTAAAGGCCTGGAGGTTTAGCCAATAAGCTTTCCTTCCCAGACACTCCTCCCTGCAAAAGGTATTTAACTTCAGGCTCGCCCTGAGAAGTGGGATATGGTTTCACTCATCCACTTTTTGCCATGACACTAAATGTCTTAAAACCATGGACTGCCTCTTTTCATTGGGATCCGCTGTGGGGAGCCATGGAGATGGCCTTTGCCTATAGAGCCGCTGTCTAATCTCTCATAGAAGGCCTCTCTGTGCTCCCAGCCTCAGCCATCAGCAAGCCAAGCCTAAGCTCAAGCCAACTGCTGACAAGCCAAGGACTCTCCCTCATGGGACCAGCAGGAGCTCCTCTCTACCCACCCCTCGGCCCCGGGCTAGATCCAGCCCACAGGCCCCCACTCCATTCTTAGCTCTTCCGTGGCAGCCAACGGCGTCTGGGTGTCCAAGAGTTTGAGAACCAGATGGCCCCAAACTAGCTCCAGCCATCCTATGCCTCAGACTGCACTTCCCCACTCCCTGGAGCAGTGTCCCAGGGCTGTTCTTATGCTCGACAGGGTAAGTGAGGTCAACTTCCAGAGTTCCCACCTACCTGAGAGAGGCTGAGCTCTGTGGTGGAGCGAATGTGGGACTCATAAACCTTACAGAGGAAGGTGTGGCAGCAGGAGCTAGAGGCTACCAGTCGCACTGCATTCACTATCAGGAAGCAATGATGACAGCTCAAGCTCAGCTCCCTTTCTCCTTTTTATCCAGTCTTGGACCCCAGCCCAAGGAATGAATGCCTGGTCCTCATTCTGAGTGGAATCCCCCCATGTCCAATGTAAAGCTAGATAATCCAACACTGACATCCCCGAGGCTAATCCACTCTAGACAGTCTTTCACAGGTATGCCAGGTGATTCCAGATCATTATTAAGTTAACAATCAATATTAGCCATCACAAGTATGATGGCCATCTACTTAGGTGGATCCAGATAGAAATGTCTCATCAAAATGCCCTTGACCCGTCTTGTCCTAATGATTTCTTGAGGCTCAACCACCACCATGTGTTAGCATATCATTCTTGCATTCTGATGTAGGATGACCAGAGTTATATTTCCTTCTATGCTTGCAAACCATCTAAGTATCTCGTAACCTGGGGAAGTGGACTTTTTGTCTATCTCTATTCTTTTCATTATGGCTTTGGTAAACTTAAGCAACTCTTTAAAATTATTATTTTATATGTATGGATGCTTTATCTCTATATATTTTGTACATGGGCATCCCTGATACCCCTAGGGTCCAGAAAAAGGCACTAGATCACCTGGAACTAGAATTACAGATGGTTGTTAGATGCCGTGTAGGTGCTGGAAATCAAACCCAGGTCATCTGGAAGAACAGCCATTGCTCTTAACCACTGAGATATTTCTCCAGCCTTAACTAAAACAATTCTTACACAGCATGATCTGAAGAAGTTGACAAGAAAATATTCCCATAGAAGCTGGGAGGAAAACACTGGGGATAGCGTGTAGTATTCTGGTACAATTCCTGGAGACACTTGTGTGACCCTGGTTGATGCTGCCTTAGTCTTCACTGGATCCTTCACTGGTGGGTCCTCTTCCCCAACAAAAGCATAATTCTGCTAGGTGGGCAAGTTGATCCTCAGTAACAACCACTTGACAAAGAACAACACTTAAAATATACTTAAAATCATTCTGGCAATATGCAATATCTTTGCTGTGTAATTCTCCCATGTTCCTAAGTGGCCAGACTTGTACTCTCTTGTCTCTGTTTCTTCGTTTACATTGATTAAAGTACAATCTGAGGCTAGGACATGAAAGAGATTTAAGGATGACAGAACATGTGGAATGCTAAGCCTAAGGTATATATATATAAGTGAGCAAAATACTCTATTCAAGGCCAGCTACTCTTTGGGCATTAACCAGAGCCAGGCATGTGCTATTATTAAAGAGCCTTATCCCTTATTAATCTCTAAGCACGAGGAGCTGTTTCTCAGTGGGATGGTATATTATTTCTATAAAAGCATCACCAAAGTTTGTAACCATCATACCTGCTATGGTTAATATTGATTGTCAGTTTAGAATCACCTATGAGACAAGCCTCTGGGCATGCCTATAAGAGACTGTCTAAGATAGATTAGCTTTTGGAATGTCTGTGGGATTATCTAAGTTTCAATTGGGTGGGAAAATCTACTCAGAATGCGGGCAGCACCACTCCTTGGGCTAGGGCCCAGGGCTGGATAATAAAGAGAGAGGAGGAGGAGCTTGAGCATTCACCAAGCAAAGCTCCAGGATGCCTGGTGAAGTTTGAATGTCAAATAAACATGTTTAATTCATACCAAGAAGTCTATTTATCTCAAATGAAGGCATCCTGTACTTTACCCAGTAAACCTCTCTTCTGCGATCTCTTCAATCCCAGCTGAAGCCTGCTTTCAGCTTTCCTTGAGGGTTCATCCCTCCAATAATATTAACGTATCCCATGTTTCTCATCTACACTTAGCTTTGTAGGGGAAGGCAAGACTATGTAGAGACCTGGTGGAACTGTTGGAAGGGAGAAGTTATGATGTGAGTGCTTCAGAAGCTGAGAACCTAGGGGTCAATCTCAAATCGAGTGTTTGCAAATAAAAGAAGACTTCTCACTGGCGGGGATATTCAATGTGAGACAATGCTGACCAGGTGAGCTGTGAATCTGGGGTCCCCGAGTGCTACAGCTTTGGTAACACCAATATCTAAAATCCCATGTTAAAAAAGAGGAGAAACTTGTGTTAGTTTTCAAGACTGTTTCTCCAAAGGTGTATTACATCTTGTTAAACTTGTCCACTGCCCTTGAATCTTTAGTGAGGGGCCCACTAGAACGACTGTTGTGTGGGATATATTCCTTCTACCCCAATTGCTAGCTCTAACAGGGGTTCTTGATAGAGATCAAGACCCTCTGACTGCAGGTGCAGGCTTGCAAGGAAATATCTTGGGAAGGAATTTGTCCTAAGGAAGATGTTTTAACTCAAGGCTGAGCCTGTACATCCCCAAAGAAATACAATTCTACTGGTGAGGACCTGGAGTCTGGAGATGTATAGCAGTTGTTCCAGTTACATGGCCAGTCTTCAGGAGAGCAGGATTCAATATGTGTTCCAAATAGTGTCTGCAAGCCAAGCACTCCACCCAAGAGGGAGTCAGGACCCAGCAACAGAGTTGAAGCAGACACCACAAAAGCCAGGAAGTTTATGGCTCAGAACTAATGCTGGGAACAATCCAAGGCCAGGTGGTCAAAGTGAATTCCTTGGATAACAGAAAGGAAAGCTGAATCTTGAGTTTAGGTCATTAACTTGACATTTCATAGTGGTTTTGATCCTCATCGGAGAGATGACTGTGGTAACTCCAGTGTAAATAGAGGTCTCATTACCTTTAAAAGATTTATTTTCTATCAAAATGCAAAATGAAAACTACAGAGGACTGTGGCTGGCAAGCTGGCAAAAAGGGAGATCTCAGAAAGAAGAGGGTAAATATAAAAGAGGCATGCTGGGACGCATTTCCTGGGTCGTGTGGGAAAGAGAAGGATGAGGAGGAAGTCAAGGCTATACCAAGTTACTCATCCATCAGAGGTCAAAGGTTCCCAAAGATGGTAAACAATTGTGATCTAAGCAGGGACAGGAATTAGCATCCAGTAGTAACAACCTTCCCTACTCCCAGAACAAGAGGTAGGGAAATTTAAATACCATTGTCTCGATCAGCAGGATTCCAGTCAAAATCATCGTCTCTATCCTGTTTCCAATCACAGACCCCAAGATCAAAGCTGCAGTCAACTGAGATGTTTAAGTCTGCTAAAAAAAAGAAAGAAAGAAAGATAGAAAGGAAGAAAGGAAGGAAGAGAAAGAAAAAACAAACACATTCAGAACCATTAAGAACATTACAAAAGTAGCTAATTTGGAGCTCTGGAAGGCAAAGCCATGGGTTTAGGCGAGTAGAATATAGATCATACTAACTGGCATGCTTGCAGGGGTAGATTAAACCAGAGACACTATTTTTTAGACTTTTAAATTTTATGTGTACGCATGTTTTGCCTGCAGGACCATTTGTGCACTATGTGTGTGCCTGGTGTCCATGGAGGTAAGGAGAGGGCGTTATATCTCCCGGCACTGGAGTTACAAATGATTGTGAGCCACCGTGTGGATGGAAACAGAAGCCGGGTCCTCTGCAAGAGCAGCGCTTGCACTTAACCCGCTGACCCATCTCTCCACATACCCTATTTTTGAGTTACATCTATAAAGTCATTCTCAACAAATTCTGTTGTAATCTTCGAGAATAAAAGCAAAGGAGCTAGAAAGATGACTCCGTGGTTAAGAGCACAGTGCCCCTCACTAGTGAAGCAAAGCAGGCTGTTTACAAAACTCAAGCCAGGGACTGAAAACAAAGCTCGGAAAACAAGTGTTTGTGGGATGCTCAGCCTTACTTAGGACATCTAAGTCACACCCCTCTCTCCAAGGTTCAGGTATTCCGTAATAGTGAGAGAAAACGGACCAACACACACACATCCAACCAGTATTTCCCCTGCCCTACACCACCTCCAAACCAGATAGTTATAGATAGCCCCTGTGCCCCTAAGGTAGTGGCTCTCAACCTTCCTAATGCTGCAACCCTTTAATACAGTTAGTTCCTCATGGTGTCGGGACCACTGGCCTCGCCAACCATAAAATCATTTTGTTGCTACTTCATAACTATAAACTTGCTACTGTTATGAATCTTAACCTACATAGCTGATATGCAGGATATCTGATATGTAACCCTGTGAAAGGTTGAGAACCACTGTCTTAAGACCTTCTGCATTCCTACCCATAATCCTAGCACTGGGAGACAAAAGTAGGATGATGACCACAAGTTGAGATTAGTCTGAGCTATAGACATAGAGTGAGACAGTGTCTCAAAGAATTAACATTATTTTTAATGTTATCTTTTACTAATTAACATTAACTATAACTAACATTTATATTTCAGCAAAAATATAACTCCTTACAATATTAGTGGTACATTTAAAGATGAAAATAATGTGCTAACTGTCAAGTACCATTCAGAAGCATTCTTGTTAATTTGTTATAAAATGATCATATAAAAAAGTGATGATTTTGAAATGATAACCACAAAATAGTCATGAAATCATGTTAATGACATTTAACAAATGTTTATTCAAGCATTAACTATAGCAACATAAAACTGGAATTGTGGAGCATGCAAAGTCAGAAGGTTTTTGGACTCTGAAAACTCAAATGACAGAAAGAACCAGCCTGCTGAATGCTCTAAAAGGCACATTCACAGTTTTGACTTCTGTAACAGAATTGTTCCCTTTCAGCTGTGTGGTCAGAAAAAACTCTCAGGGAAGGGAGACCTGAACAGCATGAAAAGGGTTCTAAGACGTTGGAGAGAGAGACGTGTTTGAAAATCCTAAAAAGTTTTTCAGCTTAGTAGTGAGGGCAGGTAGTATTGTTTCATTCTCCTATGCTTCAATTTTAGCACAGCATAGTGAGTTACAGTCTGATCTGTTACTAATTTATAAAACTATCTGTAGATTAGTTAAAAATTTCTGTGTGAAATTCATAGAAATTGACTGTGTTTTACACTAGCACTCTAATCTCTTAACTTCAACAGGATCTTTGTTAACTGGTTGGATAGAGTGAAACATCATTGCTAGCTGCCTTGAAACTCCTGTCCTCATCTGTGAATTGGCAGTGCAACTACCCATAGAACAGAGGATACATGTTCTTGCCAAGGGAAGCCCCTGGCAAATGACAGAGTAAACGAGAGGTAGATCAACACGGAGACATGGATGAAGCTCAGATGAAGAGCCTGGTGTAGAGGAATGGGCAGGGCTATGCTGAGGCTTGGATAGTTTGCACACTATAAGGTTTCCTTCCCAACTTATCTTACTTCCTCCAGCAAATTTATTTATTTTCAACCATGTTTTCTCCGTTCCTGTATGATCTTTTAAACTTTGTTGTTGTATTGCTACCTTTTGCAAGTTGAAACATTCTCCTCCTGAAGGGAGGAAATACATGAATTTCACAAGTCTTCAGGAAAACAAAAAACAAAAAACCTGCAAGTACCTCAAATTCCAGAAACTTAGAAGATTACAAGGACACTCTCCATAAAAGCAGTAATTTTAGAGAGGCTTGCAGGAGGCAGGGCTTTGTAGTAGGCAGGTGACTTTGAGCTACCTATCTTCCTTAAATAATTTCAATAAATTGGATCACTAAGCAAAAAAAAAAAAAAAAAAAAAAAAAAAGACCTTCTGCAACTATTCAAATGATCCAATCTTATATGGTGTCTCTCCTGCCCCATCTCCCTTGACTTTACTCTTACAGAAACCTTAAAGACCTTTGGCCTAGTTTTCCACTAGGTCCTCCTCTTGCTCAGTGTGTCCCCCTTCTCTTGGGAGTGTACATAATAAATCACTGTTTCAATGGCTTTGGCCTCATGTTGTCACCTAGTCACCTCCACTAGTGAAAATCCAATGGTCATTTCATGATTCCAATCAACACTCCTGTTAGACATTTGCCAGGGGCATATTGGATCAAATAGGCTGACCTACTGACGGTTTTGAACATGTTCCATTTTGTTGTTGTTGTTATTTGTTATGGCAAAATGGCTGTGCAGTTCAGATGTATCAGAGGAATATGTGGGAACTCAGCCAGTGCAGGACTTGAGCCAGTGTGTCAGGTTACCTTTACATATAGCAGATGTCGGCAAGCCTAGCACCTTGGCCTACTGTCTATTTTTGTAAAGGCATATGGTAGCATGCCTTTCCACTTACTTATATGGTATCATATTCCCTTAAGCTACAAGGACAAAGGGATCCTTGAGCTACAGAGACCAGATGGCTCCCAAGGCCTTCACCTATTTGCTCTCTGGCCCTTTCCACAGAAGAGTGTGCTGACTCATGAGGTATGATAAGGGTAAGACAGTACTGTGAAAGAAGGCAAAAGGCCAAGGGGCTTCTGATTTAAAACTAAGGCTGACCTCTCACTTCAATTTGAGGGATTCAGCTGCTTGTGCCAAAGGATCAATGAACAGAAAGAGGATAAGCAGTCTTCTTTTCTCTCCGGGGTTTCTCTGTATATCTCCAACTGGCTGAAACTCACCACCACATAGATCAGAATGGTTGCCAATTTACAGAGCTCCACTTGCCACCGCCTCCAGAATGCTGGGATTAGCATTCTGCGTACTATCGTGATAGGCCATCCTTTTCTTAGTTTTGTTTTGTTTTTGTTTGTTTGCTTGTTTTCTTGATACAGGTTATTCTGCATAGCCTTAGCTAGCCTGGAACTAACTCTGCAGACTAGACTGGCCTCAAACTCACAGAGATCTATTTGCCTCTGCCTCCTGAGTGCTGAGGTTAAGGGTGTACCCCACCACCTCCCAGCTTCTTAAAAATTTTTAAAATTACATTTTAACTATGCATGGGGAGGCCATAGGATAGTCTGTGGAAGTCAGCGCTGTCCTTCCCCCATGTGGTTCTTAGGCATCAAAATCAGGTCATTAGGCTTGGTGGCAGGAGCTTTTTACCTTCTGAGCCATCATGCTGGGCCACACATTGGTTTTTGTTTGTGTGTTTATTTGTTTGACTCATCTCAATTTGCCAAAAGTTTTTTTTTATCTCCACAAACATCATGTCATTTAATTTGATTATCAAAAATATCTGTCATTGGACCTTCAATAAATCTAAAATTCCTAAGTGACTTATTCAGGCAACACAGATACTGAGTGCTGGAACTGAGCCTGAATTCTAAATCAAACTGAGACCCATGACCGTCCAAGGGTTGAGTTTGGCTTTGGGATCGGACAGCATTAAAAGGAGACCGAATATCGTATCAGAGGTAATATGATGGGGATCTTAAAGGGAAAGAGGCTTTTTTTTCTTTTTCTTTTTGGTTTTTCGAAACAGGGTTTCTCTGTGTAGCCCTGGCTGTCCTTGAACTCATCTGTAGAGCAAGCTGGCCTCGAACTCAGAAATCCGCCTGCCTCTGCCTCCCAAGTGCTGGGATTAAAGATATGCGCCACCACTGCCCGGCTTAAGAGGCTTTCTTTTAGAACTTTGAGAGGAGCTCCATTAAGAGAGATAGCCTAAAGTAAAGAGATAGCCTACAGGAAAAGAGACACCGCAGCTGCCACTGGAGCAGGAGGTGGGGGGACGTTCAGAAGAGAAAAGGACTTTAGAACAACTCCCGAACACAAAATGGGCATATTCTGGCTTTTATAAGTTTTTTTTTTTTTTTTGAACTGATGGAAAGTTTCATACCATGAATCTTTTAATTCAGTATGGCCTGCATGACAAAGAACATGGTAGCCAAGTGGCGGTGGCACACACTTTTAGTCTAGCACTTGGGAGGCAGAGGCACACAGATCTCTAAGTTGGAAGCCAGCTTGGTCTACAGAGCCTGTTCCAGAATGGCCAGGGCTACACAGAGAGAAAAGAAAAACTCACAGAAGAGTGGAAGAGTCAGGTTCTGGATAAGACTACACATTAGGGGCTGATAGGCAGAGGAAGGCCTCTTCACTCTGTTTCAGAAGAAGTACAGGGATGTGTGGCTGAGAGATCTCCTACACTGCCTGGCCAGCATCTTAAGGTGATCAGTTTCTTAAAGGGGCAGGCCCATGATCTAGATGTGACAAGTTGAATGGGAACTATTTGGGAAGAGGAATCGGACCAGTGAGAGTGGGAGGGGCACAAGGTAGGGTAATAGGAATGAAAATGATCAAAAGATATTATAAGCATGTATAAAAATGCCATAATGACACTCATTATTGTGAACAACACATGCATGCTAATAAAATGTGTTAAATGACCTACTATTTAAACACTGGTGGTTAGGAGTAAAGGGATTGCCTCCTGGCCTAATAGAAATGTCTTTTATCACAGAGTAAAGGATGCTGAGATAACCTACAGTGTATTTGGCCTGTAGTCATGGTAATAATATAAACAGAACAATACTGTGATGACCAGATCTACAGTAGTGGCAACAGAGTCATTAACAGTCCTTAGTAGTGGGAGAAGGTCATAGAATTCTCACCTAGGATTCCAGACATACTCCCACTTGAGCTAGAGTAGACAGGCCCTGAAAAACAGGCAGGACTCCATTATATGGCTTTTTGTTTTTTTGACATCATCACTGATGAAGTGGGGCCTCTCAGTGATAACAGCTATTTTTCATTCGCTCATAAAGTAGGCCCAACAAACCCATTGTTCCACCAACTTGCGTAGAATGGCTCCTTTTGGCCTGTCATTTAGGGCCACATCTAGAGTGAATAAATGTCTGTTTATTCATGTGTCCCCAGGAGAAGGACCACGGCACTGGTTCTGTGTGCCGTGACAGTGAGTTTTCTCTTGGTTGCTTTATGATTGAAGCAGTAATTTCAACAAATGAAAGATGAGGCAGGAGAGAGGGAGAGAGCACAGACACTCCGGATGCTTTTCTCTCTCTCCCAGCGATTGATAAGAAAGTATGTTCTGCTTCTTGAAGTCCCTCCCCCTTGTAGCTACAAGGTAAGTTCATATAGTAGTATCTAGTGCCTGTCTCCATGCTGGCACGCAGGCCGGCCCAAGCTAGATCACATGGTGTGAAGCTTAACTCCTTGATACCCCAAACCAATCAGAAATCCCTTTTGCTCTCCAGGTTTAAAGAGAAGGCTCTCTCTTCCTTCAAGGTTCTGTTAGGGTTCCTGATGGCCATGGTGCTATTTCTCTCCTGAGCTGAACCATCTCTTTCCCGCTTCAGGGCCTGGTCTCCTAACACAGGTCTTCCTGAAGGGTGATCTCATTTCAGCTCCTTCCCACGAGCTCACTACTGTTTTAAATTATAAATTGCTTAGAAAAAAAAAAAAAAAAGCAGTACTTACTGGAACAGGGAGTTTCCAGAAAAGAGCCAAACCTCTACAGAACATTCTACAATGGCTACTTGAATTTCAGTGATTGCAGAAGGGATTGGAATGTTGCAGATTGAGAGCCAAATTGTTTTGAGCTAATTTTATTAATAGTCGTTCATTGCCTACCTCCGTGTCTGACCTGAAATCTTTGTGACTATTGGGTAAATCTTTCTGGGGTGTAGTTAACTTAGCAGACTCCTAGCTTCCACAAGCCCCAAAGTTAAAAATGCCATCAGGTAGCATCTGCCGGACTATAGCAGAGATTCCTCCACTTTGCTGGAACTTATCAACCTGGTATTTTCATCAGTGCATTTGAAAAATGATTATTGTGTACAATACATGCATGCTAATAAAATGTGTTAAATGGCCTACTATTTAAACACTGGTTCTTTGTTCTTTGCCATAAAACTCTAGGAAACTGCTACTACATTAGAACATGATGGTTGAGCTATCTGAAATCTGTCTACCTAGGACATGGTCACTCCTTTATTCTCTTTGAGATGAGAGCTGGGTTTTTTTTTTTCCTTAAATGTTTATTTCATTACCTTTGTGCTCCAGTTTGGAATTTCGCTCTTTTCTTTGGGTGTAGACCAGATCCAAATCCTCTGCTTCATTTACCTTAGGGTCTGACAAAGAACCTCGATCAGTTAGGGAAAAAAACAAAAACAAAAACAAAAACAAACAAACCCCCCCCCCCATGCACCAAGTGTCAGAACATAGGTTTGTCATGCAGTCTAAGGGCAAAACATGTTAGAGTAGCATCTTCCTCCAATTTCCTCATCCAGAAAGGTGATTTCGAAGTTCCCTCAGGTGAGCTCAATACCCACACTCTGGACATACCCCTTCTCAGCAGGTATTGGAAACCCATTTCCTTGACATTTTTCATGAGTAAGGGCAATTATGTGACCGCTATACTGTTTCTGACCTAGATGAGCCTGTATCTGCTTATCCCTTGGTTAACTCCCCCTGGTATTTGTCAACACGAAATCCAAGTCATACAGGCAAAAATACAAAATAAAATGGAGCACCCAGAAAGAAGGAAATGGGGTCTCAGGGTGAGGACTCAGGGTTAACTCCCAAACTGTCTTGGAGGGGCTGAGAACTATGGTGGGCACTGTATACCAACCTCTGCAAAGAGGGGTATATCAGCCACCTGGTTCATGCTGAAAACTTAAGCTCTGCTGTAGTGGTTTGCTCCTGTCATTTTCTATTTGGGTTTAAAATCTTTTGATAGAGTCTCACTATGTAGCCCTCGCTGGTCTGAAACTTGCTACACAGACCAGGGTGGTCTCAAATGTAGACAGATATGCCTACCTCTACCTCCTACATGCTGGGATCAAAGGACATCACCCAAGGTCCTATTTTTGGCTTATTACAATCGTCAATATACAATCATATTTTCATTTCATAGAGTGAGTCCTTGAAAAGTGCCTTCCATAAAGAAAAAAGGGAGGTGAGAGGGACTGATAAGGCCTCAGCACTCCCTGAGTGGCAGTTCATAGTCACTGAGAGAGGGACACTGTAAATAATCCCTTAATGTGTTGTCTGTTGATGTTCCCCCATAGAAGATTTGGTTAGGCTGGGTCACTGGACCCTCACCCGAGTTTCTGACTGCTCCCTCCTGTAACTGCCAGACATTTGTATATAATTCTTCCCTAACTGCATGTCTCATGGTCTTGGGAGGTGATAGAGTATATAGGTTGTGGATGGTTAACTGAAGAGGGACTCCATCTATGCACTACGGGAAAGTTGTCATCCATGTGGAGGTGAGACTTAATGGTGGTGTGGCTTCTTTGAGGTCACTCACGCCCCTATAAACAATCTGTCACTCATGCGTAGTAAGCAAGCCTAAGAAACTCACTGGTTACCCAAGCTAGACTCTGGTAAAAATCATCCTTGGTGTTATTGATGGGGCCTTATAGGGGAATTGTTTATTATGTCTCCCCCAGGGAAGGAATTCCCATGCACAACAGGTTATAAGAATAAAAAGACATGAAAGTAGAAAGGAGACTGGTGGTAGCCCAGTGGTGGGGAAACAGACCCCTTTAGTCCCAGGACTTGGGAGGCAGAGCCAGGTAGAGTTCTGAGTTTGAGGTTAGCTTAGATGGTCTACAGAGTAAGTTCCAGGATAGCCACCACCAACCACCCAGCATCATGAAAACTTTTAAAAATGCTGGATGTGGTGGCACACTTCTTTAATCCCAGTACTTGAGAAGCACAGGTAGGCAGATCTCTGAGTTTGAGTCTAACCTAGACTGCATAGTGAATTCCAGGCCAGCCAGGACTACCCTGTCTTAAATAAATAAATAAAATCTTTTAAAAAAAATAAGGAAAAAGGGAGTGCTTGGGAGACCTGATGATGAGGGTCTCTGATTTGGAAGATGTGCTGCACAGAAAGTCTGGCAACCACACAACTGTGTTTGATGGGTGTTGGCAGGGAGGGGCTGTGCCAAACAGGAAACATCCAGGTAAGGAAACAGGACAGGACTTACCCTCGGATTTCCCAGAGTGGTAGATCCCATTTAGCACTTCTGGAAGATATTCTCTAGACCTTACAGAAGCGACTTACTTCTGAGGTCCTGCGTGCTGAGCCAATTTTCTTTTTCTCACATAAAACCATTTCACCGCATGCTCTTCATACACTAATCCTAGCCCCTAATGGGTAGATGTCAGCAGTCTGAGTGTGGGCATAGTAAAGCATTTAGAAGGAAGAGCGAGAGATAGTTATCTCAGGTGATGACAAAGGACAGAGTACAGGCCAAAGGACAGGTAATGAGAAAAACCAGAACACGGGTAAAAGGACAGGTGGTGAGGAAGGACAGGAAACAGGCAAGAGGACACATGAGTCACAAAAGAGGATATAATGCTATTTTTTTTCCAAGTTTCAACTCTGCCACGGATTTTTGTTTCTTTTTTTTTTTTTTTTTGTGGTGGATAAGTTCATAAAAATGTAATGGGTAATGAAAATGTGAAGCCCAAAGGGAAGTGCCATAGCTTCAGAATGGCTGTGGTAACTGTAGAGAAGCTCTCTGGGATATAGAGTTTGGGACGGCATGACTCTTGAACTGGCATCCTTAAATTCTCTGCGTAATGTTTTTATTTGTGATTTTAAAAGTGGTTGTATTAAAATGTTTACTTTTCCCTAGAAAAAGTCTTAGACTTCAGACTCATGGTATACAGAAAGGAGCTAAGCTTCTTTCTTTTCCTTTCTTTCTTTCTTTCTTTCTTGGATTATTTATTTTGTGTATGTGAATACATTATCACTATCTTTAGATACACCAGAAGAGGGCATCGGATCCCACAGATGATTGTGAGTCACCATGTGGGTGCTGGGAATTGAACTCAGGATCTCTGAAAGAGCAGTCAGTGCTCTTAACCGCTGAGCCATCTCTCTGGCCCCGAAGCCATCTTCCTTAAGGCAGGAAGTGTCTAGTCTGGTTTGTTGATTTGCCATGAGGAATCACATTCACTTTTTATAAAATGCAAGAACAACAAAAGTAATACTTACAGAACACGTCCCCTCTGAGGATTCGTTCCTGTTCTACCTCGTTCCTCAGGGCTTTCTCTCCTTTCTCTTCTTCAAGCCTCTCTCTCTTTCTCTCTTCCTTCCTTTTTTGTTCTCCGTCAGAGTTTCTGCCCCTGGAAACGCTCTCTTCGGAGCTGTAAGGCAAGTTGACCTTAGGGGCGCGGGTACTGGTGGGTCTTGGGGTGACGATTTTAAGCTTCACCTTTTTCTTCATGGTGCGCTTGTGAGCCAGTAACTTCTTGATTCGGTCTTTGATGGTCCCAGGTGCTGTGAATAATTCCTTCACAGAATGTTCAGGGATCACTGAGCCAAAAAGTAACACAGGAGAATTCCCATTTAGCTGAGATCATTTATGAACAACAAACCAGTTTGGAAGTGTTCAAGGGCAAGAAGTCAATGCTTCCAGCATTAACCCCAAGGAAGAATTCTAGAACACCCCCTTCAAGTCTCAGGGAATGTCACTGAAGACAGGGTGGAAAATATGAGCGCCAGAGGGTAAGGAACTGTGCTGGGGAGCACTGTCCTCTGGCTGTGACCTGGGCATTGCACATAGGAACTGACAGTAGTTATGGTAACCTGCACAAGATGGAGCCTAGTAACATTCCATTATGGATAGAGGAAGGGCTTTTGAGGCCCCACCTTCTCAGAGGAGCTGTTGGCAGTTGATGGTTACTGGGGGAGGGAGAGTCATTTTCGTCAATGGTGTAGATATTAGTAAACTGCCCAGCTTCAATAGATAACCTTCCCCCATCCCACCATCATGGAATAACTCAAATTAATTAAACTCACTAGGTTACTGTCCTCCTCACCTCCAAGAAAAACACAGAATCACAACCACAAAGGCATGAAACTAGCAGGAAGACCTTAGGAAAAGATTTGCTGGTAGTGGGATAAGAGGCTAATGGGCTGTTTGTGTCAAAATGACCAAAATAATTAGATAAGTGTATGAAATTGTTAAAGATTAAGGAAAATAAATTTAAAAATTATCAGGCAGGCCGAATACTCTTCAGGGCTGGGCCACTTCGGGCTCTACTTCCTATGTCTCTGGCTCCATATTGTTGCAAGTGAAGAGAAGCTGGGAGTATCGGAACTGCCTGTGTTTAAAATTTGGAACATCATGTGAAAAGAGAGACTATTAAAGTCACTCCCCCTGTTCAGATTTAAAATACCATATGAAAGGAAGGAAGGTGGACATAGCAGGGCTTTCAAGACCCAGCCACAGAAGCCTATGTTATTTCTCCCCTAGTAAAGCACAGCTTTTTTATTTTTAGTTTTTTATGGGTGTCTTTTATATCTTTCTTTAATTTACTTTTTGTTTAATTCTTTTGGATCGGCTCTGTTACACGATTTTTGGGGGGGGGGTGCTACAAGAATGGGGTCTGACTGGCTCAGGGTGGAGCCGAGACTTTCCAAATCATCAGCAAGAGTCCAAGCTTCCCACCTACCTGGAGGCTTTCTGATAAAGAACAAAGATAAACACTCCCGGTCCCTTTTCAAGAGTTAATTCAGCCGGGTGGTGGTGGCGCCTTTGAGCACTCTGGGAGGCAGATGTGGGCAGTTCACTGAGTTTGAGGCTAGTCTCATCTACAGAGTTCCAGGATGGCCAGAGATACACAGAGAAACCTTATCTCAAAAAGCCAAAAAAATAAAGTTAATTCAAAACAGGCCTCTCAGTCAGTTGGGGAGGAAGACACACCTCAGAGAAGCAGTCTATTCCAGAGACTTGATTATTCCTTTTTAGGCGAGCATGCACCACAATGGATTTTCAATATGGCATTTTCATACTGTCCCAGAGACTTTTGTAGAAAGCACGTCCTTTACTTTGACATGCTAGTCAACCTAACTGGTCCTTTTGCATGTTATCCACTCCAACTCTGTGAGAGCATTTTCCTTTTCCATTACCCTTTTGGTCACTGCTCCAGGAAAGTCCCTGATAGTGCTTCCAGTTATTCTGAGATAAATGCCAGCTGTCTTCTGTACTACACTCTTGTGTGTCTTACCTGAATACTTTCAATGGCTATTATAAGAACCAGAGATCCAAGGGAAGGGCAGAGTTAGATTTTGGTAGTAAGGAAAATGCTAGTGTAAAAGAATTTGCTTAAGGTCACTTAGCTAACTAGCTAGCAGCAGAGTCAGGACTTGAAAGACACTCACAGGAATACCTTTGATTTTCTGCCATTTCCTGTAATGGACTTAATTCCTGCTTTAAGGTTAATAGTTACTTTTCTCTAGACTGACTCGAATTCCTTGAGAGCAGTGATTCAAGGACACATGTTGCTATTTTATGAGGAAATCAAACTGATGTTAAAAAATAAGTTATTACTGTTTTTTAGATTTTTTTGGTTTTTAAAACATCTGTGTGTGTGTGTGTGTGTGTGTGTGTGTGTGTGGTTGTGGTTTGTGTATGTGTTCACGGAGGAGTGTTGGCACAAGGCATACCATAATGTGTATGGAGGTGCCGAGTAGGATCTCAGGCATTGGTCCTCTCCACCCTGTCTGACACAGGGTCTCCTGTTTGCCACTGCATATGCAATGCTAGGCTGGCCTGAGAGTTTCTGGGGATTCTCTTGTCCCCATTTCCTATCTCATCATAGTACTGATAAGTACTACCATTTCCTGCTTTAGTGAGAGTTCTGGGATTTGAACTCTGGTCTTATGCTTGTATGGCAAGCACTTTACCCACTGAGTTGGTCTCTTGAGCCCATAAGTGAATTAAAAAATATATATCAGGGCCACCAAGGCAGTTCAATGGATAAAGGGCTCTTGCTTCACAAGCTTGGCAACCTGACTGATCCCCAGAACCCACAAAAGTGCAAATGGAGAGAACTGACCCCACAGAGTGTTCTCTGACTGGCCACACTTGCACCAGGCCATGTGCACAGCCCACCACATATCAGCGCATACAAGCTATAGATATAAATTTTAAAATTAAGAATACTAATCTTTCGAACCAGGGTTGAGAGTGTGGCTCACTTGGGTAGTGATTCTTGCCTGGGATGCAGAGCCTTGGTCTTTGATCCCCAGACACTGACAAAATTGTGGCACATGCCTGTAATCTAAGCAGTCAGGAGGTAAGAAGCAGGAGAATCAGAGAGATCACTATGATCCTTGGCTATCCACAGGAAGGTTCCAGGCCCACTGGGGATCCATGAGATCTTGTCTCAAAAATACAAAATGAAATAAAAAAAACCTCAAAAAATACCATGAGGAATAAGCATAGTTTTAGTATATTCTGGGAAGGTAGTATACCCTGTATGTGGACATCTTTTTTTTTCTGTAAGGATTATTTCATTTAATATTAAACATTATTAAGAGATAGGTGCCGCAATGCCCACTTTTGCACACGTGCAAATGGAGGCATTGGAAAGTCAATACTTATTCTCAGTCCACAAATACTTGGCCAAGGAGCCAGGAAGGGGTCAAGTTAAAAGTAATCTTATTCTAGAAGCTATGCTCCCAGATGCAGAAACAAAAACAAAAACAAACAAACAAAAAACCCCAAAAGACAAAACAAAATGCAAAACAATAACAACAAAAACCACAGAAGTTTCTTTGGCACAAGAAATGTTTGTTTTTATGTGAGATTTATAATTTTAAAACACTGGGCTACAATATAGAAAATGGGCTATAAACAATGTTTTCCCTCCAATTAAGCATTCTCTGTCTCTGTGTCTCTGTCTCTTCCCTTGTCCCTCTCCCTCTCCACCTCTGTCAGACAGAACCTCTTATAGTCCAGGGTGGTTTCAAACCCACCATGTAGCCAAGAATAGCCTTGCAGCCTTGACCTTAAAATTCTTCTTCTATTTCCCCCAGTCCTTATAACCCAGGACCTTATGTATTCTAGGCAAGTTACTCTACTCTTTAGGCAGTTATTATTTCTAATTTCTTCAATTCTTAGCCCTGGAGGCTAGGAGGGTAGTCATGTACAGGTGAGTTGCCCTTTTTAAAAAACACATATTTCTGGGGCCTTCTATTTTCCATGCACAATTTTAAAATTACATTCATAGTATTCCACAGTATGGTTTCTGGCTCTCAACAGAGGTTTGAGATGATTCTTTTTTTTTTTTTATTATTATTTATTTTATTTTATTTTTTTAATTTACATTCCAAATCACTTCCCCTTTCCCGTTTCCTCCCTCCCCGAAAGTCCCATAAGCCCCCTTCCCTCCCTCTTTTCTCCATTCAACCCCCTCTCGTTACTCTGTCCTGGCGTTCCCCTACATCCAGTCTTTCCAGGACCAGGGGTCTCTCCTTCCATCTTTTTAGAAGTCTATTGATATGCGGATTGTGTCTAGGGTATTCCGAGATTCTGGGTCAATATCCCCTTATCAGTGACTGCATACCATGTGTGTTCTTTTGTGATTGGGTTACCTCACTAAGGATGATAGTTTCAAGATCTGACCATTTGCCTAGGAATTTCGTGAATTCATTGTTTTTAATTGCAGAGTAGTATTCCATTGTGTAGATATACCACATCTTCTTAGAAAGATACTAACCACTGCAAACTTTACTGGGCATATATTGTGTGACCAACGGAATGAAGTTTTCTACATGTCACTTCATTTCAACCCCATGACAAGCTACTCAGAGATGTGTCCATCTTAGTCTTAGTTGCCTTGGGCAAATCCCCAACAAAAGGATTTGGGGAAGGATTCCAGAAGGTAGAATGGGGGGAGGGGGACAGTGAGTCAAAAAAAAAAAGGTGAGGGGAGACAAAAGATGGTGTTACATTGGGCAGGTCATTACTTTGGGCAACAAACTCAGTCTGACTGGAGAAATCTGAGAGCCTGTGTAGCATTAACTGTTCAGGATTCCCACACACTATGAAGGGGAAGGAAAGGTATTCAGGTAATTCAATTATAGACTCCAAACCTCCATTGGCTGAGGGTTGTTTCCTAGAGGCACTAATTTCCATCTCTTACTGCACTTGCAGGGTCCTGGGCAACATTGTAGACAATACCCTAAGGTCACAAGGCATGGAGAGTCTTACTGCCCTGTATCTGTATTAGCTAGGATCTAGGAATCTACATGGCATGTTCCATTTTGCCTTCTTGGAATTGGGGGACTCTTAGGTACTCTGAACTTATAACCTATTACAAGTGTCTACCATAGGACTATCACGAGCCCTGTTTGGGATCCATTTTTTTTTTTTAATGAGTGTGTGCATGAAGTGTCTGTGAGCGTGTGTATTCATGTTTTATGTGTGGGAGTACAGGTGTGGGCACACATGGAGGTCAATATCAGGTGCTTTCTTCAATTGCTGTCCAGGCAGAGTCTCTCACCAGAACCTAGAGCTCAGTAATTCAGCTTGTCCAGCTAGCCAGCTGAATCTAGGGATCTAGGGATCTGTTGCCACTCTCAAGCACCGGGATTGTAGGCAGGCAACCAAGCATGCCTTCCCCAATCCTTTCGAGGATATTGGGGACCTGCATGCAAATCTTTATGATTGTGAGGCAAGTACTTTACCCAGTAAGTCATTTCCCTACTTGCACAGTGTCTAATACTTTGTTTCTGGGTCCCAGAACCTGGGTCTCCTCAAATGCCCTCTGGACACCGATCCATGCCTGTGTCACTGCTACTCTGGAAGGGTCCCTGCTCCATTCCTAGAAACTATCTAGTCAGCTTAGCATGAGACTATTAACTTCTACCCACTGGTGTTAGTCCTCTTTAGAGAGGCGACTTTTGTTTCACATTTCTTAAAAAAAAAATCCAGACACAGTTTATGCTTCTCATCATTCCTTTTCTTCAAAATAAGTGCTGCTAGTTTGTTTGGCAGTACTTTATGGAATCTGACTTCTAGACTCAGCCACAGCCCACTTGGATACTGTGAACCTTTTATGTGGTGTGCTGTTAAATGTCTATCATGGTGCATAGTGTTTAGTTTTGCAAAAGCTAGGAGATAGTCTGTGTGTCATCAGGAGACATGGCTGGATGGGGTCATAGGGTGTGAGGCAAGTCAGCCTATGATTTACAGTCATACTTATGAGACTTGTGCCGAGGGGCATAGATATTACTTGAGACAGGGCAGTAAACAATTCTAGAGCGGGTAGGGCAGCACACCCCCGTGATCCCAGCGCTCAGAAAGCTGAGACAGGATAGTAGTCAGCTCAAGTCTATCCTGAGCTACAGAGTGAGTATCAGGCAGCCAGGACTACATTGCAAGACATTGCTTCAAACAAACAAACAAAAAACCAAATAGGGCCAGGAGATGACTCAGCTCATTAGAAGTGCTTGCTGCATAACCCTGGTGACTGACTCCAAAAAGTTTTCCCTGACCTCAACACGCATGCTATGGTATGCACGACCCCACATCGTGCATACCGATAACACTCCCCCCCTCACAAAGTAACAATAATAATAAATCAAAACCAACCAACCAACCAACCAAAGACAGGACACAACACAACAAAGACAAGTCTAGTCACAATGAGCAGAGTTAAATAGGATAAACCTAGCTATCATCATCATTTTTACTGCTATTCTTGGTCTTTTGAGACATGAGACAGTGTCTCATGTAACCCAGGGCTGAACCCACTATGCATCCAAAGATGACCTTGAAGTCCTATCCTCCTAACTCTCTAAGTGTTGGGAGCACAGGTATGATTCACCATGTTGGACTTGCTTGACTTTAAACACTAAAGGATTCTGTTTACCAGCAGTGGCCTGTACTGTAAGCATAGATAACTTGACCTGGCAGGTATTCCAGGAACTCTCTAGGTTTTCCAGTGTTCATTTATACAATCACCAACCACTACCACCATTACTACCACTACCACCATCATTATTATTTTGGTCCTTGAAATCTGCCACTCCCAAACTGAAGTAATAAGAGCTGCTATCTAATTGTCCATGTTTCCTTTCCAGGGTGTGAAATAATCACCAAGGGCTTGGTTTAATAACCTGGTACCATTACGTAAAATGGTGGCACCTCTGTCAGCTTGAGTCCCTCCCCAAGTAAGAAAACATTGCCTCAGATATAGTCCTCATGGGAAATTACTTTTCCTGTTGTTCCTGGGTTAACAACAGTAGATTTTCTAGTTGTATATCTGGCTTATACATTTATAGTTTAAAATCACTACCATTAAAGATTAGAGTCCAATACACACACCACAACACACACACAGAGAGAGAGAGAGAGGGAGGGTGGGAGAGAGAGGGAGAGCGAGAGAGAGAGAGAGAGAGAGAGAGAGAGGAGAGAGAGAGAGAGAGAGAGAGAGAGAGAGAATGAATATGTAGACTTTAGGATGATAAGAAGTGATGTCTAGCACATCCTACTTTGTCTTGGTTGCTGTTCTGGAAAAGGTCCTGATGAAAGTGTTGTGACCAGAAAAATAAGAAATATGCCCTTGTTTGTTTGTCCCCCTACCCTAGGGTTTTTGCTTGTTTTTGAGACAGGGTCTCATATTATCACAGGCTGGACTCAAAGTTGCTATGTGTTGGAGGATGACCTTGATGTTTGAGCCTCTTGTTTCATCTCTCTCTCTTTTTTTAAAAAAAGATTTACTTTTATTTTTTATTATATGTGAGGTACACTGTAGCTGTCTTCAGACGCTCCAGAAGAGGGCATCAGATCTCGTTACAGATGGTTATGAGCCACCATGTGGTTGCTGGGATTTGAACTCAGGGACTTCTGGGAAGAGCAGCCAGTGCTCTTAACCGCTGAGCCATCTCTCCAGCCCTTGTTTCCATCTCTTACAAGCACTGGGATTACTATGCCTAGATTATTTGTACTGGGGGCCAGGCTTTGAATATATTAGGCATTCTACTAACTGAATTAGCATCCTAAGCTCATGATCTTTCACTTTTCTGCCCTGCCTATGACTTTTGTGAGTACCAGAAATACAGTTACAACACAACTAGGAAAAGATACAAGGCTGAGGCGCTGTGCGAGCACACACACACCACACACACACACACACACACACACACACACACACGAACACTATCTGGAAGGAGTGCTTTGTGGGAAAGCAGATAGCAAAAACTGTCACGACCAAATGCTACTTACCAGAACACTGCAGTCCACTGCCCCTATATCCCTGCTTGCATTTGCACTTGAAGGCTCCTTGGGTATTGAGGCAATTGGCATGGGGGCTGCACGTATGGGTATTCAGAGCACACTCATTTATATCTGAAAAGGGGGAACATTCCAGTGAAAACAACTTTATGATAAAAGGGCTTGCTGAAGGAGTAGCCTTTTCACCTGAGCAACTTCAAGGCCAACCACTCAACACTTCAGCAAACTAGTGCTGCCTTGAGAGCAGAGAGGTGTTCAAAACCAGAGGGCCTTTTGGTCTAAGAGCCTGGCTTTGCCTGGCGCCTGCCTGGTATGTAGGGAGGGAGCCTGGCAACTCACCTCCCCCAGAGCAACTTCTCTGCTTGCTCATTATTAATGCGATTGAAATCAGCTATGATGTTTGGAGTTTCTCCTCTTCCCTTACATCCACAGAACTGGGAGCTAAATAACAGTCTCAGAAATAAGTGCTGAATTTTGGATTGGTTTGATTTTCATCCATGTAATCTGAGAATAAGGAACAATATCAGAAAAATGAATTCTAATTCTGGCTTGAAACTCGCTCACAAAACAAAAGACAGAATCAGCCAGGAACCTCTGCCATTGTCTGAATTCATAGGCATGGACATTTTTGTTCAGAACCTGTCAGGGGAAAGGGTCAGGCTGGTTTGAGCTCGTCTGCTGGATTTAGAGGTGGAAAACTGGCCAGATTCCAATCAGGTGGGAGCTTCAAGTGCTCTACTCTCCACCCTATGCCCTGTCTATGCATTGTGTAGATGTAAGCACACCAAACCAGTGAACTATTTTAAACTCAGTCACAAAAGGCACTCTGATGCTAATATTAACTGTTATTAGTACATAAGAGATTTGCTTTTTTGGGAAGCTGTGTGCATTCCCAGTCTGTGGTGGTGGTGTAGGGTGGGGGGGGGGGGGGAGGGAGAAATGTCCTTATAGTGTCAGGGATCTGGGCAAACATTGCACCGCTGTCATTTGGTTGCCCAGCTGGCTGGATTGACAGGACATGCCAAACATGAATTAACACTCCTGAGAGCACTCCCAAGATGACCCCCAGACACCCTCAGAGGCTCTAGGCGCCACTAAGATGCACAAGTACATGGTGGAAAGATGAGAGAGAAAGAGAAGCAGAAGGATGTGGGCATAATGAAGAGAGGCAGAGTTGAAGACTTATGCCAAACATGAATTTTATGTGCCTGCTTAGGGTAGTGTTCGTACCTAAGAAAATTTGAGGGAATAGCTGTGGAGGTCTTCCAAGATGGTTCAAAAAACCAGCGATGGGGGTGTTGTCCCAACACGATGATACAAGAACGTGTCCTAAGAAGCCCTAAGTACAGGATTGAATGAATGCTATATCTCCAGCAGTTAGCTTTCCATGTCACTTGCATACCTTTGTAACCAAAGTTATGTGAATGAATAGAGAGCTAGAGGCAGCCCAAATTTCTCTTTACTATAGGACAGTATATCAAGGGGGAATGGTATGTATATCTGACCTCACAAACTCTTCGAGGTCTGGAATCCCTTCACTAAGAGATAAGAATGTTTTAAGATGAGACGTAATGGCTGACTAACAGTATTAGCACAGAGTGATGTTATTTGATGCTTGAACTACGAAAGGGCTAAAGGAAGAAAGAGGAAAGAACATGCTCCCCTTCATATAATTTTCCTTTAAAAAAAATCGATGTGTGATGTGGTGTAATGTACATGCGTTTGCGCATAAGTGTGCACAGATGTGTGTGCCTATGTCTACAGCAGAAGCAAGAAGAGTATCCTCTTCTATGACTCTCTTCCTATTCTTTTTGAGGCAAAGTCTCTCCTAGAGGATCCTGTGTTCTTAGGTATGCTGGAAGCCAGCAAACCCCAGTGATCCTCTGCTCTCCCCTCTCTAGAGCTTGGGTTCAGGTGTTTTCCTGGAATTACTTGCTGTTACTTGGATGCTTGGATGCAAATTAGGTCCTTAGTGATTGGAAGCACTGAGCCACCTCTCCAGTCTCCTTCATACATTTTCCATAAAGCCAATCCAATATCCAATGAAAGATGTTAGAAACAGACCACTGAGATCATCTTAATCTTGTAGCAAATATAAATTACTCTTTATTGCTTCCATTCATAGGTGTGTAGTTGGAGATAGAACCAGACATATAAATTAAATAAAAAACTCATTACATTAAAAAAAAAAACCCCTCACATAAGTCATCTCGAAGATATTTGCCTCCATGATAGCATTATATTCGTTTCCATCACTATGGATCTGGCTTCATAATAATCTCACTGGGAGTTTTCCTAAATACCAGGAGCATAATATCAGTGGTTTTTTTTCTTTGTGTGTGTGTGTGTGTGTGTGTGTGGTGTGTGTGTGTGTGTGTGTGCGTGCGTGCGTGTGTTGTCCCAGCTGGGTCAGTATAGTAGATGGAATAAATAAAAAAAAATGCCTGTAGATAAAGCCCTGCAGGCTTGGAGACAAGGGAGAAAGAAGCCACTGGGTCTTACCTACACAATCATAACCGGCGACCTGATATATTTCAGTTCAAAATCCAATGTGGCATTTGCAGGTAGTAGCTTCCAAATGTATTCACGCATCTTCGATTGGAAGGGCAGACTGCTTTGTTAGAAGCACATTCATCGATATCTAGAGTAGGAGGAGTAGAAGCTGTCAGAGGTTGCAGGAAGAGTACTCCAACATGTGTACATGCACAGGCACCCACCCTCAACTCCCAGCACACAGTGACTCAAGCACATACTCAGTCTCTTGCCTAAGAAACCCAAGTGACTGCTGTCAAGGTCAAGTCTTCAAGAAGTATTCTAGATCTTCATCAGACACGTGCCCAGTTCTTTAGCTTACGGTTCATATCAATTACTTCCAACTTTTCTTGGAGGTGTTACCTGGCTACAATGTCCTTATTTGTTCTCTCTCTCTGTCTCTCTGTCTGTCTCTGTCTCTGTCTCTGTCTCTCTCTCATTCTCTCTCTCTGACAAGTATTCCTAGGTTGGCCTCAGACTCACTATGTAGCCAAGGATGACCTTTAACTCCTCATCCTCCTAGCACTGGGATTACAGACCACCATGCCTTGTTTCTGTGGTGCTGGGGATGGAACACAGGGCTGCATGCTTGCTAGGCATGCACTCCATCAACTGAATCACATCCCCACTCCTTATATCTGCCTATGTGTCAGGCCCCAGCTCTTCTAGGGCCAAACATGTGTCTAGCATGTGGGTACCTATCCTTTATGTGTGTGGTGAGTGACTATGTTCCCAAGTAACTAATTATATTGTATAACATACAATTTTTGAAAGTGAGGTCAGGGGCTGGAGAGACAGTGGTTAAGAGCACTGACTGCTCTTCCAGAGGTCCTGACTTCAATTCCCAGCAACTACAAGATGGCTCACAACCATCTGTAATGGGATCTGATTCCCTCTTCTGGTGTGTCTGAAGACAGTGACAGTGTACTCACATACATGAAATAAATAAATAAATAAATAAATCTTTAAGACAACAACCACAAAAACCAAAAAAAGAAAGTGAGGTCAGTCACACTCCGAGCAACCCAAAAGACAGGATCATTAAGATTTGCATTTTGTAAAAGTATTAAACAGCTTCTAAGCTCCTGTAAGGTTGACTCAAATCACCAAAAAATGTACTTGTGGAAGCATGCACTGTGTTTAAGTTGTGGGGTCGAATATAATTGTGTAACAATGAAGAAGTTTAAACCAATTATATAGGCATGTTACATTTCTCCTGAGTGAGTGATGTCACACCGGCGAGCTGACAGTGAGAGCCGAGCAGAATTTGCTAAGACTCAGGCATTGCTCTAACTTCCAGATATCAAGTAGGTTGGACCTTGGGGTTAAGCATCGCAAGTTGATGTTGGCTTATTGTTTGCATTTCACAGGCCCCATCCCCCTCCTCCACCCACTAGGGATCAACCTGGGGACATACTGGGGACACATGTATGTATGGTGAGTACTTCACTGGCTGAGCTTTTCTGCAGCACTCTTAAAATACCAAGTAAGTACTGAATTGAGCAAAGTTAATCCCTGCACTCAGGAGACAGAGCCAGGCTTCGGGCCAGCCTGTTTTACAGAGAGAGTTCCAAGGACAGCCAGCCAGGGCTGTTACACAGAGAAACCCTGTCTTGAAAACCAAACCAAAGAAAAACAACAAAGTAAAGCAAAACAAAAACAAAACAAAAAACAAAAAAGAAGACAGAGTTTAATATACATGCATATTTTAAAAAAGGACTTCCCAGGCCTTATATGTCTGAGTTTACTGTACATACAAAATTCACCAAACTATATCCATTTAGGATAAATAAACACCAGAATCCTGACTGAAAAATATTTCTATTACATTGAAGAGGTTGTTACATCATGCTTATATTTTAAATCAAAAAAAAGATGAACTTTTTTTTCAAGATTCTAGTCTCATTGGTTCTCTCTTATTGAGACTATGTACTCACCCAATCTAAATGTTATATGTATTGGGTGCAATATGATTGTTAGGAATATATACAGTTAGATGAGCTGAATGGAGAAGTAAAACAACATACAAAAATGAATGAAATTGGCACTTCAGTCACCAAGGCGCTGTGCCATTCAGTCCTCAAAGTTTCCATTGCTTGCCATAGGCTGCCTGCTAGACTTGTTCCTGGGTCCAACTGTGAGGACTAGGGAGTTTCACCATCGAGCAGCATCCCATGAGGGAACAGCAGGGGTTGGTGGACAGGTGACACACAATTCTTGGTCCTAGAGGGAAACCCAAGAGGCAGCTTTCCTCAGAGTTGAGGTTTGAGATGTGAAATGTTCTCTATAGGCTCACACATTTTAAACGCTTGGTCTCTGGTGATATTTGGAAAGACCATGGGGACTTTTAGGAGGAGGAACCTTACCAGAGGAAGGGGAGTGACTGGGGACGGGACTTGAAATCTCACTTCTCTGCTTTCTGAATGTGGATGCAATGTGACAATCTGCCTCACTTCCCACTCCTGCTGCAACACATCCTCCACTATGGTATGCTCTACATCCTCTGAAATTATGAGTCAAAATAAGCCCTTCCTCCCTTAAGGTCCTTCTTGTCAAGTATTTGGGTCAGGAGCATGGAAAAAGTAACAAATACGGTTGGTCTCCCCGAGGTACGCAGAGCTCATGGAACCTGTTCACTAATTCACTCAGTGCAGGTACCTGCCTTTCCCTGAGATGCTCAACCAGTGTTTCCTGGGATCATTTACTGAAGCAACGATGCGCTCGGCTTCTGTGGACTCACAAAGTGAGAAGTGCAATAAAACGAGAGGAAGCAAGGAAATTAAAGCTTTAGGCCACAGTTTTTAACTAAATTTACATCTATGAATGAACAGTTTCTGGGTTTAATTGATACTGATTTAAATCTGTCCATTTTGTCTAGCCAGAAATAGCAATGAAATTTATATTTTTACTTTTTTGAGACAGGGTGTCACTATATATTTCTGGCTGGCTTGGAACACACTATGTAGACCAAGCTGACCTTGAACTCAGAGAACTCTGCTTGACCCTGCCTAATGTGTACTGGATAGTTTGTATAAAGACATGTTTTTTTTTTGAGACAGAGTCTAAGATAATCCAGACTAGCTTTGAACTTGCTGAGGATGATCTCTGATCTCCCTGATGACCTTTGATCTCCCTGATGATCACTAGTCCTCTCTACCCTCATCTGCTGAGTACCATGGTTACAGATACATTCTACCATACCTGGTTTATAGGCGGTGGGGATTGAGCCCAAGGGTTTTTTGAATGCTAAGCAAGCACTCTGTAACTATGCCCCAGCCCCAGCCCCAGCCCCAGCCCCTTAGAGCAGGTTTTAAAGAGAATGTAAAAAAGCATTTAAAACAACTGCCTAAATGTCATGGGAGGCGTATATACTATTTTCACTAAACTAATACTGAGAAAAAAAATTAATACTGAGAAAAGTTAACATGTTTTCCAGGAAAATGATAGCCAGGACTTGAAAACAAATCCCAATGGCCCATAAGATTGAATGGATGGTGTAGTGTCAGTCTTGAGTAATTGAAGTCAGATAGTTCAGTGGCAATACAGTAAATAAAAAGAACCTTCATGCCCTATTCATTCTGGCCCTTGGCCAGTAGTATAGACTACTAGAAGACTGGTTTTCCTTTATATCCCAAAATATTTAGAGAGCACAAATGACTGAGGATATTTCATAGACTGAGATCAGTACTTTGAAGAATTTACTGTATCTAGTCAACACAAGCCTAGTGATGAATGAAAATGGAGTTCAGCAGAGAAAGGATGGAGGGGAATGAGGGGGAATGGGAGGGGGTGGAGAGGAATAGAGGTGATGCTTTCTGTTTTACCTAGGCACACTCTTCCATTTGGGCCCAGGCGGAGGCCAGAGGATGGACACACACACCGTGGCCCTTCCTCTGTGTCTTCACAGCCGTACTGGCAGTTTATTCTGGCCACAACGTCCTGGAGTCTGCAAAAGTAGTCAAAGATTAACCAAAGAAGTCTCTCCCAATTCTGTGATGTGAAATGTAATGCGTCTCAGGACAGGCTTCACGGTCTGAGTCCCAAATGGAAACTCACAAGGAATCTTGCAGGGGCATTGTCCTGGTGGCCTCTGGGAGTCATCTCACTTTCTCACGGTCTGTTTTGTTGACCAACACACCGTATTTGACTATCTCTAGGCAAAACATACAGCTCCGATTGGACCCCATTCCCCACCCCACCCCATCGTACTCCCTCCGTCTTTTAAATTATGACATTATCTCATGTATCTCAACTTGGCTTTGAATTTACTATATAGCCTTGAAACTTCTGACTCTCCATTTCCAAAACTCTGAGATAACAGTCATGTGATACCACATCAGGTTTACAAAACACTGAGGCTCTTACCCAGGTTGTGTATAAGCAAGGTGAGCATGATGCCAACTGAGCTCCATCCTCAGCCCTTCTCTCATCTTTTATATGCACTTAGATTAATATGTCACTTGGCCATTCTCTAGAGGATGGAAAGTAACTGCGGATGTAGATTATCAATGTGAATAGTTAAGAGTCAAAGAACTCTAGAGATCTTTGCACAAATGTGGAGGCTCATTGAGAGTCAATCAAGCCTCAAAACTTGGTGTTTCAGGTACCTGTAGTGATGTGGTAAATACAGGTAGGTACTCAATTCAGCAAGAACTCTTCTGGCCCCCATTTATTTTCCCCATTGTGAAAACGTGTGTCTGACAATCCAGGTACTTGTCTGGCTTCCCTTACAGAAAAGACTGGCTACATGTCTCCATGTGGCCAAAAGAAAAAAACAATAAAGGTAAGTCTACCGGAGGGACTGCAGATGGAGGTCAGGTGTTAGAGTGAGTGCCTAGCGTGCACGAGGCACCAGGTTTGAACCCTAGCTCCACACTACAGGTCTCGGTTGTATTTCCACTGTGTACTTCAGACTCGCTGTCCTGGAAACCTCCAGGGATTCTTCTATTCCTGCCCCACAGCTTCCTACAGTATTGTTGGGATTACAGACCTGTGTGCTATGTGTTTTGTTTTTAACAAAGGTTCTGTAGATTTGAACTCAGATTCTCATGCTGGCAGGACAGGTACTTTTTTTTTTAACCTACTGAGCCATCTCTCAGACCTCTTAATACCTCTTATATTCTAAGATCAATGATCAAAACCATGATTTTCGTAAATAACAACATTCACCCTCCTCAATAAAATGCTAGTCACCCAGAGGGACCAAAGGACAATGAAATGGGCCCGGAGATTAAAAAAAAAAATCAGCACTCAGGAAAGCTTTATATGTGGAGGCACAGATAATCCCTAGAGGTAATGAAAGAGGGTACAGGGATGGAGACCTAAGGCAAGGAAGCAAACACCTACTGATGGCTATATTATTCACTTCTTTTCTCTTTAGCTATCTTCTTTGAAACGTAATCACCAAAATGAACTGTCTTTATACTTGGGGAACAATATCTCTTTTGGCACGGAATGAGCTCCCCTGTAATGTTTTCAGAACTGTCCTTTAGCATCAATGTTTCTAAGAAGTTTGAAGTAATCACTGTAAAAAGCCTAGATAGTGGTCCTTGTTGGGGAGGCACAAGACACGGAAGTTCTGGCCAAATTCTAGTTGGTGCTAGTCACAAGAGTGCTGTAAAGAATTCAATACACTATCAGATTGTTTCATGTGGGTTTCTCCTTAATTTATATGACTAGGGAGATTTGAAAAAGACACTGCAAATGTGGTGTGTTATCTTTTAGGTTATTTTGCTAGGGGAAGATCTGAGTAAATGATGATTTAGGACTAAGACAAAGAGGAACTGGGGGATGAGCTGGGAGTCTGCATGCTGGGAAGCTGGCCGAAGGCAGCAGGCTTGTGCTTTCTGGGTGTCAAGGGGCAGAAGATGAGATGGCAAGAGAGGAGGGGAGGGGGAAGGCAGGCAGGGAAGGTGGGTTTGCCTTTAAGCTGAAATATAAAACTTAAAAAGCCTCTCCTCTCAAATGAATGGTTGGAGATTCCCATCCTCCCCCAGGACATGGGGTTCATTATCACAGAAGGGCTTTTCTTTTCAGGAATGTGAGTCAGAATGCATTTCCAACGAGACACACTAATCTGTGGGAGTGGGGCAAGGGGCGTGAGAAAGGTAGCTGGTGGGAAGGATTGATGTCCCCGGGATGGTGTGGAAATTTATCACCTCCCTTTTTAATCGCCATGCCTAGTTTCATGATAAAATCCAACTTGTCTCCACACATATAAGTAGAGATATGTTACTGATTCCCCCCTAGTGAGTCCCCACCCCCATTTATGAAGTGAATGTCTAGACGATACGAATCCATAGAGACAGAAAGCAAATTTGTAGCTATTGAGGGCAACAGGGAGTTGCTGTTATTGGTTAAGGTTTTTATTTTTCTTTTTACTATGTTTTAAATTTTGTGTGTGTGGAGAGAGAGAGAGAGAGAGAGAGAGAGAGAGAGCGCGCACATGAGCACACATGTGTGAGTGTATAGTTATACGGGTGCCACAGCACACATGGGGAGGTCAGAGGACAACTTTCAGAAGTTGATTTTTGCTTTCTGCTGTGTTGAGCCATGGTCTCTCTTGTTACCTGCTACTACACTGGGTGAGCCACAGACTCCATGCCCATCCACTTGTATCCAACTCTCTCTCACCTGGAGGTAAGAGTGTTGGCAATTACAAGTGAGAGCCAGGAGTTTTGTGGGTTCCAGGCATCAATCTCAAGTGATCAGGCTTGATGATGGTGGCGGTTGCTGAACATTGCGAAGGTAGCAGGTAACTGGTTTGCTCACTTTTAAATGGCTAAAATGGTAAATTTTACGTAATGTACATCTTTTTATTTTTAAAGAGAACAGTCACAACAAAAATTTTTAATTGGTGTCCAAAAGGCATTTCTATGTAAACAAGGTTTTCCTTGAGCAAAGACTGGGATATTTGCTACACAAGAACATTGTTCTTAAATTGGGATTGTTGCATACCCCATAGGAGCCTTCTGGCTCCGACAGCCTCTTAAAGCACTTACAATCCACTGCATATGGTAACAAATGGCAGAGAGGCAGAAGCAGGAGGTTCTCTCCAAGTTTCAGGTCAACCTGGGTTACCAAACCAGACCTTGTCTCAAGAGCTAATGCTGGCTCTATATTCCTGCTTCTTACCTAGCTACAGGAACTGTAATAATCCTTCTCCATCTGCAGCTCTGGTCTGATTAGATGTGAAGGAATTAGGCTACAGTGTGGGGAAAGCGGGTTCAACAAAGCCCTGAGGCCCATGGATCTTACAGAATGCTTACGTTTAATTTTCTCTGATAAGGTAAAATGAATTTCCCATGGGCACTGCTTGAAGGCAAGGGCTACATTTGTCGCTGTTTATGCTTGGGGGTTGGTCTTACAGAGGACAAACCAACGCCCATGCCTCTTCACCATGTAGCAGTCTCTACAGCGCTTCTTGATGACACACTTGCTTTTGAAGCCCAATGAGAGGGCTGCAGGGATGGCAAGGGACGGCCACAGAGAAGTAAGCGCACCTCTGCACAGGGTTTGGCGCTTGGCAATGTCCCCAGCAGAAATGAGAAGGCTCGGGGCTTGGGGGCTTCACCTCGAGGCGACTCAGGTGCAGGAACGGGTCCACCACTAAAGCCACCATGCTCTGTACAAGCAGGGCAGCCATGCTGAGCCTAGATCTTTGAACATCGCGCAGTTAACCCGCAGGTCCCTGCCCCAGCCAGGTATAGTCGGCCCACCAGCCGCCCAGGCGCTCAGTCCGTTCTGTACATCTTAACCATGATTTTACAAAGTGTCCAAAGATGTTTTAGCTTATGGTGATGTTAAAGACTTTCTTTGAGGCAGAGTCTCATGTATCCCCATGTTGACTTCCAACATGATTTATAACTCAGTTTGACTTTGAAATAACTTATCCTACTGCCTCCACCCTCCTGAATGCTGCCATTACAGGCATGTATTATTATGCCATGTTTATGTGGCCTCTGGGGCTCAAACCCAGCGATTTTTTTTCATGCTAGGCAAACACTCTACCAACTGAGCCATATCCCCAACCCTAGATGTTGGGAACTGATTGGTCCTGATGCTTTGTCTTAATTTGGCTCCCCAAAAGCCAAGCTTCCAGCCGCTGAGAGTTCCTGCCCCCAGCTGGCTTTGGTTGGTAATAAAGAATTGACGGTACAGCCAAAGGCTGGGCAGGAAGACAGAGGCGGGACTTTTGGATTGAGCAGGCTAGCAACTGAGGGGAAGAGAGAGAGAGGTGAGGAGGATCGCCTTGACCAGGGGGTGGGTTGCGGGTGGTGGGGTGTTTTTTTTTTTTTTGTTTGCTTGTTTGTTTGAGAAAGGGTTTCACTATGTAGTCCTGTCTGGCCTGGAACTCACTATGTAGATGAGACTGGCCGAAAACTCAGAGATCCACTTGCTTCTACCTCCTGGATGCTAGGATTAAAGGCATATGCATCACCACACCAGGATAACACAAGATATATTATTTAAATTTTATTTTTGCTCTTTATATTGTTTGTTTGTTTTTGTTTGTTTATTTATTATTTACTTTTTAGAGACAGGGTTTCTTTGTGTATCCCTGGTTGTCCTGGAACTAGGTCTGTAGACCAGGCTGGCCTTGAATTCACAGAGATCCTCCTGTCTCTGCTTCCTGAGTAATGGAATGAAAGGCATGCACCACCATTGCCCAGCTTGATATGTTTTTAAAAGTTACTCAAGTAACTCTTTCCCGACATATCAAATACCAAAAGGCAAGCCTCCAGCACTGAGTGGCTGCTGAAACTTACTTGAACATGTCGCATCTGGTAGAAGCATGTAGCCGCTGAGGCAAAAGCATTTGTAGCTACCGTGTGTATTCACACATCTGTGCTGGCATGGCCGGGGTTTGATTCCACACTCATTCACATCTGCAGGGCCAGGGAGAAAAGAGAGAAATGTTAACTGAGTCAGGAAATATCCACGCAGGAGAGACTAGATGCCAATTTGGGGAAGGGCACAGAATCACCTTTGCTGAACCACTTCCTTTCAATCTTTCTGCTTGGAGAGATTGGTGAGGATGTGGCGCAAATAGAAGCATTGGAGGGAATGGATGTTACTATTGGTACTTTGTGTGTGTACGCGCACACACACACACACACACACACACACACACACACACACACACAAAACCACATATGCTGAAGGGATCGTAATAGTACATATATTAGTTGGAGTGATTCAAACACACCCCAGCAGGATGGGTATGTGATGAGTATGTTGTACAGCAGTTAAATAGAAGAAATTACAACTATAGGCAACAAAGGATGATTCTCACAAACAGATACAGAGTAGAATAAGATGGATATATCCATTGCATACATACTGTGATAGATGAAGTCAAGATACACTTTTCTTTCTTTCTTTCTTTCTATCTATCTATCTATCTATCTATCTATCTATCTTTCTTTCTTTCTTTCTTTCTTTCTTTCTTTCTTTCTTTCTTTCTTTCTTTCTTTCTTTCTTTCTTTCTTTCCATCCATCCTCACATTGTAGCCCAGACTGGCTTTGAATTTGAGGCAACCCTTATGCTTCATGCTCTCCAGTGATAAGGATCACAGACATATGCCACCCACCATCCATGGTGGCTTTCCTTGTTGAGGGAAGAAATGCTTAAATAGATGGGAGGCGGGAACTGTTGAGATTCTGCTTTTCTGATCTCGGCTCCAATTAGAAAAGCTTTGTGGCAATTTATCACGTTGTATAATTATTAAAATATTTCATTATTACTATTGGTGTGTGTGTATGTGTGTATGTGTGTGATATGAGTAAGAGTATAGGTGTCATGGTGTGTGTGGAGATCAGAGGACAACTTTCAAGTGTTCTTTCAATGTGCATCCCAGGGTTCAAACTCAGACTGATAGGCTTGTGCAACAAGTACTTTTGCCTGCTGAGTCATCTTACTGGCCTAAGTTATACATTTTTTTAATACACATACATTTATATATGCTGCTACTTTAACGAAGAGTCAGAAACATACAATTTGAGTATTTCTGCCTTTACTACTTCCCAAACAGCTCACGACGGCAGCATTGTTGTGATTTGGGGTGGCTCCAGGTGAAAGCCCATTATCTTAGCTAATAACCATTCTAGAAAGAACCTCAATAGGCAGTTGGTTGCAGCATATTTAATTGCATGTGCAGGTGTTCATGGGGCGTGTACAGATCAATCCTAAATGAATGAACAACAAAACGGAAATGTGTAAGGAATAAAAACCTAGGGTGAAAAGTTCTCAATGCTAGCCATGGTTGTGGTTAATTGGCATGTTCAAGGGAGTCTTTTCTTCTTTCTTTCTGTGCTTTGTAGTATATTTTGGTTAAAAAAACAATAAGAATAAAAAATGTTTCTTTTAAAATGAGAAAGTGATATAAGTAGTTGGACGTGTGCTCACCCAGCATGCACAAAGCCCTGAGCTCAAGCCTTGAGTGCCACAAAAAAAAAAAAAAAAAGGCATGATGGTGCAAGGCTATTTTAGCACTCAGGAGGTGGATGCAGGAGGGAATCAGGAGGTGGATGCAGGGGTGAATAAGGAATTCAAGTCATCCTTAGCCTGAGATACATGAGACCCTGTCTCAAAATGGAGAAAAGCTACAGGAGAAAAAAATGTTAAAAGATATTGTGAGAGGCTGGAGAGATGGCTCAGCGGTTAAGAACATTGACTGCTCTTCCGAAGGTCCTGAGTTCAAATCCCAGCAACCACATGGTGGCTCATAACCATCCGTAATGAGATCTGCTGCCCTCTTCTGGGGTGTCCGAAGACAGCTACACTGTACTTACATATAATAAATAAATAAATCTCTAAGAAAAAGAAAGAAAAAAAGAAACTGTAAAAGGATTTGACTTGTCTTTGGAAATATGATTGCAAAGGAGGACTCATGGTTTAAGTCCCCCCCGCCCCAGGAAAGATATAGAAAGGAGAAAGGCACCAAATTCCACAGAAGAGAAGACATTCTGAAAGGCAGAGGCAGAGTGCGTCCTTGAAAGGTAAGACAATAGCTGTTCCTGCCTTTGGAAGGTTTTGTGTATATGCAGATTGTTTTTAACACCTGAAGTTTCCTTCTCTGTTGCCTGTTCCCTCAACCCTATCACCTCCCTCACATACTTCAACCACCTTATTTTTTTTAAAAACGTTCCAATTTATTATATTTTGCAGTAACATGTGTGTACATATGTGTGCGCACATAAATGCATGTGTGCCCCGCATACACCATCTCACTGGCCCCAATCCCTATGCTCTTTTAAAGGGGGAACGGAAATATGGTGACTGGACATAATGGAAAACCCAGGGTACTCCATCACTTGGCTTTAAGCCAGAGGTGACTCACTCATGTCTTAAGAGGATTTTTGGGAAACACATTAGCTCAGGCCCATTGCCATGAGCCACCTTTGATCAGGCTGCCGTGGGGCAGGCAGGCTGCAGAGGGAACAGAGACAACCTCTAAACTTGAGCCAACTGGACCACTCTCTTAATGTTAATATTTTACTGGAATTTGAGAACTAGGCCCCCTAGTCAGAAGGGCTCCAGAAAGGATCTGAGGAGAAAGAAGCACCTGTCCTGAAAGTTCTAACAAGAGAGCTCACTGATGAACCTGTGGTTCTCAGTGTTTGCTTGTGCGCATGAGTGTGAATAAGGAGGCCCGGTGTCTTTCCTAAGTTTTTGGAGACAGGAAGAGAGGGCTCAGCTATTAGACTAGGCTTGGTAGCCATTGAGTTCCCCATCACAGTTCTTTATAACCATGCCCAGCTAGTTTTGTGTATGGGTACTAGGATCAAACCTTTTAACTGCCAAGTCATCACTCTGTCTCCCTGGAAATTTCTCATGAGAGAAGTTAAATGTGATTGGCTGATGGTGCTCAACCTTATCGTAGGGCTGGGGGCACTTTCTTAATTAATGTGGCTTTCTTCATGCAAGGGTTGCTCAACCTCTCTTGACATTTGAGTCCATATCATCCCTCTATATAGGGGCTGGTCTGGATTGTAGAGTGTTTAGGAGGAGGGAGGGTATTTGTTCAATAGATACCAGTAGCATCCCTTCCCCTAACTGTGACAACTCAAACTGTGTCTAGACATTGTCAGACATCCCCTGAATGACAAAATCACCCTAACTGAAACATCTAAGTCTACAGCCAAGACCAATGTGACCCCTTTTCCTTCCAAAGTGTTTTAGTTTGTATGTTTGTTTGTTTGTTTGTTTGTTAGTTTCGAGACAGGATTTCTTGTATCCCAAGAACCTGCTATGTAGCTAAGGATGAATCTTAAATTGTCCCTGCTCCTGCTGTCCAAGAACTAGGATTGCAGGAATTTGACACCATGTCCTGTTTATTTCATATTAGGGATCAAACCCAGGGTGTTGTGCATGCTAGGCATATTTGAATGCTTGGTCATTAGGAAGTGGCACTATTAGGAGGTGTATCTTTGTTGGAGTAGTTGTGGCCTTCTTGGAGGAAATGTGTCACTTGGGACAGGCTTTGGGGTTTCAAATGCTCAAGCCGGGCCCACTGACTCTCTCTCTTCCTCCTCTCACCAGTACCATGCCTGTCTGGACGCTGCCATGTTTTCCGCCTTGATGATAATGGACTAAACCTCTGAACTGTAAGCCAGCACCACTTAAATGTTTTCCTTTATAAAAGTTTCTGTGGTCAAAGTGTTTCTTCATTGCAACAGATACCCTAAGGCAGGTATTTAGCCAGTAGATGCCAACATCACATCTTCTAAATGTCTTTCAATAGTGCAATGACCCAGGGGATGGTTCCCAAGTTTGGCAACTAAAAATAAAAGATTCCTAGTTAAGTTCGAATTTTAGGAATGTAACTAGTCTGTTTCAGCATGTACACATCCCATACAGTATTACTATATCAATAGACTATACAGTTATCACTTATCTGAAAGGTAAATGCAAATGGACATTATACATTAGCTAACAACTCTCTTTTTGGAGGACAGTTTTTGTTCGAGACAGAGTCTCAGATAGCTCAGGCTCTTCTTTGGCACATAATAGAGGCAGGCCTCAAATCCTGATCTTCCTGTCTCTACCTCCCATGTGCTGGGATTAGAGTCACGTGTCACCATCTCTGGCCAATGTTCTAGATAATAAATAAATCCTTTATTGTCATTAGATAGCTAGCCCAAGACAAATACCATAAATTGTCCTTTGAAGTATGTCTGTTGTTGGGCTGGAGATGTAGCTCAGTTGGTAAAGTGTTTGTCTGGTATGTTCAGAGTCCTGCATTCCACCCCCAACACCATATACATTGGGAAGGGTAGCCCATACATATAAGCTAAACACTCAGAGGGTGGTGGCAAGAGGATAAGAAGTTCAAGGTCCATCTTGGGCAACATAGCAAACCCAGGACATATGAGATTGTCTCAAAACAAAAAAGACCAGTGTGGTGTTACACATGTTGATTCCTGGCACCCAGGAGGCCAAAGCAGGCAGATATCTGCAAGTTCAAAGCCATCCTGTTTTACAGAGTGACATCTAGGACAGCTAGAACTATATAGTAAGACCCTATCTCAAAAACAAAGTCAAAACCTCTCAGAAATGTATATATTGGGTAAAAAGACCACACATTATTCAATGATTCCATTTTTAGATATTTATCTCAGCCCAAATCACTCCTGAATAACTGGCTGTTGAGTGGATATGAGAAGGATGTTTGATTTAGCATTGTTTGCAGTGGTGAGGGATTGGGGACAATGGAAACGGTAATGGTAGGAAAGCATCAGTTTCATAAAAGAGAAATATCTTCACACTAAGGGCAGGGATATGGCCTTAAAGAGTGTGAGATATGTGCATACTGACAGGTAAGGATACCCATGAGAAATACTGATGCTTACTGTACGGTCATTGCAAAGGGCTCTGAAGATCTAGAGCAGTGGTTCTCAACCTTCCTAATGCTGCAACCCTTAATCTAGTTCCTCATGTTATGGTGACCTCCAACTACAAAATTTTGTTTCTACTTAATAACTCTAATTTTGCTGCTGTTATGAATCGTTATGCAAATATATGATGTACAGGATATCTGATGTGCGACCCCTGTAAAAGGGTCATTCAACACCCTATAGGGGGTCTCTGCTCGCAGGTTGAGACCCACTCACTGATCTACAGCAAATTGTTAACTATGGTTCTAACAAGGGTTAAGGGCAGAGTCTGTCCTTGAGGCCCTTCCCCCCTTTGAGACTGGGTTTCATGTATCCCAGGCTGTTTTACCAATTGGCATGTAGCCACGAATGACCTTGAGCTTTTTGGATCCTCCTGTCTCCACTTCTCAAGTGCTAGGGTTACAGGTGTGTTACCATGCCTCGTTTATGTAGGGCTGGGGATTGAAGCCACGGCTTTGTGCATGCTGGACAAACACTCTACTAAGTGAGTTACATCACTAGCCCATCTTTTTTGTTTTTTACTTTTATATTCTCATTCATTGTTCTTTAAAAAAAGAATGTATATTATTTAGATAATCTCAAAAACAACAGTTATTTTAAGTGTAATTTTATTGCCCTTATTGTGTAATTTGAAAAAAAAATCAGAAGTTTCACGTTTATCAAGTACAGATTGGTTGAAGACTCTCATCCTGACACCATGTCCAAGGTTTGACTATCAACTTCTATGAAAGCCTCAGCGCTTTCTTTACTCCCTGACCCCATAGAAATGGAGTGATCCCAGAGTCCTGGTGGTGTACTGACCTTGACTGCAGGTCTTCCCGGTGTATCCTGGAAAGCATCTACATTTATTCGGTCCCACACACTCACCAAACTTGCATCTGGGCTCACATATAGCTGTAAAAGGGAAAGAGATCCTAATGATACAGTTGACACACTGACAAGGTACACAAGCCGATTGTCCTTCTGTATGGCAGAGAACTCTTTGGAAATGGACTGAGAATCGATATCCTCTTCACTCTGGGTTCATCTTTTCCAACACTGGGAAGGGATTGCCTTGTGAACAAAACCAGCCCTCACACCCACAAAGCAATGAACAACAAACAGTGCATTGGACTCATTTGCTTAGCATGGCTATGCCTCCAATGTCATAAAGCCCTCTGACCACACAGCCTACTACTTCTGCATGTCAACCCAAAATATTACTAGAGAAGAGCATTCAAGAGAAAGACATATCAGAGTAACATGGGCGTGTTCTAAGGTCCCTCAATTTCTTTCTGACACTTTGTATCTTCTTATCTCTTAAGTATTTCTCTATTTTTCTTTCTTTTTGGTGTGTATGTGTGTGTATTCACATGTGTGTGGGTGTGAATGTACATGTATGTACTTTAATGTGAAAGCCTTTTGTGTCATTCTTCAGGTGACATCTATTTGTTAAAAAATGCATTTATTTGTATTCAGGGACAGGGAATGCATGTGCCAGGACATACACGTGGAGGTCCGAAGACAACTTGCAGCAAGTGGCTCTCTTCTTCTACTCTGTGGGTCCTGGGGAACAAACTCAGGTCATCGGACTTGGCTGCAAGGGCCTTTACCCAATGAGTCATCTTTCTGTCCCTCTCCCCCCAGTCTTGTTTGCTGAGACAGAGTCTCTCACTGGCCTTTAAGGATAACAGATTAAGTTAGGCTGGCTGGCCAGTGAGTCTCAGATTCAGGGATCCACCTGACTCTACCTCTCCAGGACCAGGATTACAGACATGCTCAAGCACACTTGGCTTTCGTGTGTGTGTGTGTGTGTGTGTGTGTGTGTATTATTTATTTACATGGGTTCTGTGGATCAAATTTAGCTCCTCATGCCTATGTGGCAAGCACTTTACTAACTGAGCTATCACTCCAAGCACTAGTTTTTCGTTGGACCCATCAAGATCTTTTCAGTGTTGTTTGCTACCATTGAATTTGAAGAGCTCACTCTGATGGGTACTCAAAGAATGCTGATGATGGTGGTCACAGAAGCATACCACAGACGGGGTTTGTTTTCCTATTAATGACTTTTTGTGTTCTGAGGCATGACACGAAGTCGGCATTCAATAAATCTTCCTTCAGTGAACAAAATGGTAGGCTAAAAAGCAAGGGAGAAAGCATGTTGCGCCTGGATTGGGGACAAGGGAACAAATGATCATGGCAGACTTGATGCAGACTCATGGGAAGGAGATGAGCAAAGTGACTGAGACAGCTCCTGTCTATTACGATGGTTTTAGGGTTGTTAGACAATCACTCAAAATTCATTTTTTTCTCCTGTAATGTTGTATATAATGTGAACATGCCACTGATGAGAAAATAGATGCATCACATGCAAATATATGCCGCACACAAACACATGCTATGTGTGCAAATATATTGCAGTGCTAGGTGTGGAGCCCAGGACCTTGTGCATGTTAGTCAAATGGTCTAGCACTGAGGTACAGTCCTAGCCCTTGGTTTTGTTTTGGTTTGGGGGCAGGTTCTCTCTATGTAGCCCAGGCTGATCTTGAGCTCATGGTCTTCTTACTTCTGCTTCTCTAATGCTGGGATTAGAGGTGTGTGCCACCATGCCTGAAACATTTTTTTTTCCAACATCGAGTAAAGCAATAGGCATAGAAATTGTAACAGGGAAAAATTTTGGTTCTGAACAAGTCATAACTAAGAAGGTAAGAAGAGGGAGAAAAAAGCTTTCCCAGCAAAATATTTTCCACTTTCAAAGACTAAAGAGATGGAATTTAATTTTCAGTGTCTCCTTTGTTATGAACATGGGATGCAGCTTTAAGTTCAGATGTTGGAAAAATAAATCTTGGTTATTTTTTTTTTTTTTTAATTCCAAAGACCCGTGATTGCTCCCTGGAAGCTAACTTCCAGTGTGATCCAGACAGGAAAGCCCGGGATGAATGCCAGATAGCACACGGGAGAAATAGTGAGTAATATCCTTGCTCTAAGGTCGAAGCTTCAGAAAGATGTTTTCAATTTACAGTGACTTTGGATCTGTGACCAGAGCAGCCAATGCAGCAAAGGGAAATTCAGTTTGTGTCTAAAAGAGCCAGAGGCTGAGGTACACTTTGCACCAAGTTAAACTCATACACTTCCCCCGCCCCCCAGTTCTCCCCCAGTCTCCACCGTCTGCAGTTTTTCATTAGGGATTTGTCCTTGGACAGCTCTTTATTCCTTGTCAATAGAGTGGCATATATTTTGAGGTTAATGATACAGACTTGATCAAACTTCACTGCTGAGAAAAGATTTAGACAGGGGCAGAGGCAAAGGCTGGGGGCAGGGGTCCAGTGTGCATGGATTTAGGTCGCTGAGAGGAAGGAAACAAAGAATGAAGAGTAGATGAAAGAGAAGGCAAGTGTGGACTGGGACCTCCCAGCCAGGGTTTGGTATTGCTTGTTTGGGCAGGTTGAGGTGTGTGTTTTTCTTACTGCACAGGCTGAACTCTGGTTTAGGACTAAGAAACCCAGCAGGAGGGGAGTGGCTATCCTTGTTATTTGTGCTTTTAGGAACCTATGACCTTACTGACAAGAAGGAACATGCAGGTGCTAAGGATGTAGTTTTGTAAGGAGAGAGTGCTTGCCTAGAATGCAGAAAGCCTTGGGTTTGGTCCTTAGGACTACATAAAGTGGGCATGGTGGCGAGTGGCTAAAATTTTAAGCATTTAAGTAGAACGATCAGGAGTTTAAAATTGTTTTCAGTTACATGGAGAGTTTAAGGCCAGTCTGGGCTATATGAAACTCTGTTTGGAAAAAAAACAGATTCAATAAATTATAATATATATATATATATATATATATATATATATATATATACACACATACATACATATATATGTGTGTGTATGGTTTTTGCAAATATTACAAATTAAAACTCAAATATTCAACAAAGCAGCAGAGTTGCTAAACATCTTTAGCTTACAGCACGTGCATATTAAATATTTTTCTTATACTCTCCCCCTGGGTCTTTTAACCTTTTGCTTTACATTCCTTCGTGCCTGTGATATATACTCTGAGAAATCACTGAGACTGTGATTGGTTGTACACACTGTGGCCAAACTACTCTGATCTAGTTGAAGAACAGCCCTTGCAGCAAGCCAAAGCTCACTCTCATGTACTCCCCAGTGGCATGCCAGGTCTGACCAAGTTTTATGGCAGTAAGTCGTGAGATTGTAAGAAATTATAAGTCACGTGTCTCCGGTGACTTTTACCCCTTTCCACCCGACTGCCTCCGAAGAAGAATGTTTTATGCTGTTTCTAGGTAAAGAACAAAGCTACGCTTATTGCTCCTGACACCTGGTCCTTTGAAGGGCAGAAATGTGAGAAGAGTCATTCGTTGGTCTGAATCAATGGTAATTTATTCATGTGCAGTATTTTTCTTTTCTGAGCAACAGGCAGTAAGAACATGCTTTAGTACCTCCACTCTGGACCTTCTGAGGGTTAGTGCCCTCTCCATGTTCCAGAAAAGGAAACAGAGCCTTAGGGAACTTCACTACCTTCTCCAAGGTCGCCCACATCAGTCTAATATCTGATGTCTTTGTTCATAAGGCATCCAATTAGGAGGACAGCTGCCTGCTTAGCAAGCATTCTACCAACTGAGGTACGTCCAGGTGCCCTTTTAGTTGGCACAGGTCTCAGAGTAATGCTCTGTCTTTCTGTGACTGGATGGACAATGATGATCTTCATTTTTCTCTTGAAACTATCTCAACATCCTTGTCATACTACTACAAAGTAACTCCAATGGCTGAAAGCTTTGAATAACAGGGAATATGTGGAAACACTATCCATGTCTTCTGTTGTTTCGTGGACTTCAGACATCAATTTTTTCCTCCCCTATGGTCATTCTAGATCTTTTAAAATCTTGTAAATTTTTTTTGACAAATTTATGCATGTATACAATGAATTTTGATCATATTCAGCTTCCACTATACCTCCTCTTAATTGCCCATCCAGGCCTTCTCAAATCCCTTAATCCCAACAAGCCCTCCTCCTATTTTCACATCTTTTGCCTTTTTAGACCCTGTGGTGATTTGATAAGCATGACCCCCCATCGGCTTATATATTAGGATGCTTGGTCATCCAGAAGTGACACTACTTGAGAGGTGTGGCCATATTGGAGGAAGTGTGTCATTGAGGTTAGGTTAGGTCATAAGATTTCAAAAGCCCAAGCTTGGTCCAATGTCTCTTTCTTTCCACTGCCTGTGGACCTGGATGCAGAACTCTCAGTTACTTCACCAGCATCATATCCATCTGTAGAGCACACTGCCATGCTCTCTACCAGGATGATAATGGACTAAACCATTGAAACTGTAAGTCAGCCTCAATTAAATGCTTTCTTTTTAATAAAAGAGTTGCCATGGTCATGGTGTCTCTTCACAGGGATAGAACAGTGACTATGACAGACCCAGTGAATTTAACTAAGGTGTTTGCTGAGACGTAGGTAGTTATGGGGATACTAACTGGGGCATGGGGAAATTACCAGTGGTTACCTTACTGAAAAAATAATGACTTCCACCACCCGAGCAGCTATTAATCTAGCTATTTGGGGGCTGGCTAGAACGGAAGGGTTTGGGTTAGGGATAAGCCTATGAGGAGATAATATAGTTACCTCTAAAATAGCCAGCACTTTAATGCATTTCTGGAACATTTGGGCATGTCATTACCCCACTTAATCAACAAGGAACTCACAATCAGTATTAGGCATTTGATACCTGCTGAGGACAGTGAGAACAGATTTCTACCCTGAAGCAAAGAACTCCATTCAGGACAACATCACCAGCTGCCTTGGAGAAAGGCAGGCATCATGGCTCTCTAGCACAAAATGGGTCACTTTGGAAAACCACATAGAGATTAACACAATACATCTCAGCTCCACAAAATCCTTTGAAAATTATAAGAGGTCGTTCAGTAAGCTCCTAACACAGAATCTAATCTGAGAAACAGTGTCCAAGGAAAACTCTTTTTTTCTTAGTCTGTAATCTACACAAAATAGTGAAAAAAAAAAAAACCCCAACACCTTTGCATTACATGCATGTATTTCTTGCCATTAGAAACTACTCTTGGGTTGGAGACATGAATCATCGGTTAAGAGCCTGACTGCCCTTCCAAAGGTCTTGAGTTCAAATCCCAGCAACCACATGGTGGCTCACAACCATCCGTAATGAGGTCTGACTCCCTCTTCTAGTGTGTCTGAAGACAGCTACAGTGTACTTATTTATAATAATAAATAAATCCTGAGAGAGCAAGGTTAACCTGAGCAAGAGGGGCCTACTGGAGCGAGTGGGGTTGACTGGAGCGAGCAGAGGTCCTAAATTCAATTCCCAGCAACCACAAGAAGGCTTACAACCATCTGTATAGTTACAGTGTACTCATATACATAAAATAAATAAATAAATCTTTAAAAAACTACTCTTAAGGAATTTAAAAATGGGAATGGCACATCTATAAGATATAAAGGTCCCTATTCTAATAGCCAAGAAGTCTCTGTCTACAAATTAGACACAGAATCTGTGTATTTTGCCAGAAATCAGTCAGAAAAACTATAATTAGAAGGAGTTAATTGACCTGGTTTTGCCCATCTCCATTTCTACAGATTAATAAAACCAAACCAAACTCCAGTTACACTTCTTCAAATAGTAACATAAATAAGAATGAACAAGAAAGTCTCCTAAAATAACTCCCATCTAGTGTGACAGTGTCAGGCACTCTGGACACTGCACTCGGACCAAAACTTTGTGGAGTATTGGTAGTTAGTTACCCATGTCCTCACTCCAGAGAATCCATTGGCAATGGTGTCATAGACTGACAACTAGGCATCCTGATTCAACTGCAGGGTGCTCTAAACTTTACAAAACTTACCTTCACATATTCCCTTGCTGTTCCTTTTCCAGCCATAGCAGCAAGCCATCTTAGTTCCATAGTGACAGATCCCAGGCTGGTGTGCCAGTGCTGGCAACCTGTAATCCCGTGGACTGTGGATAAAGAACTGTGGGTTAGTGTTGAAAAAAACAGAGAAGGCCACAGAGACTCTTCCTTGCCATGGGTGCAACAGGAAAAATGTCAAGTATCTGAGTGATTTCCACATACAACCAACAAACAAAAAAACCCAAACCAAACAACAACAAAAACAAATGCAAAGCCCTGAATTTGGGAGTTGGTAGCCTCTGCCTTCCATCCTTTACCAACGTTGCTCTAGTTTTGTCCATTCTGTTTTAACCTAAAGTTAGAGAGTGAAAATGACCAAAAAAAAAAAAAAGAATATTTTTGAGACTGGTCAAGTGCCAATCTGTCCTGAAGAGGTACAGTGGCTTTCTAGTTTTGGCTTTGTGTCAGTGACTCACTGGCTAAGTGGTTTCAGCTCCAACAAAAGGTCTGTAGTTTAACTTCATGGCCACCTGGGAGTCACTGGACAGCTTGCAATCACCATACACTGTGGACAGTTAAGAGTTGGAGACTATTCTGCCAAGTCATCTCAGGTTACAGAGGAGGAAACTCCAGTGCCATAAAGTGGTGGTCCATCCCCAAGCAGAGCCAGGTGTGGGGGGCAGGGGAGGGATTTAAACTTGATGTGTTTCAAAACAGCTTCCTGCAAACACAATTTGCTAAACTCTTGACTATTGAGCAACAATCAGCAAACATTTTCTCAAAGGGACTAGGGGGGAAATATTTCAGGCTTTGTAGGCAGGCCATAGGTTTGTGTCTATGTGCAAAAGCAGCTGTAGGGAATAGTAAACAGATGGGTGTGATTCTTCCAATAGCACTTTATTTCTGGGACTGGGAGACTAGCTCAGTCAGCAAACTGTCTCACGTATCCTAGGCTGCCCTTGAACTTACCAAGTCACCAAGGATGACCTTGAACTTCTCAACTTCCTGCTTCTTTCTTCTTACTACTTCTGATTTATGAGCTGCTGAGGGTCAAACTCTGGGCTTCCTGGGTGTCAAGTGAGCACACCTTCAACAGAACTACACTCACATCCTTGAAGATATTACACTTTTATTCCATTATCAACCATTTGAAATGTTAAAACTGGCTTTGGCTCATATGTTGTATAAAAATGTACAAAACGGTTGGTCTATAGGTTGTAGCTTGCTGACCCCTGATCTGAAGAGTGAGCCCCTGCCTCCCAGGAAGAACCCTAAATAACACTCCCAGTTGGAAAGCTCCTTGCCTGTTTACCAGTTTGATATTTTTGGGTTAAACAGAACTGCTACCAGACTAAAAGAAAAGACAGATTTTATGGAGGGCTGCATTTGATTCCTTGTGCGTGTGAAATACAGTGTTAAATAATGAGTTATTTAATAGATAAGGGATACACATTTTTGTCAGGGACAGAATTGAATATATGCTAGTATCCTAGTTCAAACCAGAGAGTTAAACAACTTTGTCTGTTTCTCTCATGATCTGCCTTTCCTACAAACTTCATTTCTCAGATAAAAGAATGGAGTTTGGGACATCTTATTCATCAAGAGCATAGAATGAGAGAAAAAATAAAGTTCTGGAAGAGAACTTTTTCAGTTTTTAAGAAAGTTATTTATTTTTACTTTATGTGCATTGGTGTCTTGCCTGCATGTATTGAATACCCTGGAACTGGAGTTGTAGACTGTTGTGAGCTGCCATGTGGGTGCTGGGAACTGAACCTGGGTCCTCTGAAAGAGTAGCCAACGCTCTTAACTACCAAGTCATCTTTCCAGCATCCCTTCATAAATTATTAATTAATACTAATTAAACTACTTAGAACATGTTTCTCAACTCCTATATGACTGATATTTTAAGCTGTATGATTATTTGTTTTTTTTGATGGGGGTTATTGTGGGTACTCTAAGATGTTTAGTAGCATCTATGGTTGTCAAGAGCATGTACTCCCCCAATTTGTGACAATCAAAAAACTTCTCCTGTTGGCTGAATGTGGTAGTGTACACTTATAATCCTAGTGCTCTGGAGTGAGAGACAGGATGATCATTGTTTTAGGTCAGAAGATATACACAACAATTTCCAAGCTGGCTATGGTTATATAGCAAGACACTGTCTTAAAAACAAAAGCATCATTTGCCAAATATCCCCCACAAGACAAAACTGTCTTTAAATACCATTACTTTAAAGTGAAACATTTCTTGAGCTTTTTCTGTGTTCCAAGAACCTTACTTGGGTATGTGGGTGGAGCACAGAGATGAGAAAGAGCCAGCCTTTGCTTTTTTACTTCATAGTCTATGCAAATGACTATTCAGTATATTCTAGAACACCCTGGCAGCTACCATTAAAATGGTCTGAGAAAGGGATATTTTCAGTGCTTGGTATTGAGCAAATGTCTAGTTAGAGCAGTCTAAGCAATTGCTCCACCACTGAACTACATCCCAAGTCCTGAAAAAGAGCTTTGATCTTTTTTTTCTTTGTAAGGAAAGGAAGTTTATTTGGGCTTACAGTTGTGGCATGTGAGTCCATAACGGCAATGGATCAGGAATGTGAATGATCACATTCCCAACCACAAGAATGAAAAGAGATTTAGTTAGAGGCAAGGGGAGCCTGTAGACGCTGAAAACCGCCCCCTTCACCCTAGTGGTACACTTCTCAGGTCATCCTGTTTCTAAAGAAACTTTGGAATTTAGAAGACAGGAGTCAACAACTGGATGGGAAGACTTGGAGAAGAATTGTATTTATTGTAAGTCAACCGAGGATCAGAGCTAAATAGAAGCTTGTGAGCACAAAGAATAATGAAAGAGTAATAACTTTAGCCACCACCAACTTTTCTGTGTAGCAATTCAAAATTTCCAGGTGAGTCTCTTTTCACATTTCCCCACTAGCTGGACTTGCTTTCCCCACATTTCTCCAACTCTGTAACAAAGAGAAAACTGTTCATGTTCCTGACAAGTTGTCTGAAGTTTTACACAGACAACTGTACCATCAGTGGAAAAACAAACTTTTATCCACACTACATTTATTCTCACAGCTAGTTGAGTCCAAAATATTCTCAGCAGCTGAACTTCAGGCAAATGACTACCTACCCTTGACCAAACCATGCGTCATCCTGCCAGCCTCAACTAAGGCAGATCCTGGACCACTAACCACTGCATTTATGAACAGAGTCTTGCCATGTGTGCTGACAGTTCTTTGAACATCTCTAAGTTTTGTATGTTGATAGATCCTTGGTTAAATAAATTATGCTAAATTCAATTGGCCTAACTTTTTTTTTTTTTTTTGGTAATTCCCCCCACCCACATCTTTTCCTTTTATTGAAAATAGAATCTTTTCTCATACAATACATTCTGGTTATAGTTTCTTCTCCCTCTACTCCTTCCCCTCCCCTCCATTCCTCTCCCCTCCAGATCTGTTCCCTTTCTGTCATTACATTTCAATCAGCCCCTGCCATTTCTGCAATGGTTAGATATAAAGTAAAACAGAAACAGGTAGACATTTGTTTAAAGATCTTATATTTTAAACACCTAATTAGAAACCAGTGCAGGGTCTCTGGTATAGGTGGGCAGGCCTAGCTTCAATCTATATGTCAAAGTCAATGAGTTTGGATTGTAAATAATACTGCCTGGGGTTAATGAGTAGAAAAAAGTTACCAGAAGATGGAATTCGCATGCTGTTTGCACATTTCCAAAGATCTCCAGAGTTTAAAATAAAACATGCTTTCTCAAGTTTTATTGCTTTCACGTGCCTGACTTCAGGTACGGTAGGGAACCCAAGAAATCTGAGGTATATTAATTTGTCCTATATCATCATTTTGATGATTAAATGTCACTCATGAAATGCTTTAAAGTGCTAATGGCTAACACTTGAGTCATCAAAATCATGTGAACAAATCAAGATTCCTTCTCTACTACAACAGATACCTTTCCTATCACAAACACAGCTTAGTAGTTCAGCTCTGTTGGAAGATTGTAACCATAGATCCAGGCACAGTGGCTGGGAATCTCTGGAAGCTAAAGCAGGACAAATGTGAGTTTGAAGATAGCCTGGGCTATATAGTGAGTTCCAGGACAGCCTGGACTAGGCAGGGAGACACTGTCTTAAAAACAGAAAAAAGAAATTTAGAGCTGGAGAGATGGCTCAGTAGTTAAGATCACTTACTGCTGTTGCAGAGGATCCAAGTTCAGTTCCCAGCTACCACATGGCATAGCACACCAACTGTAATTGAAGTTCCAGAGGATCTGATGCTCTCTTCTGATAACTGCAGGTACCAGGTATGCACACATACATTCAGATAAAACACTCATACAAAAAAATCTTAAAAAAGGAATCTAGCTTTACTTTATTTAAAAATACAGACAAGGGGTTGGGGATATGGCTCAGTAGATATTTGAGAATCATAAGTTTAGATCCCTAGAGCTTAAGTAGAAAGACAGGCAGGTATGACGACTGCCTGGAATCCTAGCCCTTGAGACAAAGAGAGGGCATTTCCAGGGCAAGCTCACTGACCAGACTAGTTAGACTTGGACAGTTCTAGCTCGGCAAGTTCAGCAAGAAACTCTGCCTCAATAGATGTACCCACTCTCATACCCAGCCATGTATCCCCACACATGCAACCATACACATGCACGCACACCACATGCATACAAACGCAAAGATTGCAAATGACAGTTGCTTAAGAATTAACTCATGATCGAGAACTACATAATAGACCCTGATATTTAGACAGTAACACAAATCAAAGCACAACAGTTTGGCCTGTGGCTGATCTGTCAATAGCAACATGTCCTCTGCACATGTCCTAAAGGAGACCTGATGTCTTGAGCGAGTACTCTAGGAAAAACCATCAGAGGAACACGAGTCAATAAACAAACAACATGCCTTGCAATTAGTAAGTGTGAGGCCCATGCATTCACTGAATTTGGAGAACATGCTTCAAAGGGCCAGCTGCAACCGGGATTTTAAAGGTTTAATCATGAGATTCTACATCTGGCCATGAAAATGGGAAGAAAAATCACTTAAAGACTGAAAAGCATTAGTAGATAGAATTGCTAATAATTAACTTGCTGATTTATAGATGCCAGAGGAAATTGATTTATTACACCAAGAATCCAGTTTTGTGTTGCTGGTTTTGCAAATGTGCACGTGAAGCTATTTAACATTACAGAAAAAAAGAAAATTAATTATTCAACTTTTTCTATTTAAGTGGGAACAATAAGGTCTGGGAGAAAGGAAGGAATCCAGGACGAGCAAGCATGGCATGCTTGATGACAGCGCATGCATAGCTTGGAAAAATCAAATACAGAGTGCACAGAAGAAAAAAGCTTTAACTTACTTCTTACTGCTGTCGAATGGTATTCCAAGTTAACATTACTGGGGGACTTGAACTTTTTCCCAGCATCCTCTCTTCCTTGCCCTTCACTTTAAACCCATGACATATCCATCACTGATTCAATAATTCTTCTACTTGAAATCTAAATCTCTCTTTCTCTCTCTTTCCCTCTCTGTGTGTATGTGTACATATATGTGTGTGTCTCTCTCTGTGTATTTCTCTCTCTCTCTCTCTCTCTCTCTGTGTATGTGTACATATATGTGTGTGTCTCTCTCTGTGTGTTTCTCTCTCTCTCTCTCTCTCTCTGTGTTTGTGTGTGTGTTGGTGTGCTTTTCTATGCAGCTACCTATTGAAGCCAGAGTTTGACGTTGAGATGTCTTCCTCCCTTGTTTTTCTGTCTTATTTTTTGAGACAGGGTCTTTCACGGGACCTAGTGTTTTCCCCATTTTGGCCAAACTGACTGGCCAGTGAGCACCAGGGAGCCACCAAATTTTCCCGCCTTGTTCCCAGCACTGGAGTTATAGACATGTGCCACTATACCCAGATTTTTGTATGTGGGTGCCAGGTGTCTGAACTCAGGCTGCCATGAGATCTAAAGTCAGGTCCTCGTACTTGTACAGAAATCGTTTTACCCAGAAATTGCTGCTTCTGTACATTTAAAATGTCTAACTATCTGTGACTTCAGATGTTTCTACCTTGGGACACCTGGATGGCAATGCTTCCCCCTAACCTCTGTCCCTCCATACTCCTCCTCCCTTTCTGTACCTCTCCATTTCTCTCTCTTCCACAAACAGAGCTTAGCAGATATAAGACCCAGGAGACAAAGGGAATTCAGTCTTGAGGCACTGGAATGTCAAGGCTTGGGGGATAACAGGCCCCAAGCAGAGAGAATTTTGAGCTAAATGTTGAATTGCCCAGAATTCCTTTAATGCATTATACAGCTTGCTGTCTACATTGATCAAATTAATCAGAAAATCGCTGTCTCTGCAGCTGAAGTCAATTTAGAAACATTCCAAAGATTGTGTAAGTAGTATAGTATTTCTGCACAGGATTCCTTATTTTCGACAAAAATGGAAGGTGCCAGCATTTTTAGTATGCTTGCTGATGATCAGAAAACTTCACAAAACCCAAGACAAATTGAGAAGTTAAATTTCTTTGGCTATTGTTTAAATACATTTAAATACATTAAAATATGAATAAAAATTTTTATGAATAGGCATAATGAGGGCAAACAATTGTTTTTTTTCCAGATATATTTTATTTTTAACGATGTGTATGTGTTTGTGTGTACATGTACACACAAATGAAGTATCTGCCGAGGCCAGAAGAGGGTGTTGGATCCCCTGGAGCTGGAGTTACAGGCAGTTGTGACCTATACAATGTGGGTGCTAGGATCTAAACTGGGGTTTTCTGTAACAGTGGTACATATTCTTAACTGCTGGGCCATCTATCTAGTCCACAGAAGAGTATTTTTGTTACTAAGTTTTTTTTTTTTAAAATCATTCATCCACTATGGCGAGATCATTTATTGTATTTAATTAGTTAAATTAATTTTGAGTTCTCACCCATCTTTGTGTTTGTGTGTATACATTCACATATGAACATATGTGTGCGTGTGCACATGTTTGTGTGTGCATGTTGAGGCTAGAGGGCAATCTTAGGTATCATTCCTCAGGATCTGTCTACTTTAGTTGTTTGAGGCAGGGTATCCCATTGGCCTGGAGTTTTCCAATTGCTAGCTGGCTAGCTGGTGAGGCCCAGGAGTCCACCTATCTCTCTGCTGTGCTGTGCTGGCATTACAAGGATGCACCAGTAAGTCCGGCTTTTAAAATGTGACTTCTGGAGATTAATCACAGGTCTTCATGCCTTCAGCAACGGAAGCACTTTACCCACTCAGCCATCTCCGTAGTCCTGAGTTCCCACCCATCCTTAACAGGCAGAATAAAAGTCCAGGTTAACCCAAACCATCCCACTCTCCAGATACATAGAGGTTTAAGAGCAAGAGCCTACCATGCTGGTCCTGGGGATTGGACTTGGGTGGTGAGTCTTGGCACCAAGTACCTTTGAGCTATCTTGTTGTCCTTGAAGTCACACTTTGAAGTCAGGTACATGAAGATTGAAAACACCAGAAATGGAACAATCACCTAGGGAGAGTGTAGATCATGAAATCCAGAACTTTGTTTCTCACAGGAGGGAGGCTGGCAAAGAAGACTGAGGAGCAAGCAGTATGGGGGAAGACAAATCAGAATGTATGGGGAGGAGGTTATCAACTGTGTCTGCAGGCTTTGATACTCTTCGGTGTCAAAAAAGATGACGCCTTTCCTGGCTGCCATGGCTAGCATCTAATGAGCTGTGGAACTGGTAGCTGAGAACTTCCTAGATGAGTGCTCCAAAGGCACAGTGAGTGGCTTCTATCTAGTTCCTTCTATTGTATCAGAAACTCTGGGGTGTGTGAGTGTGTGTGTGTCAGCTGACACACTGTGAGGATAGCCAAGCCACCTTAATGGAGGACTGTTCAAATGGAAAAGATATAAGGCTTCCTGCCGATAACCATGATAGTTTGCTTCTTGGAAGCAGATTCTCTAGCCAGTGACAAGTTTGCAGATGACAGTGGCATTGGCCATAGCTTGACTACAAACTTGTGACAAGCCTGCTTTTCTATGGTGAATCGAAAATTGCTCTCTATAAAATAAAGTCCATAAAAACCACAACAGCTCCAATCTCCAGGCAGCTAAGCTGCTTCGATTTCCCCCAATCTACAGAGATTGTATGAGACAAGAAAGGCTGTTTTAATAAGAAGTTTTGAAGCATTCTGTAGTTCAGGAACAGATAGCAAGGAAATATGACCAGCAACCAAGCAGAAGTGAATACCGAAGAGCAAGCTGATGATATTTGCAAAGAAGTTTGCTGCTTTTGGTGTATTGAGTTCTAATCATGCACTCATCAACTCCAAGATGCTAAGGATTAGGAGTACACTGTAGTTGCATACATTAGCAAAGGGAAAATGTTTCCAATTCCACTGTGGTGTATTACCATAATGACAATCCTGTGCAGCTTTGTCATGGCCTTGTACATGAATTTGTCATGACCGGGTTAGATTTTAAAGATGACAGAGCCTGTGATGGCCTGCTTTAGTCTCTGTTACCCTTGGAATGAAGTCTAAGCTCTGTAGCTTGGTATCCCAGCCTCTTTGAAACCTAGCTCCAATCTTCCTTGTCTGGTTCTTGAAAGGCACTATGGGCTCGTGATGAACCTCTGTACCTGGGGCTGTCTTCTATATTATCTTTTACAGATACATATTTATCCATTTATTCCCTTATTCCTATGCAAAGCAACTGTCAATGAAGTACTGGCTGAGTTGCTTTCTCCTACATTTTATAACTGATTTGCTTTCTCCTACATTTTATAACTGATGGACTCACATTGATCCATAAGGACACTTCAAATGCCATGCCCTGTCTTCGGGTTTCCTTGGCTCTTTCAATTTGTCTCTCACTTACATTCTATGGAATCCTCTCCTCTCCTCTCCTCTCCTCTCCTCTCCTCTCCTCTCCTCTCCTCTCCTCTCCTCTCCTCTCCTCTCCTCTCCTCTCCTCTCCCCTCCCCTCCCCTCCCCCTCCCCCTCCTCTCCCCTCCCCTCCCACCTTCCCTCCCCTCCCCTCTCCTCTCCTCTCCTCTCCTCTCCTCTCCTCTCCTCTCCCTCCCTCCCTTCCTCCCCTCTCTTCTCCTCTCCTCCTTCTTCCACTCCCCCACTCCTCCTCCCTCTCAAACACAGGGTCAAATGTATCCCAAGCTGGCCTTGAACTTGCTATGCAATTGAGGATGACCTTGAACTTCTGATTATCCTGCCTTCATCATTTCAGTGCTAGGCTTGCAGGTTTGCAATACCACACCCAGTTCACATGGTGCTGGGGCTCCAACCCAGGGTTTTGTGCATGCCAGTCAAGTACTCTACCAGCCAAATTACATCCCCAACCCCTGAAATTTATCTTTTAATTCCTTTTATTTTTTGAGTTTATGATATAATTACATCATTTCTCCTTTCCCTTTCTTCCTTCTACTTGCTCTCTTTCAAATTTATGGCCTCTCTTTTCATTTATTGTTCTTACAAGTAAGTATGCATACACATCCATTCCTAACTACAGTCTTATATATTGTATATGCACAATATAGATAAGTTGTATAATATGTACATATCTGTTCATCTGAAACCATCTATTTATTGTCTATGCACATGTAAATTTTTTGCCTTTTCATCTCTTTTCCATTCCATAGTCTTTTAAAAAATGTTTTAAAATTTTTATTTATTTATTTATTTTCTTAGATTTCTTTAGTTTCTTCAGCTGACAAAGAAAAGCTTTTTTTCCCCTGGCTTTACCAAGTACTTTAGTGGAGGCAGTAGATAGATATATATCTCTGGCATTCCAGAGAATGTTTGAGCATGCCAGTGTTCAGTTAATGTTGTTGAATTGGACTGAATTAATTTTAACTCCTTCTAGAACTTGTCTTCATAATTAAAATCTGGACATTTAAAACAGTTACTCTCTCTGTGTGGCATATATGTGTATACGTGTTTTACATGTGTGGAGACCTGAAGTCAATGTTAGATATCTTCTTCAGTCACACAATATATAACAATTTTTTAAAAGACAGTCTCTCACTAAACCTGCAATTCATTGATTGAGAAAATCTGACTGGCTAGCAAGTCCCATAGATCCTTCTGTCTCAGCTTTCCCAGAGCTGAAAGAACAAACATGGACCATTATAAACTGCTGCCATGTGGATGCTGGGGAGGGAACGCGAGTCCTAACGTCTGCGCAGTAAACACTTTACCCCTCACCGCCCCCCCCCCCCGCCAAGTCACATCCCCAGCCCTAAAACATTTTAGTTATTGAAACCAGTACACTGGGATTTGATAAGTTATTGGCAGAACTAATCAATACTACTGATCTTTTTTGGGAAAAAAAAATCCTGTACATGGTAGACAGATTTAAGTATTCATGGGTTATACCATGAATTTGGGAAGCTACCATGCATTTACTGTAATATTCTGAACGTGTCAATTACAGATCCTTTTAAAATTCAGTTTACCATAAAATGCACATCACCTAAGAACACTTATCTGCTCTGCTTCTGCTGTCTCCAGTGGGTTTACTTTTATGTATTAGAACTTGTTATCAGGGGAACACGATCCTGAGGGCTTTCCTGTCTCACCAGCCTAGGGAAAAACTGGTATATCACAACACACAGAAGCTTCACATGCTCTTTTTTTCTGAAGCAAGTGCCTTTACCCACTGAGCCATCTTGGTAGTCTCTAGCTTCATTTCTTGACACACAAGAACTCTTTCTGTTGGCAGGAACCAGTTTTTCCTGTGGACATGGGAGACTGAAAGTACAGGACTCTTCTATTCTGATTCTCTCATTTGATTGACTGGAGTATAATCCTTGCTCACTTGCCTTTGGAAGTATAGCTTTGAGGCATATGTCCAATTGTTCCTATACAGGATTAAGTGATAATGGTCACTTATTTTTGTCACTGTCCCTCCCCTTCCTGTTGTATACCTTTCTATTATACTTTTCCTTCCAGGGTATCCAAGGGGATACTGCACCCATTCTCTCTGCACTGAGGTTGCTTTTGAGAGAAGATGGTGATAATATTAGGGGGATGAGACATTTGTCCTACAAGTCCCTAGATTATGATGCAGGGGACTTTATAAGCATTTTGAGATTTTCCTGGATAATCCATGTTGGCTTCTTATAATCGTAAGAGTTTTTCGTAATGGGAGAAAGACAAAGAAGAGAGAATGCAAGCTGATACAGTGGGGAAGAGATGGGAGTTATTTCCACAAGCCAAGACTAACTGGTAACTTCTAGAAGCTCAAAGAACAAGGGGGCAGAGTCTCCTTTGGAACCTCCAAAGTCTCCAAAAGCACTTACCAATACCTTAGTTTTAGCCCCATAAGACTCCTTGTGGACTTCTGACTTCCAGAACTATAAGACAATACATCTAGGTTGTTTGAAATATTGAAGTTTCAACTCTTCATGTAGCCTGTGGTTAGCAGGAAGCAGCCCCCTTGGTGTGAACCCAGATGTCCCTTCATCTCTCACACATTACTTCTTACTTGAACTAAATAGAGAAAAGATGTGTAACAGAAATGCATTCCAAGTAGAAATTTGCTTCAAATTTACTTCCAAGAATAGCAAAGTTAATAATATATTTCTCTTACATGCCCAAAGGACAAAGATCCGTGTGTCAGGACTGGAGTGTTGCAACTAGAGTTCTAAGCAAATCTTTTTGACCAGTATTGCCTACTGGAAATATGATAACCAAATGGGGCATGTCTGATTTTCTGGTAGTTTTTTAAAATAAGAAATAAATGAGTGAAACTAATTCCATTAGCAGATTTTATCCAGTGCTCTGAGTTATCATCTCAGCATCTAGTCAATTAAAATTCATTAGTGAGCTAGTTTCTATTATTTTTCCTTCATACTAAACCCCCAGATTCCAATAAATCGTTTTCATGTATACCACTTCTCATCTTGGACTGGCTACATTTCAGGTACACAGTCACCATTATATTTGATGTTACAGGCACAATGAGTCCAGGGCATCTAAATATCCAATACCCAAAGGGCATAAAAAAGTGCAAGGCAAGTCAAATTCTGATGCATGTAAGGAGGTTAATATACAGCCAGTGAATTATTTATTAGATGAGTGGTCATTGTCACCTATAGACTAAGCATCATTTGAGAGGCCTATAGTTTTCCAGGTCACACAATCATAACAGTGTTCCAATGAAAGAGATGTGGTACTTTCTTATCTTATTATTTTTTTGAGACAGGTCTTCAAAAATTCATTATGTAACTAAGAATGACTACTAATGCTTGATCTCGATCCTCCTGAATCTACCCACTCCCACAGCACTGGGATTATAGTCATGCACCACCACACCTGGTTTATTACATGCTGGGGCTCGAACCCAGAACTTCATCATGCTAAGCCGCTAAGCAGGGACTCTGCCCACTGGCTTACCTACATCCTCACCCACCTCTTTGTGCTCTCTGTCTCTGTCTCTCCCTCCTCCTCCTCCTCCTCTTCCTCCTCCTTCTTCTGTCTCTGTCTCTGTCTCTCTGTCTCTGTCTCTCTGTCTCTCTGTCTCTCTCTCTCTCTCTCTCTCTCTCTCTCTCTCTCTCTCTCTCTCTCTCTCTCTCTCTCTCTCTCTCTCTCTCTGAGACAACTCTTTTTTTCTGTTTAACAGTCCTGGCTGCCCAGGAAATTGCTTTGCAGACCAGGCTGCCCTCAGACCCATAGAGATCCACCTGCCTCTGCCTCCCAAGTGCTGGGTTTAAAGGTGTGCACCACCACCACCTAGCCCTTTTTTTCTTTGCTTTTTATTAGAAAAATCTGTGGGTACCAGCCATAGTTTTTTTTTTTTAAATATACATTTCAATGAAACATTAGGAACCGACTAGCCTGTAGGCACACTTTTGTTTTTCAATGTGTGCCTTGCCTTTTCTGTAAATGAGCCCCTGAAGGGAGAGTCTGGAGCTAATTAAACATGGACCTGCGGAAGTTCCCAAAGTGCCAACCACTTGACATTTCCAAGCATATGGAGCAGATCATCAGCACACCAGCCAATGAACCTGACACTGTAAAGCAATCACACTTCACATCTTGAACAGTTCAGTACTGCAGAATCTTCACACAGATTCTTCAGGTTAATTTGGGGGGTGGGGTTAAAGGGGGGGGAACTCTTCAGCTTTTAATTTAATTTGGTGGCACTTTGAAAGTGGATCTTCCGGAGGGAGGTCGGTTTGCCTGCTGCTGAAGAACTGTTAATCTCATCTCCACATAGCACTTGGTCTTTCTTAAGTGGACTTTCTAACAAAACATGCCTCTCTCCAACGTTCAAGGGAAATGTGATTGGAGCAAATTGCGTCTGCTTACATTTTTATCATGGGAAGGAAATTGAAACTTGCAACTGTACATTCTAAGAACTTGGTTTGAGGGTTGTTCTGTTTGAACTGCAAAATCCCTTAATACCGTGGCGGACCCTGATGAAAGACTTTTTCCTGTATGTTAAACAGAGTCACCTCTGAGGAGCTGGAGCCAAACCAAGGCTTTCTCCTCTGCTCCTTCCTCTTCTCCCTAGAATCGGCACTGAAAAACCTCACTCAGCTGGAAAGGAGCCTGCTCCTCAGCTGACTTTGAGAAATGCCTGGAGCTGGAGAGATGGCTCAGCCGTTAAAGGCTAGGCTCACAACCAAAAATATAAGAGAAGTAAATATCTGGAGTATTTTTCATATGATGTCCCAACCTGGGTAGGTGGCAGTGTCCAAGTTGTTACTGGCATCTTGTAGCAGCCAGAGATGCTGTTATACTTCCCATGGAACACAGGAGAGCCTACCACACCAACAAATGGTTAAGTCCTTAGTTCTGCAACAAAGAGACCCTAGGCAGACACACAAGGAAGAAGCAAGGCATCATGCTAGAGAAGGGTGTGTGTGTGTGTGTGTGTGTGTGTGTGTGTGTGTGTGTGTGTGTGTGTGTGTGTGTGTTCTAGGGAGTCTTCCCGCAAAGGTTGCCCTACTGCACTGTGGAGGATGCTGGGTCACATTAACTAGGGTTGTTCCCTCTCTGTCACTTTGGACAGGTTACTCAGGCTGATTTTTCACCCCTTCAAAACAGGGATGGCCACGGATGATAGTACCTTGAATACACAGGGACTTGGGACTTCTGGTGGGTTAATGGTCTGAGAGTTGCTTGGTCTATGAGACACACTATGCTTATGCTTTTACTATGTGGCTTTGTAGCTCTCACAGGGAAATGTTTCGGAACTCAGAAAAGCTCATGAATAGAAGGAAGTGGCGAAAACAAGGATGGGTTCAGCTATCTTTTTACCGACGCGAACTTTCCAGTTCATCACCCCGAAACCAAAGGCAGGAACCCAGCAAAGAGCTGCTTTAGTGCTCAACAATAAATGCGAAAATGCGCACTCTGCATCCTCCTGTTTTTCTTCATTCCTTCCGAAGCAACACTAACGACTGATAATCAGTGGGCGTCCTTCAGGGGCAGAGGAAGACACTAAACTCACACCGTGCCAGGTACTTACACATCTGCCTGCACCGGAGGTGGTTGCAGAGGACCAAATCCCAAACACACCCACGGTCTGTGCGCCCAGTTCCCCCCCCCCCGCCCCCATCCGCCAGACAAACTCAGCCAAGTGGGGAGCGGAATCAACAGACCACCCGAGGCTGAACCTTACCCAAGGGATGCAGGGAAGAAAGTTGGTGGGTCCAGTATCCTGGGGAAATGCATCCCAAGGCGCAAAGACACCTCAACCCCAGCACCTAGGTACCCCTTACATATGCGGGTCAACGACAAAGGGCTTCAAAAGGAGCGTTCAGGCTTGGGGAACCAGGGTCAATGCAAGCACTCACCTGGTCCCTACTCCACCTGCCACCCAGGTGAGCAGCAGAGGGAGTGCCAGGCCCCAGGGCGGCTGCATACTGGCCGGGGGTGGGCTCCTTTCTTGTCCCGAGCCCCTCAGGACCTGGGACACAGAGGGGCCACCGCCTGGTCTCTGCTTCGCTGGTCAGAACCTTGGTTTTGCGCGCAGCTGACAGGCTCTGTGGCAGCCGGCGCAGAGGGGACAGCAGGGCTGGAGAGCTGGGGAACGTTTGGAGCTGCGAGTGGCTAGGGGCGCCCCGGCGAGATACTCTGCTGGGTGAAGCGCTCGGGTGCACCAGCGAGGGCGTGGCGGCTGAGCACATCTGGCTGGGACCCGCCTCCAGGACGACCCACGAGGCCTCCACGCTCTTCTCTCACCCTTAACTCCTCCACGCCCCCGCCTCCAGCTCCCAGCTTCAATTCACTACAGGCTGTTCAGGGGCACCTCCAATTGCCCTGCGGTTCAGGCTTGGGACATGCGGTAAGCGCTTTGAACTCCAGGGATTGGGAATTGAGAAGTCAAAGCAGGACCACAGATGCAAATACAAAATCACAAGGCAATCTCATTTCAATGGAGGTTTCATGCTCTCGGCTAGTTTTTTTTTTTTTTTTTTTTTCCCACACAAGGCAAATCATAGGATGTTAGAGGAGGAAGGTCACCGAGTTTTGAACAAACCCCATCATTGGCGAGTGTCATCTTCTAGTCATTCACAGCACTTCAAATGTGACTCCAAATGATATTATAGTGTATTAGGCACTGGCAACTTGACACAAACTGGAAGAAATGAACCTTAATTGAGAAAATGCCTATATTAAATAAGCAAGTCTTATTTTCTTGATTAATAGTTGATGTGGGGGGCCGGAGCGAGGAGAGGTCCTGAGTTTAGTTCCCAGCAACCACATGATGGCTCACAATCATCTCTACAGCTACAGTGTACTCATATACATAAAATAAACAAATCTTTAAAAACAATAGTTGATGTGGGAAAGTCCAGCCCACTATGAACAGTGCCACCCCTGTGCAGGTGGTCCTGGAAGGTATGAGAAAGGTACTGAACACCATTAAACAGTGTATCTGGATTATCTTGACCTCCAGGTTCCCGCCTTGAGTACTTCCCTTGACTTTCTTTCTAGATGGGTCAGGATGAGCAAGCCAAACAAACACCTTTTCCTCCCTCAGTTGCTTTTGGTCATGGTGTTTTATCACAACAGTAGAAAGCAAACTAAGACAGAAAAAGCACAAACAAAAGATACTTTATGAGAATTCCTTCAGGTAGTAATGAGTTATCTCTTCTGACGTGTAGCAGAGGAATGCTGGTTCTTCTTATCCCCATCTTCACACCCTTTGACTTCATGTGGGCAGAGTCCCTTACCTCACACCTTGACATTGGACATGGTCCAGTGATTTGCCTTGGCTGATGGTGTTTGGGCAGAGACACACTGTGCCAATTCCAAACCCATTCTAACTCCAACCCACCGGTACCTCTATTTGGGATATGAGAAGACCATGTCAGTTAGCTTGGTGGCCTGAGGAGGGTGAGGAACGGGTCAAACACAGCTACCTATCTGGTCTAAGAGTAGACTTCTGACTCAAAGAAGAGCTGCTGATGGCGCCACGGAGCCTCTGAACTAAGATTAGCAGAGCAGACAAGCGACAGAGTCTTGTCAGGATAGATTCTTTTCTTGGTTTTAAAATGTTTTATTGATGGGGCTGGAGAGATGGCTCTGTGGTTAAGAGCAAGCAGTTGCTGCTCTTCTAGAGGACGAGTGCAGACCAAATAAAGAATTCCACCATCCACCTAAGTCTAATTAGGTGATCCTTTGAGTTTACTGAGTTTACTCAGGGAAGAATTGGGGAGTTAAAGCCCTCACTGAAAAGTCCACTCTAGCGTGGACTTTTCTATTCACAGAAGCTACATCTCTGAAGTTTCTGGTTCTACTTGTAGGAGACTTCACCAAAGAAAGCCTCTTCTTCCCAGTAATTGTTTACCTGTTTTATTTTGTTTTGTTTTGAGACATGCCCTGACTTTGCAATCCTGGCTGGCATGGAACTGGGTAGACCAAACTGTCTCCAAACTCAGAGATCTTAGCTGCCTCTGCTGGAGTGCAGAGATTAAAGGTAAACACCACCACGCCAGGCTTTCGTTACTCTTTTCTTATAGCCCTGGGGGGATTTGTCAATCTTATAACCTTCAGAGCTTGCAAAGTCTGTACATTTTGCTTTTTACCAGTTTGTTTCCTTTGTTTAGGAGTGAATGGTTCAACTGAGAGGAAATATAGCTACACATCGGGTTATGATCTCTATATCGAAAATATCTTAAAGAAAATAGGGCATGTACTTTATCTTGGTGTGGATTTTGCCAAGGCAGACACTGGGACGAGGATTTGAGTGGAAATAGTTTGTTCTGGTGGCACTGGAGAAAACACTGTGAGGTGTGCATCACATCACTGGAGCTTCCTCCTGGGAGAACACATGTCTCCAAGGATCTTATCCTAAAGTGAGGCAGATGGGTTGCTTACACTCCATCTCCAGTCAGCCATGGCCTCATGGTATCTACCAGGGGACTGATCTTAGGAGTTCTGCTTTCTTTGCAGAGAAGAGAGTGGTGGGATTGGAAAGCAAGGTCTGGGGAGACATGCACAAGATGCCATATTATCTGTTACCTAACCTAAAAATTCAGTCGAACTGAAAATTCTGAGTGTTTGCTCCCAAACATGCAGATACTGATTCCCCACTCAGCATCCACTCCTTCAGAGACACAGCTCTTCCAAAAGTCTAATTACATGAGTAGACTAAGATGCAGGGCTCATTTGTCCTTTTACACTGTCCAGAATAAAGGTCAAAGGAGCATCTTGCATTAATACTTAACTGTCAATTTCTAGCTTCTTCAATTAGATGCTCCTTCCTTCCTTCTTTCCTTCCTTCTTTCCTTCCTTCCTTTATTTTCTTTTTCAGAGTGAAATTGTCTTCTACAGGTTTAAGCAGGGGTGGGAGTGGGGGGGTGTATATTTGAGCAGATAACTTCCAGGGAAACAAAATATGTCTCGGCCAACCGACCTATTACTATTATTTTCTGGGGAAGCTATCAGGCCATATGAGGAACAGAGAAGGCACTTGGGGACGAAGTATTGGCAGGTGAGATGGCAGATAGAAATTGTCACCTGGAGGCAAGTATTCTGAATAACCTCATTGCTGACTTTGAAGAGAAAGTTGGCAACTGATCTTTAGGAGGCTCTCTTCCATACTACAAAGGGAAAATGATCTTTGATCACAGTACCATAAAATCACATGTGCCTTGTATGAGAATGTATCTTTTAATTACTTCTCATTTGTCTCCCCTTTGAGGAACAGGTATAATGGAATATTTTTGTGCTTCCTGAACACACACACACACACACACACACACACACACACACAGTCTAGTCCAGTGTTTTTAAACTTCATTGTTAGTGCACTGACCCAGGAATCTCCTTGAAAGGCAGATACTGTTGTTAGGTGGGGGTAAGGTCCAAAAGTTTTTATAAAAATCTTCTAAAAGACACTCAGGTTGTTTACTAAAGGATTACATTGATGGTAGTGACGGTCTACAGATCATCTAGACTGGTAGTTAGAAAACATAATGGCATCACATGGGAAGCTTTGCCACCACTGATGCCTGGGGCACACTTTCAAAGATTCTAATGCCTGGACTATGGCTTGGGTATAGAACCACTGAGAAAATCCCTGGGAGAGTCTAGTGAACAGTCAATGTTGAGTGCCATTAATATGAACCAGTGACCATATTTTATAGGTGAAACAAAGTTAACACTCATCTCTCTAGCACATAGTCTTTCCCCTCGTACATCATGTTGTTTTCTTTCTTTTAATAACCATCTTTCTCTGTGTGTTTGTGATGTGTGTGTTCACATTTGTGTGTTTATATACGTGTGTGCTATAACATGAGTGTAGAAGTTAGAGGAAAGTCTTTTTGTTTGTTTGTTTACTGATATGTATGCCATGCTAGCTGGTCCGGGAGCATGCAGAGAGTCTCTTATCTCTGCCTCACATATCATTATAGGAGCCCTGAGAGTACAGATGTGCATTATTATACCTAGATTTATGTGCATTCTGGGAACTTGAACCCAGGTCCCCCTGTTTGAACAGCAAGTGTTTTACTCACTGAGACATCTTCACACTCCGTGTGTGTGTGTGTGTGTGTGTGTGTGTTTCCCTGGAACTCACTTATGTAGACCAGGCTGGCCTTGAACTTGCAGAGATCTCCTACCTCCACCTTCCAAGTGCTGGAAATACAGAGTTAGGTTACCCTTCCTGAACTATTCATGATGCTTTCTAAATTGCCTTTAATCTTGAAGAAACCTTAAAATCTCTCTCTCTCTCTCTCTTTGGTTTTTCAAGACAGGGTTTCTCTGTGTAGTCTTTGCTATCCTGGAACTCACTCTGTAGACCAGGCTGGCCTCGAACTCAGAACTACCTCCCTTTGCCTCCCAAGTGCTGGGATTAAAGGCGTGCGCCACCACTGCCCAGCTTTTCATCTCATCTTGTTGAGTGAGAGGAGTCAATGAAGAAGTGTATGCCAATGGGAGCCTGCTGACCTCTGTCTTGGATTGGTTTCCTTTTTGTGTCTGTGGTGGAAAACAGCTACCGATCACTTCACATTCCTTCCCTTCCATTCTTCCCTTCTCTCTTTCTCCCCTCTACCTTATCTTTCCTACTTTGCTTGCTCAAGCGTCTTTTTGGCTTCCTATTAAGTGTTAGACAGTGGGGACCACTTAGTGGAAATGTCCAATGGATAATCCCTGTTTCTCTACCTCCAAAGTGAAGTGAACTGGACCACTTAGCCTGTAGTTTATAGAATATTTGGCCTTCTTTTTTTTTTTTAAAGCAGTGATTATTACCTTTTGGAGCAGAAGAAAATCTAAAGCAAGACTGAAGACAAAAGGAATGACACTTGAATCAATTTTCCTACCAAATTCCTATAGCTCTTAGAATTCTCCACTTGGTACATGAGGAAGAAGTGACTGATGCTTGTGCAGTGATTGCTACATGATAGATACTTTATTGAGAGTAGTAATTAGATGTTGACAACATCTAAATTGGGTGGCAGGTATTACCACCCAGCTTACAGGTGAGAAATGTGAAGTTTAAGGCATCTCAATATCTTTCTTAAGACGACTAGCAATGTAACATTATAAAGATGAGTTTTAAGAGCACTGACTGCTCTTGCAGAGTAGCTGGGTTAAAGTCCCAGCCCCCATATGATGGCTTACAGCCATCATCAGTAATGAAGTGAGCACACATCATCGGTAACTCTAATTCTAGGGATACAGAACTCTCCTCTTGCCTCTGGTCAAGAGACATATATGTGGAGTGTTTATGTACACACAGGTAAAATACTCATATGAATAAAATAAAATAAATATAAAAAACAGAAAGAGGTTTGAGTTTTGAACTCCGACCTCACTGGAGATTAATCTTGCAACCTAATTTCACTCTTTTGGGGAGATGGAGTCTCAATGTGTAGCCAAGTACTACCTTGAATTCCTTTTGTAGCCCAGGCTGACCTCAAACTCACAGAAATCTTCCTGCCTCAGTCTCTTTAGTGCTGAGATTATAGACATGGGCCACCATACCTGGCTTCAATTTTATATCAGGAGTATGTAACCTGGTAATGTTGAAGTGATGTCAATTACTTTCAGAAGCAGTAGATATTTGTTCTCATGTGCTGTAAACAAAGAGTGGGGTAATATTTTATGTATAGAGAAGTATGTTCTAATGAGAGACAATATGGTACTTTTAGGGGGTCCAGAGTATTTGGGTTTGTCCAACCCATGGCCCTTAGACTACAAGCAGATGATGATAGCTAAGAATGGAGTCCAATAAATAGTCATAAAGTTATTTATAACATTTAAATTATTTTGCAATGTTGTGTGCATGTGCCTATTGTGCATGTGTGTCTACATATTTGTGTGTGGGGGGGATGTGTGGGTGTGCATGCTAGATGTCAACACTGGCTGTCTTTCTCAATTACTCTCCACTTTTATTTTTAATTCATTTACATATATTTATTTTTATTTTATTTGAATTTTTTGTACAATACAATCCCAATCGCAGTTTCCCCTACCTCCACTCCTCCTAGCTCTCTCCTCTCATCTCCTCTAGATCCACTTCCCTTCCATTTCCTCCTCAGCAAAGAGAAGCCCTCCAAGAGAGGACACCCAAACAGGACAAAACAAGAAACCAAAGGACAAGGCGAAAGCCCTCATATTGAGGCTGGACAAAGCATATTTTTCAACAAGTTCTCTTGCTGAACCTAGAGCTTAAAGACTCAACTTGGCTAGTGTTCCAGCAAGTTACAGGGATCCCCAGTCTCTGCCTCTCCAGAGATGGGAATCTTTATAAGCTACTGCCCATATTTTTTTTAATGTGTGTGTGGGGAAGCTCTTCACTGAGCCATCTTCCCAAGACAGGGTTTCTCTGTGTAGCCCTGGTTGTTCTAGAACTCACTTTGTAGACGAGGCTGGCCTTGAACTCAGATCCACCTGCCTTTGCCTCCCTAGTACTGAGATCAAAGGCATGGACCACCCCTGCCTGGCTTCAACCTTTTCTGTTTTCACTATTAACGAGAAAGATTTTCTTGTTTGTGAATGAACTCTTACTGTCTGGCTGTTAGCTTTCTTGGTTTTGGACTGAATATGTAAGTTCCCAACTAAAGGCCCTCCATGGGCAATGCTTGGCCTTTGTTTTGGAGGATGTGAGCTGGTGGGTTTCAGGCCTAGTTAGTCCTATATAATTACTTCATTCCTTGTTGTGCAGAAATATACCTTGCTATTTTCCTGCTCACAGTTGAGCATAGGAACTTGGACTCCTGCTGCAAGACTTGTCTGTCTGTGTTTTCCTGTGGAAATCCTATATGATGATCGATGACAGCTGGAGTCAGGCAACCTAGTTCTGACAAGTCTTAGTAAAGACTCTTAACCCCAAGTTGCTTCAACTTGGTTTGGAAACATTTGCTTGAGAAACGTTCCATGTATTGTGCAAATTGGATCGACATCATGACCCTTTAAAAATATTTAAAATATCAAAAGTTACCAAAAATAAAAGTTATTTAAAAAATACATTCCTACTTTCCAAAATTCTCATATATAACACATAGGCACACTCGTTCTTTTAGCTGACATTAATTGTCCCCTCTCTAATCCTGTGCTGGACACTGTTTGGTGGGATATAAAGATGAATAAGATATAATCCCTTGCCCTGGGTTAGAGAAATGCAAACACATTATTAGAATTCATGGCATAAGTGTTAACAGAAGTACTTCAGGGTGCCTTGGAAACGAGGAAGGAAGAGGCTCAATCCTTTGTGTTTCTTACATTTAAGTGTTTGTCCCCATTTTATCCTCTTTCACAAACGATTTTCTAGCATGACTTCATTTAAAAAGGAGAAAAGTAGGAAATCCTGAAAATTGCCTTCTCTCAGGTAACTTGTGGCAAACATGTCCTGACACATAGAACGTGTGCTGCTCTTGAGTGCAACAGACAATTAGGGGTATCAGGATTTAGCCAAGGCCTCTGCCAGTCAACTTCCTTGACTTGGACAAGCCAGTTCACCTTTCTCTCTCTCTCTCTCTCTCTCTCTCTCTCTCTCTCTCTCTCTCACACACACACACACACAACCTATACATATTTGTATACATATTTGCTAAGGATTCTGGATCAATAAGCAGCTCTTTCCAACATTCTGTGATTCTTTTTCTTCAGACAAAAATGGAAGAAAAATCAATTGTGATTCCCCCGTTTGTATCTGAAGTTACAAAATCAGGCTGATTTCAGCAAAGAAGGAGTGTTTATTTAGTGAATGAATGAATGAATGAATGAACCCCCATGTTCATTAGCCTCTCTAATCCCACTGAAATAGTGTCTTCAATAGTAGTTTGTAGCCAGGCATAGTGGCACACACTTGTAATCTCAGTTTTCCAGATTGCCACCAGTTTGATGTCAGCCTGGTCTACACAGCAACTTCTACACAGCCAGGGTTACAGAGTGAGATCCTCTAAACCTCAACCCTGTCCCAGCCAAAATAGTGGTTTATTGGTACACACCAGTAGCTGCTCTGCAGTTATTAGATCAAAGTGGACACACTGGTCACATTGCTCATATCCAGGAATGTGGAATTGATCCCACTTAAGGACAATAGCCGTTCAGTTGTGGTATAAAGCTGTGATGGGAGAAGTCCAAGGCATAAACATAAGCTCAAGTCAGAGCAAGGAACTTGATGAGGAATCAGCAAGAGCAATGCCAATGTGTGAGCAAGGGGTGATTGCTTGGAGACTGGGTGGCTCGGGATATATCAATATCTGCATATCTACCTACACATCCACATGTCTGTGGATGAATCTAGCCATAGCCACATCTATCCATAGGAAAAAAATCTACATCTGTGACTGTATGTCTATCTATATAACTATCATGTCTGTTTATATCAATGGCGATATTTCTACACCATTCTACCTACACATGTGTAATTATATCCCCATGTCACTTTATCTGCCACAAGATCCATTACTACCTATAGCTCTATAAATCTACCTCTCAAAATATATCTACACCACTATATGGATAATTATCTGTAGCTCTGCAATTGTATTCATGATCCTTTAGCACCACAACTCCATCCATATTTTGATGTGCATATTGCTGTTGCTGTAATCACAACATCATCTATGTCTGAACGTCCTAGTTTATGTTAATCAGCAAGACAAAATGCACTGTAGTATTGAAAGGCTGCTTCATACTAGAGACTCTTATAGTTGACAATGTTATTGTCTCATACCTGCCTCTATATCATTTTCCTATGATCATCCAAGAGCTTACCTTGAACACTTGAACACTGTTGGTCTTTGATGACAGCTTAAACCTCAGAATGGGCAGAAATTTGGTGATTAAACATCACAGTTCGGTCCTGTCCTGTGAGAGAGCTCAGAATATCTTCAGCCCTGGTGGCCTGAGTTCCTCAGTGGGACTGATTTCCAGGCTTCACCTGGAAGAGTGTGAGAACTCACCCAGCCTTCATACTGGACCTCTATTTCCTAAGATTACCCTCGAGAGACTGCTTTGCCTCTGGGGAACCCTCCCTCCCCCCAAAAAAACCCCCCAAGACACTTATGTATACTAGTAAAATCATTTCCATTCAAACACTGAACTGAATCTTATAGCAGAATCTGGAAGGGGAATGCCTTTTAAAGTCCATTCAGCATAAATCTTACTGATTATGTGAGCTCCGAAGTTCCTCATAGGCCAGTACTGGCTCTTTCTCAGAGGGATCATTAGCTATTTCATTCAGGCACATCCATATATCTATCTTACACTGAGTAACCAAGGGAATGGAATGCATCCCCTTTCACCTCTCATTGTCTGGGTGCATGTTTTCATTTTACTGAACTTGTAGACCTGGGGTGTTGGCTGTATGATGTGAGAGAGGAAAAATACGTATCTTTTACATTCTGTTCTTACTTCAACAAAGTACACCATAAACTCACCACAAGACAGATTTATGTTGTATGTAAATTCCAATATTTTCTTCCTTTGTCAAATGTGTTGGAAAGAATTTATGTGACTTGGAGTTTCTGTTCAAAACACAATGTGATAATAATCATGTCATGCCACTTCTTCCAAACAGAAAAAAAAAATAAGAGCAAAGACTTTGCTCAGCTTATGGAAATTAAATACCCCACATTTACAATATGTTCCATTAACATCATGAAAACATTTTAGATGGCTGCTTATTCTTGGAAATCCATAAAACACCATAAATCTGGGCTTTGTAATACAGGTCTAGCTATTCAGGATACAAAGGCAAGAGATTAGAAAGTTCAAGTCATGTCTGTGGTATAGACTGAGTTCAATGAGGCCAGCCTGAGCAACATAAATTTCATTCTATCAAAAGGAAAAGGCAAAAAGAAGGCTGGGATGTAACTTAGTGGTAGAGAACTTGCCAGCTTCAGTACTATAACTAACCACCACATAGGCCTAATGGGAATATACGACTTTGATTTAAATTAAAGTTTGATTTTGTTTGTTCTTTGATTTAGTAGATTTTTACTTAATGCCATTCTTATAGTGGCCACTTGAGGAGAGAGAGCAAGGAACTATAGAAAGCAGACAGTAAGCAAGTAAACTAATATGCATTTAATATAGCTAGCATCCTTTTAAAGATTTATTGTTATTATTTTAGCTCCATATGTATGTGTGTGTCTGTGTGTCTATGTGTATCTCTGTTGTGGGTATGTGCAGGTGCCCATAGAAGCCAGAGATGTCAGATGCTTTTGGAGCTGGAGTTACAGACAGTTGTAAGGCACTTGATGTTGGGGTTGGCAGCGGCAGCTCCAGCTCCAGAAAGACCACACCAGGCCAAACAGTTCCACGTGAGGTTTATTGAGAAGGGAAAGGGCAAAGGTGATGGTGGAAAGAGGGGAAGAGAGAGAGAAGAGGGGGTTGCTTCTCTTATATATATGGATGGTGACATGGTCGCAGGTAAAGGTGAGCCCGATGGATTCTGGGAATATGGTGGCAGTTGCCTTGGCAACAGGCATATAGGTTGCGCTGTCGCTTATGTGATGTCACAGGTTTCAGAGATCCTGGTACCAACACTTGATAGGGGTATTGGAAACTAAATTCAGGTCCTCAGGAAGAGTATTACATACTGATAACAACTGAGCACTCTCTCTAGACCTCTATAGCATATTTATTTAGCTATAAAATCATTAGACAGTAAGTCAGAGATAGTGTTATAGACATAGATCTTTTCTCTAATTTGCCTTTGTCTTTAAAAAAAAATGGAGATTTTAGCGAAGTTGCTGATCCATGTCTGGCATCATAAATCAGTTATTTAAACCACATCTGCTTTCTAAAGCATCTTTCAAAGCAACATTGTACAAAGAATTTTTTAATAGTGAAATATTCATTTTGTCTCTTTTGGCACCATAGGGTGAGTTATTACTTACCATATGTGTGTCTTGCAAGTGTGACTTGGGAGCTCATGCAAAAACGGCTGTCTGAAGTCTAAGGTTACCAAGTCTGGAATGAGAAGGGATCTTTCAACATCAGGAAGTATGGAAAAATAAAACAGGCATAAACCTTCAGCATAAGATATCTTATTTTTGCAGGGAGGAAAAATACTTCTTTTGAGTCAGGGTCTCATGTAGCTCCAGCTGGTCTAGAACTCACTATGTAGATGGCTTGTACCTTTCGGAGATCCACCTGCCTTTACCTCTGGGATTAAAGGTGTGGGCCACCACATGTGGCATGAAAGATATTTTTATAACAGCTGTGTCATTGCGTGTTATTTTTGATGAAACTAAGGAGCCAGTAAGCGTCCTCTATTGCCCATTATTCTTCATGAATTGAACCAGACATCTGACCAAACCCTCTAGTGAGTGTCATGAAGATTTCAGCAACACAATTGAGGTGCAGTCCACAAAATCACCCTAAATTTCTCACAATCTATTTTTCTGGGATGAGAATCCTGAGCACACATTTATGAGAGCAAATATGGGTGACCTTTTAAGACTCAGAAGCCAAGTGATTTATTTACAACTGCTATGAATTCTTGGTAGAAGTGAATCAAATATACCTTTCTTCATGAGTCTCCAAAGGTCAGTAAAAATCTTTTTAGTGTGTAAAGAATTTAGAGTCTCTTTTCACTTGAGTGTAAGCAGGTATAGATTCTCAATACCACCTTTAAAGGAGGTTGGCTCAAAGTGTGACATTCTTGGTATTAGACAATAATTTCCATTTGGTCCAACTCAGTAAAGGTCAAGTGAATTCCATTTTCTGTTCTTAATCACAGAGGTTTCAGAGTTGAGAGATGCTGCATTATAAGTTTTGGAAAACAAGCCATAGAGAAAGAAGATACTACTTTATCTGGCATTTTCACCTCTGTTTTGGCTTTTGTTTTTTTGACAAGGTCTTGCATAGCTAGATGAGACCTTGTGACTATGAGATAAGGGAGGTAAGGAGTCAGCCAGGTAGGAACCAAGGAAAACTGCAGCTGTATCCTGCTAGCTGTTTTTTCCTGGTTCCGTAAGAAGCTAGGCCTAAGGTAACCAAGGAAATTGCAGCAGTTACCTATGGCTTAATCTCCTATAAATCAGATCAGGATGCCCTCTGTAAACATCCTTGAAGCTTTCCTCTATGCCAGAAGAGCAGGCCCCTGGAAACTTTCCCAACTCCCACATGGGGACACCAACAAAAGGTCTGCATCCTCAAAAGCCCTGACTTTACTACAGTATCATTTGTATTGTGGTTTGGATAGTGGAAAGAAAGAGGGATCTGGGCCATCATGATTAGGAATGGGGGAAGGGTCATTTTACTCCCGTGAGTATGCCATCAAGCTCATAAATACACATTGAAAAACTTTAAAAAAATTACAGTACAGAACCCAACATTCTGCTACTCCAATTTGAGAATAGCCAACTTCATTCTTCCTTTGGAGTGCATGTTTTCCTATACTAAATACATTTCTTCTTAAAATGCCTGTCTCTCAGCTCAATTCTTCTTTTTAGGAAGGGGAGAAGTGAGGGAAACCTGCTCCTTATAACAGGCAATAATTTTAATAAATGTGTAACTGAGATTCAAGCCTAGTCTCTTACTGTATGGTGAGTTATGTTTCTGTTTCTTGCCTTTAATCAAGACATGCGAAGAAGAATGCTAGGGTTGTTTGAAGTGAGACAATATCTGCCTGGCCCTTAATATGGCATCTGGTACCAGGTAAGACCCTACCATGTTAGATGTCAGTGGGGATGGAACTACTTTTATGTGAGTGGAAGAATCAAAATGACATCCAGAACTTTGGACTCCCAGCCCAGTGTGCTTTCTACAACACTATACCATGACTTGCCATCAAAGCTAATATTGGTTTTAGAATGAAGGGTGGTCCCGAATAGAAGTTAATCCTTCAGTTAACTGTTGCTTAAGTTACTAATGAAGTATGCATTTTGGAGAGCCCAATAGTCTGCACAGTAATACATATAAAACAAGTGTTTATTGAAATAATTCTGTTAATGCTTTCTTACATTATAAAAAGCTTATAAAAAATGACATGTTCTGTTGAGCCTCCTGTTTTCTATAATCCCTCTGAGGCTTCATCCCACAGCTATGCAAGATCTGAAACATAGTGATGCCAGTGGGAAAAGTTAGTCCAACAAATGTTGAACAGCATGGGTTGCATAGGGAAACATTTTTACTTTTATAACAAACAATGTGTTGTTTAAATACTACTCATCTTGGGTTTCTTTTGTTCCTAGCCTTTTGTTATCTTTGAATGACTTTATGACTTTGCAAGGTATAGGTGACTAGTAGCAATATATATCCTGTCCTGTGAATATTCAAATGACCTGTCTCCCACTGTAAGAGAGGCCAGATAGATCTCTAACTTGTACATTCATTTCTGTATTCCTCATCAACCGATGTATCTATTCAGTTTCTCCTCTGAGCTAACTGAAATAGCTCCAATTCACAGTGATCTTCCCTCCTTAGTCTCCTGAGTGCTGGGATTATAGCCAAACCACTTTAACCACCACAATTTATTTCTACTTATTTGTGATAGAGTTTGAACAAACAAAATATCTCCTTCATCTATTTTTTGTTCAGATAGAAATAATGAATTCTGGTATGAAAATGAAAATAGAAGGGCCACCCAATGCTGACAAGTGAAGGCTATTAAATGTCAAATGACAATAACAGGGGTAGGTTGATTTATCTTCAAGGAAACTGTATTTGAATAGCATTTTATGGCCAGAAATTGTCCTTACTGCTGTTTGATATCTATGTGACCAAAATCAAGACAACTCTGTAGGTAACTGAGACCAAAGTTAATTTATGTTTGGAGGTTGGTAGGGAAGGGTAGGTTTTGATTGTATATGATGAAAATCTCCTCCAAGTTTTTGGAGCTTTTGGATTTATCCCCCAAAGTCTCTTGTTGGTTTTTGTTTTGTTTTGTTTTGTTTTGTTTTATCTCAGTCTGAGGCAACCTTCAATAGTTGGTTGCCCCCAGGTTTGAGTTACCAAAAAGGCTACTGACATTGAATATAAACAATATGCTAAGTTTCCAAAGATCTTTATCTGGGCCCTGCATCTTACAAGCCACAACACTCCAGGCAGTCATGAAAATCGTTTCATGGGCTCCAGATATATTCATGTTTTATACAATGGTTCAGAGAGACATTTTTCTGTCTCTATTCCTACTGGCTGAGCAAATCATGCTGGAAGTGCTGGAGTCAGGTGGGTTGCCTAGCAGCAACAATAGAGATAACAATAATCACTTAACAACCAAACAAGAGCAACAGCACATACTGTGAGGAACGTGGCTTGTTTACTGGTCCAAGGGTTTTACTGAACTCATAGCCACTTTAAGAAGTAAGATATTGTTGCCTAATCTTATAGAGGAGTGAAATGACTGGCCTAGGATGTCATTGCTAATAAACGTCAGAGCAGGGTTTTGATCTGGAGACTAGAGCAGTTAGAAATATATTCCATCAACCTGCTAAAAAAGAAGAGTCAGCAGGGATACACAGAGAAACCCTGTCTCAGAAAAACATTAAGAAAAGGTTCATAGTTTAGAACATAGGGATGATTTTCACAGAGAAAGCCCTTCAAGAAAGACCAGAGGGAAAAAGGAGAAGTAAGAGAGACTGAGTTGGGAAGAACAGGGAAGAGGGAATGTAAAAAATAATAAATGAAAATGGCTACTGTGAAATGCTTTCTTCCAGGCATTATGATCATTGTCTCCTTGGACTCCGAGCAGCTCTGTGATAAGCCGCATAAGATCCTCACAGATTGGACCTGTTAACATTCAGTTATTGATCAGTCTTGGAAGGTAGGGAGGGCACAGGGATTAGTGCTCCCAAGAGCCCACCTCTCTCTGAGCATTTATCAGCAGTTACTGGTTGCTAGAGGAGAGAGACTTCTTCGATGGTGTTGCCTCTAGTAGGTTGTCCATGCTTTTGTTGGGAACTCCAATCAAAATAATTGTTTCTTGGATCTGTCATTGACTCCCTCTCTGGGATAAATAGATATTTGTTTGTGTCCTCCCCAGAAGGGGAGGTTAAAGCAATTGTGATCAAAGAGATGAAGAGGTCATAAGAAAAAGGCTGCTGGGATGGGCCTGTGGTTTAGTAAGTACAGTGCTTTCCAAAAGTGCATAAAACCTTTGCTTTGATCCCCAGCACCACATCAACCAGCCATTCTGGCACATACCTGTAATCCATATACTAGGTTGGATCAGAAGTTCAAGGTTATATACAGCTACATAGCTAGATGCAGGCTAGACTTGGATATATGAGATGTTGTCTTAACAAAACAAAACAATTGTGCTGATTAGACTTATGTCAGCTTGACACAAGCTAGAGTCATTAGAGAGGAGAGAACAGCAATTGAAAAAAAAAACTGCCTTCATAAGATTGGTCGACAGGCAAACCTATAAGAGCATTTTCTCAATTAGTGGTCAATGGGGGAGGGCCCAGCACATTGTGAGTGGTGCCATCTGTGTGCTGGCAGTCCTGGGTTGAGCAAACTATGAGGAGCAAACCAGTAAGCAGCACCCCTTCATCTCTGTGCATTAGCTCCTGCCTCCATGTTCTAGCCCTATTTGAGTTCTTATTCTGATTTCCTTCAACGATGAACAGTGCTGTGGAAGTGTAAACTGAATTAAACCCTCCCCTCCCTAACCTGCTCTTTGGCCAAGGTGTCTCATCACAGCAATAGAAACTGTGACCAATCCGGTTTGTTCGGACTGATGCCCTGAGCAGATCGTGGGCACAAACTCCACAGCCAGTCCCACAACACCCAGAGGAAGCTCCACTGCCAGGCACTCTAACTTGCCCAGGATCACAGGATCACAGGATCACAGGAGCTTGGCCACACCAGGATCTCAGGGTCCCAAAGGCAACTTGATTCCTAGGAGCTCGGACACATCCAGGATCTCAGGATCACAGGATCCCAGAATCACAGGATCACAATGACAGTTTGACTCTGAGGAGTTCTGACACAACCAGGATCACAGGAAGGACAGGCTCCAGTCAGATATATGGAGGGCAGGTAGCACTAGAGACAACCAGATGGCAGGAGGCAAGTGCAAGAACATAAGCAACAGAAACCAAGGTTACGTGGCATCATTAGAACCCAATTCTTCCACCATAGCAAGTCCTGGATACACTATCACACTAGAAAAGCAAGATTTGGATCTAAAACCACTTCTCATGATGATGATAGAGGACTTCAAGAAAGACATAAATAACTTCCTTAAAGAAATACAGGAGAATACAGGTAAACAGCCCAAAGCCCTTAAAGAGGAAACACAACAATCCCTCAATGAATTAAAGGAAAACACAATCAAACAGGTGAAGGAAATGAACAAAACTATCTAGGATCTAAAAATGGAAATAGAAACAATAAAGAAATCACAAAGGGAGACAACCCTGGAGCTAGAAAACCTAGGAAAGAGATCAGTAGTCATAGATGCAAGCATCACTAACAGAATAAAAGAGCTAGAAGAGAGAATCTCATGTGCAGAAGATACCACAGAAAACATTGACACAACAGTCAAAGAAAACACAAAAAGCAAAAATCTCCTAACCCAAAATATCCAGGAAATCCAGGACACAATGAGAAGACCAAACCTTAGGATAATTGGTATATAAGAGAATGAAGAAACCCAATATCTTCAACAAGATTATAGAAGAAAACTCCCCTAACCTAAAGAAAGAGATGTCCATGAACATACAAGAAGCCTATAGAACTCCAAATAGACTGGACCAGAAGAGAAATTCCTCCTGTCACATAATAATCAAAACACCAGGTGCACTAAACAAAGAAAGAATATTAAAAGCAGTAAGGGAAAAAGGTCAAGTAACATATAAAGGCAGGTCTATCAGAATTACACCAGACTTCTCACCAGAGACTATGAAAGCCAGAAGATCCTGGGTAGATGTCATACAGATCCTAAGAGAACAAAAATGCCAGACCAGGCTACTATACCCAGCAAAACTCTCAATTACCTTAGACAGAGAAAACAAGATAATCCATGACAAAACCAAATTTACACAATATCTTTCCACAAATCCAGTCCTACAAAGGATAATAGATGGAAAACACCAACACAAGGAGGGAAACTACACCCAGAAAAATAAATAAAGTAATCTTTCAACAAACCCACAAAAACATAATTTCACCTCTAACAACAAAAATAGCAGGAAGTAACAATCACTTTTCCTTAATATCTCTTAATATGAAAATTAATTTTACCAACACATCCTAATCGATTGAAATTAAAAAACATGAGAAATTAGATGTTTGTTGGCTGTCACCCAGTGGTTTCTCTAATTTGGTAACTGGAGAAATATATCCAATATTGTACAATCCATATACACTTTCTGCTTGTTTGTACATGACAGTGTCTTGCTGTGTACCACATAATGGTCTTGAAATCATGCTTTTCCTATTTAGCCTCTCTATAAGTAGGATTGTTTATTTGATGTTTTTACACTATACTATGGTTTTCAGAACAGCTTACATATTTCAAAATTATACAGCCAAAAGAAATGTAGACAATTAATTTGGGAGGTGTCTTGTAAGAGAACAACAATGAGTGAGACTGAATGTTTTGTTTGATATTTATAATTATTGTATCAATTTTGAAGAAGATGACATAAGTTACTCTTTTTCTGAGATGAATGATTTTCAAAATCATCACAGCCAATGAACCAGAATCTTACCCTCACCTAATGTCTGTGCCACCCTCTAAGTAGAACCCTTGTTCAGTGAAACATTTGATGAATGACTTCATGGATAGACCATCTTAATACATACACCATTTCTTAAATGAATGTAACCTGTTCGCTGTGGGCTGAGAATGATGACAATCATTCAAGTCAAATAGCTTGGACCATAGCAGGAAATCTGTATCCAAATAATCGTGCCTACAATTCATTCCTTGGTGCAGCAGAACTGTCAACTCTTAGCTTAGTTACTATGGAGGTAAAATCCTTTGCTGATGTGAGGGACATTGAAGTACAGCCTTATCACAATGAACTCCAATGTCTAAAAATTGTTCTTTTTATGGGTTTGTACCACAGTAAGAGCCAAGATTTTAAGCTTAACTAAAAATAAAACAAAACAAACAAACAAAAAGACTTTATCTTTTTATGTTCATTTAATTACAGGTCCATCATTTTTATGATTGGTATAAAATATATATTGAGTTGAATATAATAAAAAAAAGAAAGAAAGAAATCGTGACCAAGAGAACGACTAAATGAAAACAAAAGGCTAGTGACTGGGGGAGTTATGGAGGTGTGAACCTGTTCTAAAATGTTTGCTTTGGATCATGCCTTGTGGTATAATCCAAATCACATAGCACTTGTGGCAGAGTCAGGGGAAACTTCAAAACAGTTCTCCTCCATGAAGGCCTAGAAGTAGATGGCTGGCACCAGGTCTCTGATATGTGGAAAGAAAGTATCATATAAGGGACATTTAACTGGAGTGCTTTGAAAGAGGACCACTGTGTTCCTGAAAACTTAATAATGCAAGACAGGAACAGTAGTACACCTTTAACTGATATTTTGAAAATTTAAAACATTTGCAAGGATACTGAAGCCTCAGGAACCTGTTACCTAGATCAACTATTAGGTTATTCTACCATTACCCTCTGCATTATCGTTATTCTTTGCTTCAACATTTTAAAGCAAATCTAAGTCACAGACTTTATCACTGAATACTCTTGCATGCATATTCTAGCAGATAAAGCCTTTAAAGTAATAATTCAAGGTCAGAGCCAACAAAATTAATAAGCACTTTTAATGTCATCTATCAATCTATATTTAATCTTCCCCAGTTGTCTCAAAAATGTCTTTTTTGTGGTTGGCTTTCAGTAAGATCCACATATTTCTTTCAGCCGCTGTGCATCTTAGGTTTCTTTTAAACTATACGTGCATTTCCTGTACAGAGTGTATTGCAGCACTGCCAAATGGTGGTTACAAGCATGCTTCTAGATAGACAGGCCACAGTTGAGAAACACAGAATTCATGCATGCATTTACATGACTGTGTTTTGGTGACTTCTGGAGATGTAATGGATCTTAACAGTGGGTATCAGTAGATGCTGACACTACTGTGGAGCAATCTGTGGGGGATTTATGGTGGAGGGAAAAGGCTGATAACACTGGAACCTGCATCTCAATCTGGATACTAATGAATGTGGAACAAATAGAACCCCATGTTACCTGTTATGAGGCATTAGAAAGTGTGTTGGTCCCTTGACATTTGTAGGGTTGGTTCTAAGACAGCCCTTGGATATCAAAATACTCTGATGCTCAGGTTCCTTATAGAAAACGGTGTATATTAGCATAAAACATACCTACTACCTCTTTAAGCCATCACTAGCCTTTGCATAATACCAAATATAATGTAGCGGCCATATAAATAATTAATATTTTATTATCTAGGGAATAATACTAATAACAACAATAACTGCAGGACACACACATCTTTTAGATAATTTTTGTCCACAGTTTTTTGAATTCATGGATAGGGATTATGATGGCTTGAATAAGAATGGTGACCATAGGCTTATATATTTGAATGGTTGGTCAATAGGAATTGGCACAATTTGACAGGGAATAGGAGGTGTGGCCTTGTTGGAATAGGGGTGGCCTTTTGGGAGGAAGTGTATCTCCGGGGGTGGGCTTTGAGGTTTCTAATGCTAACGCCAGGTCTGGTGTCCCTTTCTGCTGCTTGCAGATCAGTGCAGTGAGAATTATTGTTTCTTACAAAAACTACAGAATGCCAGGCAGTGGTGGCAAATGCTTTTAATCCCAGCACTTGGGAGGCAGAGGCAGGCAGATTTCTGAGTTGGTCATTTGGGAAGGTTAGTTGTAGTTTGATAGTAGTCATGGTTGAAGAGGAATGAAAGATAAAGAAATTAGATTCAGGGATCTCTTTCTCGCCTACATAGTGTTAGGAGGTTGGAAAGGTGGAATAAGAGTAGAAGAAAGAAGAACCTACAAAGTACCAAAGGAACAGCTACAGATCTGTATATAAATTTCTCTAACTTCTCTAGCATCATGTCCATCTGCATGCCACTGTGATCCCCCCATAATGATAATGGACTAAACCTCTGAAACTGTAAGCCAGCCCCAGATAAATGTTTTCTCTTTTAAAAGTTGCCATGGTCCTGGTGTCTCTTCACATCAATAAGACACTAATAAAGGCAGGGATCTGGGCTGGTTTTATACTGCAGCACTTATGAAGTTGTCTTGCCTCCCCTGAAGAAGGTTAAACACATGGAGCTAGGAAAATGTTAGTAACTGTGTGTGTGTGTGTGTGTGTGTGTGTGTGTGTGTGTGTGTGTGTGTGTAAGCATGGGAACTTAAGTTCAAATCTCTAGCACCTACATAAAAATCCTGGGCTTGGATGAATACAACTGAAGCACTAACGATGGTTACAGACAGAGGATTTCTGGTGCTTATTGGTTGATAGTTTAGCTCCAGGTTCAGTGAAAGACAGAATAGAGCACAGATAGAACAGGACTCCTGAGCCGGGCACTGGTGGCGCATGCCTTTAATCCCAGCACTTGGGAGGCAGAGGCAGATGGATTTCTGAGTTCGAGACCAGCCTGGTCTACAAAGTGAGTTCCAGGACAGCCAGGGCTACACAGAGAAACCCTGTCTCGAAAAAACCAAAACAAACCAAAACAAAGAACAGGACTCCTGCCCTCCTCCTGAGGCCTAATGCATACACACAGATGTGTACACTAGCATACACACTCTCCCATACACATACATACACAACAAAAAAGTAGAGCCTGAAAAAAAAATCTGAGGTGGTGTTGCATGCCTGTAATCCAAGGATCTGGAGATAGAAGAACCAGAAATTCAAACAAAGTCATCCTCAGCTTCATAGCAAGTTCTAGGGCATCAGGAGCTACACAAGACTCTTTCTCAAAAACAAACAAACAAACAAACAAACAAACAAACTAGGGCTGGAGAGATGGCTCAGTGGTTGAGAGCACTGACTGCTCTTCCAAAGGTCCTGAGTTCAAATCCCAGCAACCACATGGTGGCTCACAACCATCCATAACGAGATCTGACTCCCTCTTGTGGAGTGTCAGAAAATAGCTACAGTGTACTTACATATAATAAATACATCTTTAAAAAAAAAGAAAAAGAAAACAATTCCTTACAGGCATACCCAGCTGTTTGAGTCTTAGGTAATTTTAGATGTAGTTAAGTTAACAAGCAAGAATAGCCATCACAAATGTATGTATATATATAAAATGTTCATATACTTAATTTTTTAAATCTTAAAATATCCATTCCTAACTTCCAGATGAAACAAAACTAGAATTCATGTAGGAGTTGGTCCATGGTTTTGGTGATCCCTGCTATAGAGAAGAGCAGTTTCCTCACTCACTTCTGGAATCTGTTCACTGTGTGATACACATTCCCACATCTGAGCAGGCTACCTAAGTGGCCATTTCATTCTCAATCTTTGGTTTTTCAAGGCAGGGTCTCTGTGTAGCCCTGGCTGTCCTTGAACTCACTCTGTAGACCAGGCTGGCCTCAAACTCAGAAATCTGCCTGCCTCTGCCTCCCAAGTGCTGGGATTAAAGGTGTGTGCCACCACTGCCCAGATTCATCCTCAATCTTGATGCATCTGTCTTTCTTGGAGGAAGAGTTGAGACAGATCCAATCTCCCTTTGAAGCTTAGGTGGAAAGACCAAACTGGCTACTGTCTGGTAGAGTTTTAAATTAAAAAAGTTAAATTGAAAGTAGAAGGAAGATAGTTCTAAAAATATGTAATGATGCTATCTTAAAAGTCCATGTTTTCTTGAACTTAATTTGGGAAAACAGCATACATATTGAATCTAATTGGATTGCCAGAGTGTTTTTTAGAAAAAAAGATTCAGAGACTATTAAAACCATTTAACATTTATCTGTGGAAAGTGATAGAAGATAGGTGAAATGAAAATTTCATTGACTATTATTTTATTTACTTGAATATTAAACACTTTGGGTTTTAGGACTTCAGGGTCATAAACAAGGTTGTGTTGTAACACTGAGTTGTTTTACAGTTTTTCTTTTTCTTTTTTTTAAAGATTTATTTATTTATTTATTTATTTTGTGTAAGTACACTGTGGCTGTCTTCAGACACCCCAGTAGATGGCATCAGATCTCATTACAGTTGGTTGTGAGCCACCATGTGGTTGCTGGGAATGGAACTCAGGACCTCTGGAAGAGCAGCCAGTGCTCTTAACCACTGAGCCATCTCTCCAGCCCTTGTTTTCCTTTTCTTATGTAGAAAAGATACAGGATTTTTAAAAAAAATGCCAGTCATACATTTTACCTGTAGAACAGGGAAGTCATTTTAACTATAAATAAAACATCAAGATACAGCTGCAGGTTTTACAACTATCAATGTGCTTTTCTTAGTTGCTCCTCCTCCTCCATCATCATCGTCATCATCCTCATCCTCTTCATCTTCATCATCATTGACAGAATCTTGTCATGTAGCTTAGGTTAGTCTTGAACTCAATGTAGCCTATGTGGGTTGGCCTCAAACTCCTGACCATCTTACTTTAGCCTCCCAAGTGCTGGGAAGTACAGGCATATACCAACACAGCCCAATAGCTTCCAGTATTACAAATACTGATGTTCAAAATCAATTGTTTAAGCACCTGGAAGGTTCACTGGAGCTACCAGGGTTTAAGTTTCCTGAAAGAATATACGCCTGTAGAGAAATATAGTGGCAACGTTGTATTTCTAGATGTCAGGGAGTTTAAGAGGGCTTTGGGGGAGTTTGGCACTGACTGAGACAGGGCTGCTGTTTTGAATAAAGGATTGCTTTTGACAGTAGCCCATATTTTATATGCTGTAAGGTATCATTTTGAGTTTAGTGTGGTGTAGTTATGGAACGAAGTCCAAGAGACAAGAAGAATCCCTGGGAAACTTCAGGGGTTTGTTCCATCTTCCTGGAACTAGAGTTGAGGGATTGTGCTACATAGGTATGAGGAGCCTGGGGTCATTGGGAAAATGTGCACCTTCAAGCCCTGGCAGGAGATAGTGAGGAGGCAGAGTCAAAGGGGAAAAAAAGGACCATGAGATTTGACAACAAAATTGATACTAATGTCAAGATCAAGCAAAGGCTGTCAGAGGTAATTCTAAAGTTTTATTTGGTGGCCTCCCACCGGTAGAGAGCAAGTGGTTGAAAGAGCAGCTCGTTGGAAAGAGTTCAAATAAACAGGTTCAACTGGACACTAGAGAACTGGAGAGCACTGGCCTGTGTGCATGTGGAGACATGGAGCTGGGGTTTGGGTGAGGAACAGGGACAGATATGAGGCAGCTGTTGTGTGAGGGGGCATTCATAGTGGCTGGGGCTCAGGGGAAGCTCTTCGCATACACAAGTCACTGGGTTCAGTTGCACAAGCAAGCAAGCAAGCAAGCAAAACCAAAGACATTTTTAACACAGAAGTCTATGCGAAGAGTCTCAGGTTTATGATTTAGAAGTAGAAAGATCAAGGCTTACTGTGTCAGCCTAACATTGTCTGAGGTTGTTAGAATGGTTTTGAAAATATGAAACAAAATGATAAACTTTGGCTGTCTGTGACCTAATAGTAAATCACTTTTTAAGAAAAGTGGCTTTTATTTCGAAGAGGAAGAGGCAGCGAGAGTTCCTGATACAAACACAAAGGCCTGTGAGAGAAGACAGGGAAGACTGGCCGAGCTTGTGGATCACCAGGCTTTCAAGGGATTCCCAGGCTATATCTTAGGAATGGACCTTCACTCTTCCAGGCTGTTAGAAAAGGCTGTGACATGCCTGGGCAGGGATGGCAAGGAGCCAAGTTGTCTCTGAGCATAATGGAGAGGGGAGAGAATGAAGTTCAGCAAAGCGAGTTCTCTTGCTTGTCAGAAAAAAATAATTCTGCGTAAATCTGTCTAAAGCTTCACATTTCACTGATACACAATCAGTTGAGCAAGCAAACAAACAAGAACAAAAACAAATCACAAACTCCTTCCCATGATCTATAGTATGATCCCTTCCTGATATCACTTCCTGTCACTTGCTCTCCCTCTCCACATTCAGGACCTTCTATTCCTTCCCCCTTTGTTCTCATAATGTTTCCCATGTGCAAGCATGTGTGTGTGTGTGTGTGTGTGTGTGTGTGTGTGTGTGTGTGTGTGTCTGTGTGTAAGGTGGATGCAAACTCAAATGTCTGGGTGTACACGCACACATGCATGCAGAGGTCAGAGGATACTGGGTGCCCCTGATACATTTTGTCTGCTTTATTCCTTTAAGATGGGGTCTCTAGCTGAACTTGGAGCAAGCCAGTAAGCACCAGTGAGCCTTCTGTTTTCACCCCACACAAAACTGGAGTTACAGGAGCATCTATAGTCATACCTGACTTTTTATGTGAAATTTGAACTCATATTATATAGCAAGTGCTGTTACCTGCTGAGCCATCTCTGTGGCCCTCAGAAAGTTTCTTTTGCTGTTGCCTTGTTTGTACTACTCTTTGTCTTAATCTTTAAATGGCCAAGGCCCTTTTATCACTCAGATCTCTGCTGAAATGTCATCTGCATAAAGATATGTTTCCTGGCCACCATATCTGGTATTCTATTCAACCTTTCAAACTGTAAGGTGTATGTTCATCAGGTCGGGGATTGTGTTACTTTTTGGACTTGAAATCAATAGTAGTCCTAGGGTGGAGGTTGAGACTGTACATTTAAATTTTTTCCTTGGTGTATATTCATTATGAATGGTATTTGTATTATGTAAGACATTTTCACACAACTCTATAATAAATGCTGAATACATGCCTCCTCACACCTTACTATTCTCCCCTTTATTTTTCTTACAACTCCTGTAAGTTCCTTTTGTTCTCTCAGACAGTTCTACTGACCCTTTCATGTGATATACACATGTATGATTTTGTGTCTCTGACCACAAGCCAGAGAAAATATCTGATACTGATTTTAATCTACTTAATATGATCTCTGAGATGGTCTGTGTGTGTGTGTGTGTGTGTGTATGTGTTTGTGCATGATCATATATGTGTCCATACATGTGTGCACATGCATGTGGAGTCCAGAGATAAACTTTTGGTAATTTTTCAGGTTACAGTTCTACTGTGAAAGACACCTTGACCACTGTAATTAATTTAAAAAAAACGTTTAATTGGAGACTTGCCTAGAGTTTCAGAGGGTTCAACCACAGCTGTTGTGGGGAGCATGACAGCAGTGGGCAGGGATGGTGCTGGAGTAGTAGATGAGAGCTTATATCTGATCCAGAGGTAGGAAGCAGAGAGAGAGAGGGAGAGAGAGAGAGAGAGAGAGAGAGAGAGAGAGAGAGAGAGAGAGAGAGAGAGAGAGAGAGAGACAGAGAGAGAGACAGAGACAGAGAGAGAGAGAAAGACTGGGCCTGGTGTGGACATTTGAAGCCTTAAAGTCTACCTCCACCCCTGATGATATTCCTCCTCCAACAAGGCTACCCACCTCCTAATCTTTCTTAAGCAGTCCACCAACTAGGTACCAAACATTTAAATCTATGAGTCTATCGGGGCCATTCTCATTCAAATCACCACATTGTTTGGTTTGTTTTTGGGTCTGGTTTTCCCACTGGCCTGAAGCTTGCAAAGTTGGCCAGGCTGACTGGCCAATGAGACCCATGAATCTGCTTGTTGCTCCTTCTCAAATTCTGGGACTACAATATGCATTGCCATGCTTGGCTTCCTGAGGTTGCAGTTCTGATGGGTTCCCAGATGATACGAATGCCTTGTTCTGCACTTACCACCAAATAGCACCACTATTTCCCAATCCCTGTCATAATGTTATTTTCATTTTCTTCATTGATGCTCCTCATAATTTGAACTTACATATATGTACCACATGATGATGCTTTGGTCAGTGGAAGAATATATCGTGGTATTCCTTTAGTGTCACTTGATGATATTGTAGCCATGGTAATCATTGTAGCCATGGTAACCATAAAGGACAACACATTACTTGTGTGTTTATAGGGACACTGATGTAAATAAGCTTTCTGAACTTCCTTAAATATAAAAGCATACTGGACAAAATTATGTACCTGATGTGCTAATAAATGAATATGTTATTGACTTATTATACTATACTTTCAAATTATTATTTGGTTTCTACTTATATAAGAATGTGTGTACTGTAAAGCAGCATCCTGCAATACATTAGTGGCAGGCTCTTGCATCTTTTGTTTGTCACTTAACTGCATCAAGAGACCACACCAAGAGATTGATTTATACTATCTATATTTGTCCAAGTGCACTCTTGAAGTGTTTATACAATGACAGAGTGGACCAATGAAGCATTTCACAGGACAGATTTCGTTTGTTAAGTGACATGGAAATCTCCCTGCATATTCAATTGTAACATTGCCTGGTTGATCTGGCTTATCAGAATATAATTCCATAAAAGAAGAGGATCTGACCAGCTTGCTCACTTTTGTATTCCCAGCACTTGCTATAGTGTCTGGATCCACAAATATTCTTGAGTGAATGTTTTTATTTAACATTTGTTGATTCATTCCCTTCGGTCCCTGCTTATGAACTGCTCCTGCTCCTTTATACAGCAGGAACTAGAGTATAATACCAGGGTTGCATGACTCAAGCTCTGGTTTAGGAATTGCTAGGCATGTCTCCAAACTGAGATAAGGAACTTGGACTAGCATGTAAATCTTGCCACTAAACATGGCATTGAACTAAAATGACTCTCTTCATGGGAAGATTTTTTTTTTGATTGAAAGAATCAACGACTTCCTTCTGACACAGGCTGCTCATCTCTTCACACACTGATAATGGTGTGTGAGCTGACACTCACAAGTAAATTGTATTGTGAATAGCAGCACTGTAGAAGACAGAAGGGAGGAGGAGAAGGGAGAACTATTGCAATTAAAACACAATTTCAAAACACCCCCCCACACACATACACACACACACACACACACACACACACACACACACACACACACGCACAAAGAAAGGCCAGGATTGGTGATGCACATCTTTAATCCCAGCACATGGGAGGCAGAGGCTGGCAGAGCCCTGTGAGTTTGAGCCCAGCCTGGTCTTCTAAGTGAGTTCCAGGACAGTCACAGACTGCCACAGGCTACACAGACTGACCCTGTCTTGAAAAACAAAAATAAACAAACAAACAAAAAGAAGATAGCGTAATGAGATTTTCCTACCTTGAAAAATGCACAGTGAATCACAGAAATGCATATTTAAAGACATAGTTATAAAAATTTCCAACAAGTGCTATAACAGAAAACTATTTGGAGAAGGGGGGCAAAGTATTGTTGGCTAGTTAAGGGATTGTGGTAGAGTGAGAATTATGGGAAAAGGATGGGATTACAGGACAAAGTAGAGGGTTCTGGGAACATTATGGGGAAAAGAATGGCAAGGGAGAATTATGAGGAAAGGATGGGATTCTAGGAGAAAGTAGGGGATTATGGGAGACAGAATTTTTGGGAATGAACGTAGGAAATTATGGAATTGTGGGAGATAGTACAAGATTGTTTCAGTCATTTAGAAATGTGTGAAGGAAGGGGATTTGTGAGAAAGTGAAAAGTATGGGAGGGTATGGAGGATTGGGGCCCTCATGTAGCATTCTGCGAATAAAGAGGGGTTGTAGGATATAATAGAGAATTGTGGGAGAAAACAGGAATTGTGGGAGGAAAAAGACAATTGTGAAAAACACATGGAAGTGTGGGAAAATAAAGGAATTTAGTAGAGGAATGTCTGTGAGGAAATAAGTGATGAAGAAAACATGAAATTATAGGAGGCAATGGAGGATTATAGAGAATTACAGGAGGAATGGGAATTATAGAGAACATAGGAGATCTGTGTTGTAGGACACAGATGGGATTGTGAAGATGATTTGAAAGAGAATTACAGCAAGGGCATGGAACTCTTGGGAGAGAAATGAAGATTGTGGGAGAAAGATGGAATCTTGGGAAAGAAGAGGAGTTGGGGAGATAATAAGAATTATGGGAATGAAAAGAGGTTGTGACGGGCAATGGAGGGCTGTGGGGACTGCAAAGGATTGCGGGAGAGCGAAGTTGTGGAAGAGAAAAGGGATTGTGGGAAATGATGTAGCTGACCTAGAAATTAAGAGAATTATGGGATAGTCTAATGATTTTCTGGGAGACTAGAAAATTATAGAAAAGGATGGCAAATTGAAAGAGAAACAGAGGTATGGATAATATCAGACATACAAGGGCATCACTGACTTTAAAAAGATAAAAAATGATTTTTTTTCTTATTCTTCTCTCATACATTGCATCTCAACCACAGTTTCCCTTCTGTCCTTTCCTCCCAGTCCCCCCTGTCCCCCCACCTCTCCTCTTTTCTGAGATCTATTAAAAATTCAGTTTGGAACACCAAAGGAATTCTAGCCTCCTCTTCCTAATCCTTGGGTCCAGACAGCAGCAGTCAGATCCAGACAGTTCCACCACACTACCGTTTATTGGTAATGGCATAGGCGCTCCCTACCTTGTGGTGCTCCAAGATCTAAAATTATTATTCCAGGAAACCTTCATTCTCTCTACCATAGAGCTTCCCCTGCCATGTGTAGAAAGTTTGACAATGCAGCTCACTGTGAGCTTCTGAGCCTTTCCTCGGGGAACTAGAAATGAGGTCCACCTTAGGCAATCAGTCATGAGACAATCAATTTTATGCCATTTTGGCTAGATAGTACACAAAGGAGGCAAAAAAAGTATGGTTTACTGAGTGACATTTTCCCTCTCTTGTGCTTTATTTTACAGTAAGTGCCAAGAAGACTTCTCCTTCATCAGAAAATGGACCATTTATCATTTTCTGGAATAAGTAGAATGAGAATGCTAGTTTCATCTTGGAAACACACATATAAATCACTGACTTTAGAATGGTGCGGTGGAACTGCATGCCTCTGGCCAAGAGTTGAAGGCTTCATGTTGCTGCATTTATACATTAGTAATTTAGTTCTTCATGTCATAAGTGTTCATAATTATAACCAGGGTGATCTCTTGGATGTAATTCAGTACTCTTTCACCCTGTGGTCCATAATACTTTCCATCTGTTGCCTTAGAAATATTCTACCTCTCCCCTTTCTCTCCTTAAAAAGCCATCAGCTCTGAAAGGCATTTCGGGATATTTGACTTTTTTTTTTTTGACTTGTTAAATGAAAAAATATTGTACTGCTGCAGATCGTGGTTGTTTTCTTCGAGGTATTTTTGTGCCTACACAAAATGTGAATTCTTCAAAGAGACTATCTTTAACTGAGGGCTGTCAATCATAGGAGACAAAAGCTGTACATGGAATCAGAAAGTATGAACTAGATTTTATTTGTGTCTACATAGTTAGAAAGAAAGAGTGGACAGTGGGTCAAGGTAGCAGCAGAGAGAATCAAGATTGTCACTGTTTAGATATTTTTGTCAGTACTGGGCCTCACACATTCCAGGCAAGAGCTCTACCACCGAGTTGCATCCTCAAGCAGTTTTAACCACAGCGGGCCACTAATTAAATCAACTTGCTAAATCCAGATGTCCACATAATTCCAAGGAGAATCACACTTTCTTTAAAATTTTTTACATTTATTAATTTAATGAGTATGAATGCTTTGCTGCATGTGTGCTTGTGCACCAGATATGTATATGGTACCCATGGAGGTCAAAAGTAGGCAGTACATGGTTTTGAGACATAATGTGTGGGTGCTGGGAACTGAACCTGGGTTCTCTGCAAGAGTAACAAGTGCTCTTAACCTCTGAGTCATTTCTCTAGCTCCCAACAATCAAATTTTCATTGATCCCTTGAGTTGATTCAATTTTTTATTGCTTAAAAACTTGAAAAAAAGCCTCAATATCAAGTTAAAAACTTTTAAAGCCAGCGTTCCTTTATTAATATCCCTTAGGCACCCACTGTCCCCTCTGAGACATTTTGTTACCACTCCCATATCTACAGATGATTCATTTCCAAAAGTGGATCTCGCATTCAAATCATTTTTTCACTAACCTGACTCAATATGTGATGAACAAAAGTCTATCCTATAAAATAAATCTTCAGCAAGTTGAGGTGCCATATGACCTACATTTGTGAGTCTAAAGAAGAAAGTGTGTGGAGTGAGGCGCTGAGGAAATTGCTTAGTCCATTAAAATGCTTGCAATGGAGGTATGAGGAACTGCATTTGATCCCCAGAAGCCCTGAAGAAATGCTGGGAATAGTGTTTTATGCTTGCAAACCCAGTGCTGGAGAAGTGGAGACAAGAGGAGCTCTGCAGCTTGCTAGCCAGCCAATCTAGCCTAGTTCCTGAGTTTTCAGTCAATGAGAGACACTGTCTCAAAGGAGGTAGAAAGTCTTTTGAGGATGGCACCCAAGATTATTCTATGTCCTCCACATGCTAATGCACACAAACATGCAAACCTGCACACACAGAAACATATATACACAAATGTGCATATATGCATAAAATAAATAAATCATTGAAAGAAGGTTAGTGGTGAGGCGGACAGTCGGTATACTTCAGTGGGAGACATTCAGATAACCAGTAACTCAGGGACTCCTGTGCCCAAGGGAAAACCTTTTATGATTCATTTCCAATATGCTTGTTGCTTTAATTCTTTCAAATCCTGCAAGTACAGCTAGCTCTCTCAGACAACTCCAGTCCATCTCAGAATGCCTCCTAGTTACGTAGCTGTAAGAAAGTAAAAGTAACATGCTTAATAGGGAGTAGAGAGTCATTGGCATTTTCTAGACTGTGCCAAAGACTGAAAGATGGAATTTTCTAGAATTTATTAAACCTGCTATAATAACTAGGGAATTTATAACCTACAACTTAAAAAAATATCTTTTATTAGTTCCACTGAGAATTTCCTACAATGTATTTTTGATCATATTCATACTTGTCCCCCATCTTTTCAATACATAGCCCTGGCTGACTGGTACTTGCTATATAACCCAGAGAGGCCTCAAATCCACAGCAATCTTCCTACCTTAGCCTCTGGAGTTCTGGGATTATGGGTATGTGCCACCACACCAGGCAGAATCTAAATCATAAAACAAAGCAAAAGAAAACAAAACAAAAAACCCCCCAAAATTCTAGTTAGGGTTACTGTTGCTGTGATGAAACAGATGAAACACCATGACTGAAATCAAACTGAAGAAGAGGTTTATTTGACTTACACTCCTTATAACTGTTTATCATTGAAGGAAATCAGGACAGAAATTCAGAACTGGAATCTGGAGGTAGGAGGCCATAGAAGAGTGCTACTTACTGGACTGCTCCTCATGGCTTGCTCAACCTGCTTTCTTATAGAACTCAGGATCATCAGACCAGGGATGGCACCACCCACACTGGGCTGAGATTCTCCCCCTGCCCCCCCTGGATTACCAATTAAGAAAATGTCCTATAGACTTGCCTACAGATCTATCTTATGGAGGCATCTTCTCAATTGATGCTTCCTCCTGTCTAATTACTCTAGTTTGTGTCAAATTGACATAAAACTAGCCAGTACAACAATCACCACAGGCAGAGTATACCACAAACAGAAATAAATGAGGAAACAGACTAAGGTTTGCTAATAATCAGAACAGAGAATCTGGATGAAAGAAACTTACTGTTCCAATAAAGCTAGCATGAAATGCTGCTGGGTCCAGCATAGCCTTGGTAGGGGTGAAATGATATGGTACTAGCCCCTGGAACAGGGTCATCAGAGCATGGGCCTGTATAATAATGTACATATTTCCTCATCCCTCTTTTAAGGAACATCATCCTCCCTGTAAATGTTAATGACTCCACATTAATCAGAGATGGCATGAGTCTGGGAGGTGAAGGTGTGTCTAATGTCTCACCAAAATGGTAAACTCTGGGACCTTCAGAACAGCCCTTAAGGCTGTGGGAAAGAGCTCCAAATTCTTGAATCCAAAAGTATACAATTCCTCAATTATGCAAAATATAAGGATGTAATATAAATTATATGAGGGTCTTCATGAATCTAAAGGAACAAAAGCAGCTACACTGTGAGTCAACTTGTCAGAAAGATACTAAGGAAGGAGATAAAGAGATTTAGGGAGTGGCGATCTCAGGAGATTCCATCCAGCTAAGTTATTTGTTTATACTTACAAAGTTCCAAGTCAGCCTGAGTTCAAAGTCAGCCTGAGACAGAAGGAATTTAGGTCCTGGACCAGGCATGGTAGAAATGATAATTTCAGGGTGGGGTTCCACCCAGCTAGCTTACTGTCTGTGCTTAACAAAGGCAGACAGATCTCTGGATTCTTTGCAATTTTAAAAAATGTGTTCTTGATGTCTTCTAAGAATCAAGGGGCTGAGACTTTGGGTGCTAATTTGTAGGATAATCAAAAGGGAACTTGCAGCTAATGACTGGATTGATATGTAAAATAAAAGAGTGGGCTTATGATCTACACTAGCCGAGCTATCCCAAGAGAAATTTTTACAACAACAAGAGGGAAAACTGTCCCGAGAAGAAAATAGAGAAAGAACTATCTGGAGATCTTCAGAGACAGCAGAACAGAAAGAAAAGAGTCAGGAAAGGTAGCTCGAGCAGAGCATACATAGGCCACCAGCTAGTAACCCATGATTTCACTTTGAATCATTTGTTTCTCTGCTCACAAACACCATCTATCAGAACACTTCTCCAAGTTGAGGCTGGTCATTGGCAAAATGCAAAACAGCATGGGAGAAAATTCACAACTGGGCTAGCAAACAGAAGCAAGATCTAGAGAGGGGTGTGGATTAAGCTTGGTCTGTCACAAAAGAAACAAGGATTATATTAAGGAGAATGCCCGTGGGAGAAAATATAGACAATGCTAGCCAGTGCTGGAGTAGAAGTGTGTAAAGGACAGAAGGGGGTTGCTTGAAGCATCCTAGAATACCAAGAAGGGTGTCATAGTGGCCTGAGTATTTTGGTCTGAGTGTCCACCATCAGAAGAAAAGTAATTTCTCTTGACAGTGGGCCTCTTAAATCATGTCCCAACTCAATCAGCAGCAGGAAAGGTGACTTGGGTGCACATGTTTTGATAGATTGTAGAGATAGCCACCAGGTCTCTGGGTTACTAACATTTTCTATAGTTAGAGGTATCTAAGATACATTCAGATGATGGTCATAGGCCAGGACAAACATTTTTCTTATGCTTTTCTGTTTAGGAATCACCCATTTCCATTTGAGATCAAACTCAGAATTTATGTACAAATCAATCCATCTCAAGATGGTTTTTTTTTTTTTTTTTTTGGTTTTTCGAGACAGGGTTTCTCTGTGTAGCCTTGGCTGGCCTGGAACTCACTCTGTAGACCAGGCTGGCCTCGAACTCAGAAATCCTCCTGCCTCTGCCTCCCAAGTGCTGGGATTAAAGGCGTGCGCCACCATCGCCCGGCTCAAGATGGTTTAATTGGTTCTCAAGCATGAGGACTGGATTTCCGGATCCCTGGCACCCATTTGAAAAGCTGGGCACGCACTAAGGAGGAAGAATGATGATTCCTAGAGTCTGCTGGCTGCCTGTCTCAGTGCATTGGTGAACTTCAGGTTCAGTGAGAAGCCCTGTCTCAAAAAAAGAAAGGTGGATATATTTTACGGCCCATAGTTTTGCAGGGGAGAGAAAAAGGAAGGGAGAGAGGGAGGGAAGGAGAGAGACACAGACAGAGACAGAGAGATGGAGAGACAGAGTGCAAAACATCATTAAATTAGGTATTCACAATATCCAGAAGAAACTGACAGAGGAAATGTGTAGCTGGAGTTCTCAGCTGAGAGATTTCAGGGCAACAGATGGAGATAACGTCATCAAATGGGGTGCTCACTGCATGGAGCAAAAATCAACTGGAGAATTTGAGGCAGTCAGCTGATGTTTCCTGATGGAGCTTTTGCTTCATGGATGAACTTCAAGGTTTCATTTTCCACTGAAGGCACATTTGTCCTGTGGGATAAGAAACGGGAATGCCTGTTGGACGCGGTCACCTTTGAGCTGTTCTCAAGGACACTGTGTTTTACTCTCAGGCTGTTTCGCTGTTCTCTTCCTGAAACCATATAGGGATTCAGAGCAGGTTCGTTTTCTCTTCTACTTAAGGAACTAAGAGGCAGGAAAGTTTGCAAGGGGAGCAAACCCAAAGTTTTTTCAAGGAGGACAATTTTATTAGAGTTTAAAAGAAAACCCCAGGGCAGGGAAGCTGTAAAACTCAGCAACCACTTGGAGGAAGAGAACAAAGAGGAGAAGGGAAAGTGCCATGCGTTTTGAGTTAGGCCAGGACTGAGGTCAGCCTCAGGGTGAACCGGCAGCCACATGGCAGGAAGGGAAGCTCTGGGCTCTGGCTAGCCTGGAAAAGAGAGAGAGAGAGAGAGAGAGAGAGAGAGAGAGAGAGAGAGAGAGAGAGACAGAGACACAGAGACAAAAACAGAGACACACAGAGAGAGACAGAGAGACAGAGACAGAGACAGAAACAGAGACAGAAACAGAAAGACACACACACAGAGAGGCAGAGAGAGACCCACAGAGACAGAGAGAGACAGAAACAGACACACACACACACACACACACACACACACACACAGAGAGAGAGAGAGAGAGAGAGAGAGAGAGAGAGAGAGAGAGAGAGAGAGAAATAGTTACCAACTTAGCAGAACATCAAGATGGTCATAGGGACTGTGATGGGGGTAGAAATTCTGGGAAGTAAAAGTCCATTGTCTCATTAAAGCCATAATTATTGCACTTATCTCTTCTTCATGGCTTAAGGAGCCTGCCTTCCTGAGGGGTGTTTCCATAATCAGGTGATTTATTGGTCTCACTGGATTAACTTGTTTCTATTCCGGTAGCTTGGGATGTTAGATTTCCACCCAGGCCAGAGATTTCATTTTCTTGAGCATGAGGAACTAGTCTTTCTTTTAACGGGTCTTTACTGTTTCTGTATCATTGTCTCCCTATCAGAGAATTAGGGGGGTGGCACCCAGCCCTAGACTTTGGATGAACTTGGAGACAAATGCGCTTGTGTCTGAAAAGGGAAGTAAGTAGCTATCTCACTTCTTGAGCCGGCCTCTCAGTGAGTTCAAACAACCCTCATGCTTGCACAAGGGCTTTACCCACGGAACCGGCTCCCCAGACTCCGCGTAATTCCTCTTTTTCATTTCTTCTCTTCTCTATTTTTCCTTCCTTTCTCTCTCTCTCTCTCTCTCTCTCTGTCTCTCTTTCTCTTTCTCTCTTTAATACAGGATTGCTGTGTAGCCTTGGCTGCCTTGGAACTTGATCTGTAGACCAGGCTGGCCTCAAATTCAGAGATCTACCCTTCTCTGCCTCCTGAGTGCTGAGATTAAAGGCAAATGCCACCACCACCAGGCCACTCCCCCCCCCCTTTTTTTTGCCTGTGACCCGATTTCTTGTTCTGAGATACACAAACCTGGAACTCCTAGCCAGCACTCTTTTATAGTCTCCTTTGAAATTTGGGTGTATAAACATGGCTTAAGTATGGCGAAAGGCCAGGGCCAAAACAAAACTAAAACCAAAACGAAAACCCCAACAACCAACCAAGCAACCAACCAACCAACCAACCAACCAAGCAAAGATGGTGATGCTGTGGCAAGCTAATGATGGACTGATGAAATTGGATTGCTGTCCAAGGCTGCAAACGTGTATGAGGAAAATAGCAGACTCAGTGGGGAGGGGAAATCCCCCAACTCTGTTCAGTGTCTTTGGAGCCTATTCAAGGCTTGAGAACTGGGGCAGTGCTGTGCTGCTCCCACAAAATCTGACCTAGTTCTTCTGAATGAGACCCCTGCATTTGCATACGTTTGGCCTAGAGTTTGTCTACTATTTCATGCTTTGTTCTCTTTTGTATGAGAAGTGGATTAGGAAAGTCAAGTGCATTCAGGGAACGGATGGCAATATCCACCTGTGAAATGAACCCTGGGGAGATGGAATTGTTGCTTGCACATGGACTGTCAGGCTTGTCCCCACACAGCTTCCCTGCTGTCTGTAACAGTGACACTCAGGAGCCACTTATGAAATGCCACCAGCTTCTTAGCCCTCAGAACTTCCACCGAAGTTTCAACACACATAGCTTTTATCTTCTTTCTATCTGCAAAGCCACTGATGGAAGAATTTAAAACTGCAGCTAGAGAAAAGCTTTCAGGAATTTGGGATTCTTAGCTTAGTCATTTCAAATAGACTCCGGGCTGTTTAGTGTTTAAGGTTATGTTTAGGTAAGAAAAAAAAAACAGAAGAAATGCAAGTGGGTATGCAGCAGAAAGTTCCCTCTCTTCTCTCTAGAGGGCCAAGGTGGAGCTGTACTCCAGCTTCTGCATTTGCAACCCGGAGCTCAGAAATGGCACACCCTTCTGTAAGACAGTACTGGCTTATTACAAAGAGCCACCTTTCCTCAGGACTTTGACAAGACTAGGACAGTGCCAGTCACATTGAATCTCCATTGCTTGCCTCAAAAATGAAGCCAACTTTTTTTTTGTACCCATTGTTCAAATTGGGCTCAAATATTTTCTCCTCCTAGGTCCTGGGACTTCTGCCTGATATAAGTTGTAGGAACAAGTTCAGCTCAGCTGATATTCCCAGGCTCCCGTGTCTCCAAACAATGACAATACGGAGACAAGTGGGTAGTGACAGGAAGAGACCGTTTATTGAAGGAGAGGTTTGAGCCTGAGCTGCAGCCAGGATCAGTCATGGAAAGAGGTTGAGCCAGAGGCTCTGAGACTTTTTTTTTTTTCTGAGTCGTTTATGGGCTATGCATTGTTTTTGCAATGTTCTGTTTTGGCAGAGATAGCTCACAGTTGGAGGGTTTCCAGTGTCCTGTGGGTTTCTTTCATCTTGATGCCTCTCAGTGTATCTCTCTCTCTCTCCCTCCCTACCCCCAACTCTGCCCTACTGTCCCCCAGACCCTCAGCCAATGAGAACTTAGAACAGGTTTTAACCAGCAGATGACTTCCTCTATTTGCATGGTTGGATCAGAGCTCTATTATATAACATATATTTGTATATAGTCTATATTATAATACACATACTATCATATTATTTCTATTATATTATTATTGTCTACAAATTTTGTCCAAATCAAGCCTGTAAGCACCAAGGCTATCTTATATGGCAGGATTTTTAGGCACTAAAGCCACAACAGCAATGTATCATATTTCCACCAAATGGCATTTCAAGCCAAGCTTAGATGTGTAGACACAAGTTCTCCATCCACAGGGTGTCTCAGAGCTTAAAGAAACAGATGGGACCTGGATTCTGACCAAGCCCATATTTTAGCTGTGTCCCAAGGCACATGGGGTGGTAGAGGAGAGGAGGCTGCACAGAATGAATGGTCTTTTGTTGTTGTTGTTCCTTCTTTGATCCGCAGTCATATCTGTCGTGTTGAAGTGAACTAACTGTTATATCGAGAGGCCAAGTGGAAAGACAGAATGGGGCTCCAGCTGTACTCGCTGGCTGGGGAGCATAATCGGAATTTATTCTTTCTGAAGAATTCTTTTAAGAGGACTATTTAGGAAAGCTTGCCCAAATGGTACTTAGACCATCCATAACTCTAGGGCTATGGTGTTTTCTAGAGGACCCTGCCTCAGACTCGAGTGAGGAGTTAAGAGTATGCATGCCATGGTCCTATCATTGCATAATTAGCCCACAGTAAGATCAAGGTGACCTTGGAGAAAACTGCCTAGATGTTTCTTTATGCCTGCATCTTATTACCTTCTCACCAAAGTATCTATTCTTCATGAGGTTCGACCTTAACAAATGTTGAAGCTCTACTACAGGTTTACTGTTAAGATTTACTTTTATTTTTATTGATGTGTCTGTGTGAGTGTATTTGGGTAGCAGTAGAGGCCAGAGAGGGCACTGGTCCTCCTCTGGAGTTAGAGTTAAAGGAGATGTGAGACTCCTGACATGCTGGAAACTGAACTCGGTTCCTCCAGAAGAGAAACATAGTGCTCTTAACTGTTTAGCCATCTCTTCAGACCTAAATTTTCTTTAACTTTTAATTTTTCATTATTTGATCCTCTTTCTCTCTGAGTATGTCTGTATGTGTCTGTGTCTATCTGTCTGTGCAGGTATGCACATGTGACTTCAGTTGTCTGTGAAGACCAAAGGCACTAACTTTCAGAGCTGGGGTTGCAGGCTGTTGTAAACTGCCCAACATGGGTGTTGGAGACCAAATTCAGGTCATCTGCAAGAGCAGTAAATACTCTCAACCTTGAGCTGTCTTTTCAACTCCAGGTTTCTGTTAATGTATATAGGGACAAAAGTCCAATCTCAGGGGGAGGGGTGGCAGTGGAGAAGGAATGTGCTTCTTTCATTTGAAACATCTCTCCAGTTGATTGAAATAGGCTCCCACATATTCCTCACTGCATCTGAACCACAGCTTGGTAATTTATCCTCAGACTAAACAATCCATCAAAAATGTGTCTAACTGCACAAAGATAAATCGATCCTTAAGTTCCTTGCCATGAATTGTGACTTGAAACTTTCAGCTGTGCATTTCTTTCCAGGGTCAGGATAGCGAGTGAACAGAGTAGGGAGAGGTATGGAGAGAGAGAGAGAGAGAGAGAGAGAGAGAGAGAGAGAGAGAGAGAGAGAGAGAGAGAGAGAGAGAGAGAGAGGACATAGAACAAACTTATTAATAATGTAATTTTGTATGTTGAAATATTCTTCCAACCAATATATTAAAAAGAATCTTTGAGCCTGGTGGTGATGCACATACTTTTAATTCCAGCACTCTAGAGACAGAGGCAGGTGAATCTCTGTGAGTTTGAGGCCAGTCTGGTCTGTAGAGCAAATTTCAGGATAGGCAGGGCTACACAGTGTAACTCTGTCTCAAAAACAAAAACAAAACAAAAAAACACCCCAAATACAAACAAACAAAGCAAAAATCCCCTTTGCAATGATTGATCCATTTTTATAAAATATGTAAGAAGCACCTGATAGCTTTATTTGTAATGACATATTTACAACAACTGATGAGTTTAAAAATACAATTTGTATTTGTTTTAAATTCATTAGTGAAATATAATCTGCTATAAATGAAATGATAGACATTGATATTTTCTAAAAGGACTGATGAAATTTGTTAATTTAAAAAAATATAGGGCTTGAGAGATGGTTCATGGGTTAAAAAGCACTGGCTACTCTTTCAGAGGATTCTGGTTTAATTCCCAGTACTCACATGGTGGCTCACAAACAGTTATAACTCTAGTCTCAGAGGATCCAGTGCCTGTTTCTAGCCTCCATGGCCATCAGGCACACATGTGGTGGACAGAAATATATGCAAATGAAATACACATACATATTAAATATGTAAACTAATTAAATTAAAAAAATAAAAAGAATATGGCTGATTGTAGGGTGTAGTATGTGTTTATTTGAGTCAATGGCATTTCTTTATAATTCGTACTTAGGGTCTCTGAAAAAGAATTACTGGGAAAACTAAAGCATTTTATATATATATATATATATATTCATATATATACATATATACACATATATACATATATATGTATGTATATATACACACACACACACACAGACACACGTATATTTGCCCATGGACACCAGTTTTTGCTGTCTGTATACTTCTGGGCTATCCACTGGAGCAGCTTGGTGCTTCTTAAATTTAAGCTGTATCCAAACTGATGATCCCTTTTGAGATTCAGAGCTCTTGGGGATGGGCTTATCATTATTTCTGTCATCTTCTTGGCATTAATGGAGATTCTGAAAACAAAGACATTCAGTTTTTGTATGCACATGCCTATCTATACACACACACACACACACACACATGCATATGCACACTCACATGCACATGAGCTGTATTTTAAGAAGCATTTTTTTATGTCCTTCCTTTATCCTGACTAGGGTGAAGGTGCTGTATGTATTTTATTTTAAAAGTTTTATGTTATACTTTCAAAAAAGAATTAGGAAATAGCCATTCTAGGAATATATGCCTTTAATCTGGCCTTATTTTTTCTGCACTATGGTGAGTTTTTTTTTTATGGAATGCTATAAAATGAGGCCCCAATTTCTTGAGCCTATAAAATATCCAAATATCCAAAGCTGCTTTCAAAATGTCAGAAACTACAGCATCTGAGATCCGGAGGAATGTCCCATATGGAAAAACTGTTAAACCCTGTGTCAGAAGTGCACTTTTCTTTCACTCCAGAAATCTTGCTTCCATTTGTGTGGAATATGTCCTGGTGGCAACGGGCCATGTGAAGCTGGTTAGGGGTGGCTGAGCCCCCGGGATTGGAGGCCAAGGCATTCTTCTGGAAAGAACACAACTTGAAGATGGTGAATTCACCAAATCTAGCTAGTGCTAATCTCCTTTCATTCTATGCAGATCTTGGCCTTCACGGGCAACCCCCTCCCTGCCCCACTCCTGCTGGCAGTGTCTGAGAAACAAAACAGGCAGAAAGACAGTTCTCAGGACATACTGACTGAGGGACAAAGAACACAGAATGTCACTTGTTCCCAGACTAGTATTGTCCAGCAGAACTTTCTGCAAGGACAAAAATGTTCTCTGTCTGTGCTGCCCAGTATGGTAACCACTGGCCATGTGTGACCATGGAGCCTTTCACGTACAGCTAGTGTCATGGAAGGATTGAATATGTCATTTTACTTCATTGTCACGTGAGCATAGTGCCTGCTGCCTTGAGACTTTATGAGGTTAACAGAGTATGGTTTGGATCAGAGAAGCTAGGTAGGCTTTTGGGTGTGCATTCTTAGTTATTTTCCACATGACTAGGCCATGGTCCCTGGAGATTTGTAGACTCTCAAAACTTGAGTGTACCTGTGCTTTCTCTGACCTGTCTGTCTTGCCACTTTGCTGTCTGTCCTTCCTCAGCAGAGCAGTGTGTTTTTTCATCCCAGCCTTCTTGCACAGATAACCAGGAAACAGGGCTGCCGGCCAGCGCTCCCCCATCCATTCCCACCAGGGAGGGATTACTGAGTTTGAGCTCTCCAGCAGAGATGGTGATGGTGGGAGTATTGGGGGGATGGGGAGCTATCTGCTTTAACAAGACTAAGTTAGGCTCTCCAAATTACCAGGTAAATTTCAATGACCCAGCAGCTGGAGAATCTAGGTCAGCAGGAAATGGAGGTCTAGGCCTCAATGTGAGCTTGAAGGCAGTTCCTCTTAGATCTGACCAGGGATGTAAGGCCCTTGAAAATCAAATACAGAAACAGGAACTTCAGCTTCGGTTTGCTCAGTAATTCATTGTACTGCCTTGCAAGTAGTAACTTGAGTGCTCTTAAGCCCAATTAGGAAATTGGCCCAGAATAGAAGCTGTGGTAAACCATTGTGACCACATTTTGCAGCCCTGATTTGGGTTACATTGTGGCCTGCACATCACAAAATCAGATGGTAGCAGCTGAAATCCAGACCGATCATGTTTGAGAAAGAACATGTATGTTATCTATGTAGTAAAAGGGATTCATTAAAGGATGGGGCTGTAGCTCAGTTGGTAGAGTGTCTAGCATTGTGTGATATCCCCTGTTTTCATCTCCAGTACCCCATAAATTGGGCTTAGTGACACATGACTATAATCTTTGCACTTGGGGGTGATGTAGGAGTTCAAGGTCATCCGTGGCTGTATAGTGAGTTTGAGCCCAGCCTGACCTCAACAACTTTTTTTTTTTTGAGCTATGTGGAATGACCAACTCGGTTGCCATCTCAGCTCAGATCCTACATCTTGACTTGATCCACTACTCCATCTATGAGCTTCTGAAGCAGGGAGGAGCCGGTGCTGTAGAACCTGGTCCAGAAACAAGCTATCACTGCTGAGGATGAAAATCTGAAGCATGGATGTGATTGCTGCTTCCTCTGCCTTGGAGTAGCTCCGAGAAGCCCAAGAGACCAATGGAGGCTCTGAGAGGAGACAAGGCAATGGCAGAGAAGACTGCAGAGCCCACAGTGTTTCTGGAAAAACTAGAGAAGGGCAGGCCCATGGGAAGATGATTTTAAAAAGTGGACTTGTGCCAAATGATGGCGGAACAGAGCTTGGTATGCAGAGAATGATGAAACTACAAATAGCGACACCATGGTCCATGCTGTAGCCCAGAAACTGTATGGAAGTCCATGTCTGTGCTCCTGCTGATTATTAAAAAAGGGCAAGGCAGCTTCTTCTGCAGTGTTATAGATAACCACAGAATGAGAGACATAGAAGGCTTCTGTGACAGCCTCTCTCCCTGAGCCCCCTCCAAAAGGAAACAGTCTAGATGAGAAACCGTTGAAGAGAACTCTTAAAAATAGTGATAAGGATGCTGAAGTATAGCTCTTCATAGTTGATGGCTTCTGGCAGGTGTGGTGTATGGGGAAGGACTCAGTTTTCTTTAAGGGGCTGGCCTCTGGGAGTTTGACCATGCTCCAGTGAATATTTGGGCAACGTAAATTTAAACCTGGTATTTTTTCTTGTTTTGGGGGAAGTCATAAAGGTTGGGGGCAGGGGGGTAGACCTGGGAGGACTGGGAAGTGAATGGGATCGGTGTTTGTTCTGCGAAATTTCCAAATAACCAATAAATCATTACGTTAAAAAAGGAAGCACTGGATGCATGAATTGAGAGGTTACTTGCTATACAATGCATTCTAAGCTGGAAGTCACAGATGCAGGAGGGGAAAAATAATAATTTGCTTTAAGTGGGATTGTAAACAGAAGATCTAAACAACATGAGACTGATATGACTATCCAGTATGAGTTAGTTAAAATACAATCAACAGTGAACACAGGGCTGTGAGTTAGCTAAAAATGACTGACTGACATCGGATAACCGAGGAACCCCAAAGCAAGCAACAGTGTAATCTGCAATATAACTATTTTTGATGGCATGCCACTTTTTTTGTGATTCTGTAGAATATGGCCCTAAGGTCAGGGATCTTCACTTTTCCTTGAGCCCTCACTTGTGCGTGTGTGTGTGTGTGTGTGTGTGTGTGTGTGTGTATGTGTGTATGTGTGATGTGTATGTGTGTGTGTATGTGTATGTGTGTGTGTATGTGTGTGTCTGTAGGTCTGTGTGTCTCTAGCCTATGTGTGCATGTGTTGGCTTGTGTGCAGCCTGTGTGTGTTGGCATATGTCTGGATGCCTGCCAATGGCTGCTTGCCTAGTGGCCTTTCCCTAGGTTGAATAACATACGTCATATCTGCCTGTGGTTCCACGCATCTTCAACTTCTTGGCTTCCTGAGACCTTCTTCCTTTCCTGGCTTTGGAGCTAGACCTCACAGTTGCTCACTGGAAGTCATATGGAAGAAATTATAGGGAAAACTCAAATACCACAATAGATTGTGGCAAAACTCATCAGAGTGCATGGGATATTGAGGATATAATGTCCATCTTTAGCCTTGGGCTTCTCTCAGAGGGACTTCCTGGAGGAGTTGGCCTGAAAACTGGGCTTGAAAGTGGGGGAGATATTTATCAAGAAAGCAAGGAAGTTTTGTGCTTTGGGATTTGCCTGATGGTATAGAAGTGGAGGAGCTCGGTACATCAAAGATCAGCCAGGTGGTATAGGCTGACTCTCTGTATGTGAAATATGCTTATTGTAATGACTCAGAGCTACAAAGAGATGCTTAAAATAGAGACTCAGAAGAACCCACTGTTTTCAATTGTCTTGATGAAAAGACAGCAGCTGTCAAAAGGTTGGTCCAGCATTATAGATTGAACATGTAGCTTTAAGATAGAGTACTAGGACTGAGAAGACAGCTCGGCCAGCAAAGTACTTGCCATGCAAGCACGAGGACCTCAGTTTGATTCCTAGAATCCACATAACAAAGTCACTTGTGATGGCATAGTTTTTGAATCCAAGCACTGGGGAGGCAGAGACAGGTAGATTCCTGTGCCCCACCGGCCAGCCTAGCTGAGTCATTGAGCCTTAGGTCCTAAGTCAAAGAGTGATGTTTCAAAGACTGTGACAACAAAAAGCAAAAAGCAAACAAACAAGCAAAGAACAGAGTGGATGGAACCTGAAGGATGGTGCCTGAGGTTGACCTCTGACCTCCACATGCACTTGCATTCACACAGACACATAGAGCCACAGCCACAACCACAGCCACACAAAAGTACAGAGGCCCACAGCAACAAGAGAGAGAGAGAGAGAGAGAGAGAGAGAGAGAGAGAGAGAGAGAGAGAGAGAGACAGAGAGAGAGACAGAGAGAGAGACAGAGAGAGACAGAGAGAGAGAAATGGTGGGCACATGCCCTAGAATGTGAGCACTTAGGAGGCAGAGGCAGGAGGATTGCCTTTAGGTTCTTAGCTAGTCTGGTGTATAGTGTGTTCTAGGCCATACTTAGCTTGGTATTTTTATGGGACTCCTGACTGTGAGTTTATGTCTAGGAAGCCTGCTCTTTTCTAATGAGAGACAGAAAGCAAGTAGATCTGGATAGGGAAGGGGAGGTGTGTGTGTGTGTGTGTGTGTGTGTGTGTGTGAGAGAGAGAGAGAGAGAGAGAGAGAGAGAGAGAGAGAGAGAGAGAGAGAGAGAGAGAGAGAGAGAGAATATGTGTGTAGACCTGGGCTTGCTAGCCAATGAGGCTGGGGGAACCACCTGCTTGTCTCCATCTTTCCAGTACTGGGACTAGGAATTGTGAGCATGGGTCATTAGGCACAGTTTTTCTCACTTTCTAGAGGGTCTAGGAATAGAACTCCTGGGCTTGCAGAGCAAGCACCTTCCCTGCCCTTTAGCAACCACTTGAACATGTAACCTCAGAACCCACTAAAATCATGTATTGGGTATGGTAAAGATAATCAACTCTCTCTTGAAAAGCTTACATCCACTCGGATATGTCTTATTTCTCTAAATACACCTCTTTCTACTAACACATACACTTGAATCGGAGACTCTTACATTGTTAAATTTTACTTCAGTAAAGCTTAGCCAGACCCCACTGCCTCATCAGGAAAATGATGGATATTTCCTTTTATGTTTACTACCATTGGGGCTGCTCACCTCAGCATTTTAGCTTCATATCTTTTGCCTTTAATTAGTAAAATAGACAGTGAATGCTGGCTGATTTGAGCTTTGAGGAAGAGAAGTGTGTGGAAGACTTCTTCTATACCAGCTAATATAGTTTACAGCATGGCCTTCTAGAAAGGAGATGGTATGGGCTGCTGGTTGTATCTACTTAAATTTGAGTGTTGGAAACTTAATGCTCCATACAAGACCACCAGTCGGAGATGAAGCCCACTGGGAGACATTTGGATTATGAAAGCCCCAGTTTTATAAATGGATTAGTGTTACTACAGAAGGGGTTCCCAGAAGCAGGGATGCTTTCTTCCCTTCTGCCATGGGAAGGCACAGCATTGATCCTCCTTCTTGACTTCCTTTCTTCCTCCATGTGATGACACACTAAAGAAGGGCCCCACCAGATTTTGGCAATTTGTTCTTGAACTTCCCAGCATCTGTAACTGTTTGAAACAAACTTCTATTCTTTATAAATAACCCAGTTTCTGGTATTCCTTTATCACAGAACAAAACGGACCAAGACACCCAAAATAGAGCATTTTTTTTTCTGTACACTGTGAACCAGTTTGGTACTCTTTGAATCTTGAATTCTCAGTTGATGAGACTATTGTCTTCACACACTTAGCCCTTTTCCACTTGAGGATGGATTGTGAGCCAAATCCTGTTGCAAAATGGCAAATATCCCCAGAGAGAAACTATGTTGCTCACTGAAAAAAAATTGTAAGAGGCCTGATATGCAGTTTCTTTGCAACTGAGTTAATTATGAATTTGGAAAGATGTCTGAGAAATCTTTTTTTTAATTTATTTATTTCATTTATATGAATACACTGTAGCTGTCTTCAGACACAGAAGAGGGCATTGGATCCCATTACAGATGGTTGTGAGACACCATATGGTTGCTAGGAATTGAACTCAGGACCTCTGGAAGAGCAGTCAGTGCTCTTAACCACTGATGTCAAAATCTCACTACATTACTCCTCAACTATTGTTAAAAACCTTGTGTCACTGTCACTTGGAGATTAAACACAATCAGCAGGAGCTACTTTGTTCATCTGTACGCTGTTGAGATTTGTCCAGGGTTTGAGTGTCAATCTGTCTTTTTATCTTTGTGCATAATTTTACAACACATAGAAACAAGGGGTAAAAACTTAGAATGTCTTACCCAGCAGCACAGAAAATGTGTCAGAAACCCATGTCTGAGCAAAAGTGTAGCTAAGACAGCCCTTTTAAATCTTAACAGACTTTAATTTAACCCAGTAGATATTTCAGAAATACTTAGAACCTTATTTGGTGACCTGGAATGCTTATTTAAGAATAGATGCAAGAGCTTTTCTTTTACCGAGTTGTCCTAGGATTCAAAAACATACTTGATTTCGACCTTAAGAAAGAAGTCTCCAGTACTTACTAAAAATCTTCATCTTTGTGTACCCTTGATAATCAAAGACATCTCAACTCAACTTTTGAAACGGTGAATGGTTTGGGAGGGCCTCTCATTTACACACCCATAATGGGCCTGTTAGTTTTTCTAAGGGGAATGCTGGTTGGTGTGGTATTTTAATTAAGAATAGCCACAATAGGCTAAGATATTTGAATGGTTAGTCATCAGAGAGTGTCACTACTTGAGAAGGATTAGGTGGTGTGACCTTGTTGGACTAGGTGTGGCCTTGTTGGAGAAAGTGTGTCACTTGGGGTGGGCTTTGGGATTTCAAATGCTCAAGCCAGGCTCAGTGTCTCTTTCTTCCTGCTGCCTGTGGATCTGGTTGTAGAACTCTCAGCTACTTCTTTAGTATGTGGGATGTCTGCCTATGTGCAACAATCCTTCCTGCCATGATGGCAATGGACTGAATCTCTGAAACAATAAGCCAGACCCAATTAACTATATTCCATTATAAGAGTTGCTATGGTCATGGTGTCCCTTCACAGCAACAGAACACAGACTAAGACAGTTGGTATCAGTTATTTTTGTTCCCACATCCCTTAGGCTCAGATGGCCTGTCACTAAAATGCTCCCCTTCTTGATACTCCTGCTTTATTTTTCTGCATAGCCTTGTCATACCCTGATATCACATTATAGAGTTAGTTTTCCCAATAAATTCATTTGTCCTTCCTGTTTGGATTCACAAACAAGCTCTCCAAAGAATGCATTGATACTTTCATTGGGAATAAGGGGAATTGCAGTTGTCTCTTCAGAAGAACAAAGGATGCTGATTGTTTTTTGTTTTTGTTTTTGTTTTTTGGTTTTTCAAGACAGGGTTTCTCTGTGTAGCCCTGGCTGTCCTGGAACCCACTTTGTAGACCAGACTGGCCTCAAACTTAGAAATCCTCCTGCCTCTGCCTCCCAAGTGCTGGGATTAAAGGCGTGCGCCACCACCCACCGCCCGGCTAAGGATGCTGATTGTTAAACTATCATCTTTTAGCCCTAAGCTACCCTTCTGTATTCCTGCCTTTTGCCAGTTGCTTCCTGGTAATCTTTGCCATAAAAAACTGGTACTACAGGATTGTGAAGAGATTGGGGAAAAGATAAGGATGGGTTTTGTGATAGTTTGTATATGCTTGTCCTAGGGAGTGGCACTTTTAGAAGGTGTGGCCTTGTTGGAGGAAGTGTATCACTGTAGGGATGGGCTTGGAGAACTTCATCCTAGATATCTGAGCATGCCCAGACTGTTCCTGGCTTTCTTTGGATAAAGATGTAGAACCCTCAGCTCCTCCTGTACCATGCCTGCCTGGATGCTGCCATACTTCTGCCTTGATGACAATGGACTGAACCTCTTAACCTATAAGCCAGCCCCAATTAAATGTTGTCTTTTATAAAATTTGCATTGGTCATGGTGTCTGTTCACAGCAGTAAAACCCTAACTAAGACAGGTTTTTTTCTATTAATTGAGATTTCTGTTAATGTCCACCCAGAAACAATTCTGGGGGATTGCTTTCCTCTACTATACATTGTCAGAACATCTTTATCCATCCACTCAACTATGCATACCCTTCTGATGATTTTTCTCCCTCAGAGGTCTGGGTAGCAGTCCCATGGGGATTCTTCTTCAGTATTCAAGATTCAGAAAACCACCACTTCTTCCTCTGGCTCCCATCAAACCCAAGGTGGAAGGACTGCTTCCTATAGTTACAATCTCTGACATAACTTGGGGTTCACTTTAACTGTTGTGTTCAATATGCTAATTCAAACTTAACAAATTCCTCATACTGAATTCACTCTCTTAAAATAAATGGTATGGTCTCCTGTTTTTTTGGATGGGATTCGGCTGAGACAGAGAGGGTAATGATTCATTTTCATTGTCAACTTGACTGGATTTTAAATCACCATGGAAACATATCCTCTGGGATGTCTATGAGGGTGTTTCCAGAAAGGTTTGACTGAGGAGGGAAGACCACCCTGAATATGGGTGGCTCCCTTTCACAAACTTGTCTTCAACTCAAGAAAAGAGAGGATGTGATGCTATCAAGCACGTCTCTTTTCTGTGACCACGTGACCAGCTACCTCCTGTTCCTGTTGCCATGCCTCCACTGCCAGGGTGGACTGCATCCCCTCAAACTGTGAGCCAGAAATAAACTCTTCCTTCCTTAAGATGCTTTTCATTTTGGAGGACCTTACTATATAGCTCTGGTTGGTTTTGGAACTTGCTATGTAAACCAATATGCTCTTGAGTTTGGGGCTTAAAGACACACACCACCATGCCTATCACTTTAGGATGCTTCTTGTCAGACATTTGGTCCCAGCAACTAGAAAAGTAGCTACTGCAGGGCTGTGATGTTAGATATGAACAAAAAGTCATAGTAGTTGTTCACTTGGGGAAAACATTAATGCTCTCTTGCTAGTTGACCTTATTATCTCATAAAATAGATGATATGAAATACTGGTTTTTGGAGGGAATGGCTCTATTATTAGTGGTGCAGTATCATTTCAATCACAAGAATTGTATGTTTGCTGCTTATTTCATTGAATCAGCGACAAAGTGGCTATTGAAGTTTGTGTAGATGATCAGATGTCAGCACAGAAGCCTATGGTCTATTCAGAGTAGTTTCAGTGTATAATTCTTACATTATATAGGCCATGTGTTTTTTTCATCATATCACAAAGAACTGATCTGTCCCAGATGTCAGCAGACTCTAAAGTTTTTTTCTTAAGGATAGGCATTTCCTACTCACTCTATATACATCAGAGAAGGGAAACTATTTGCAGAACTTTTAGAAAAGGAGACCTTTAGTACAGTCTCAAGTTCCCATTTCCAAAGTTTTGTGCTCCAAGAGGGCTTTTTCAGTTCTGTTTTCTGGCTTTTCTTTGGACAGGATTACCTAATCACGGCTGCTCTCCTCAGGGGTTGGGATGTGATGTTAAAGTTCATATTTCACCTGAAAACAGGCAACGTGCATTCTTTTCTTACAAAAAAAAATAGCTCAAGGGACAATGAAGCACAATATGCGTCTTGAGAAAGGAACAACAATCCCCCTATAAACCCTCAACCCCATTGAACTTGAGTCTATTTAGGTCTCTAGATCCAGATGTCACTAGGAGAGAGAAAAGGGACAAAGGTTAGGATTGAACTGACGTGAACAGGAAATAGAATCCAAACACTGGAAAACCTTATAAATCTGATAACTTTGATTTTCAACAGGTCAACTATAAGAAAAGAAAAGGATGGAAAAAACCCTATGGATTTAAAACATTTAAAAGACTTGCCAAGTTTTTAGAAATGAGCATGAATACAATGTCTAGAGAAGTCAACATCATGACTGCTTTGGGGACTGTGACTGAGACAGAAGCTTCCAGAATGACTGGCAAAGTTCTGCTTCTCGATTGACATGGGGGCTACTGGAGTCTGTATTTTCTGCAAATTTACTGAAATGCCTAGGTCGTCTGTAATTTCTTGCAGAGTAAAGACTAAAAGAGTAAAGACAAGTCACTGGCAACCTGGTATAATCAGTTGTCCTTGGTATTGCTTGATAAAGCTGATCTGGGACTTACAGCTGAGCTTGGAGTTCTCTTGCTGAATGTAAATATTTTACAGACCTTCCAAATGCCAGACAACACTCTTCTGTGACTAGAATGGGTAAAGTCAAATACAAACATGCTCTGTTGTCACGTGTGAGAAAATGTGCTAAGATGCCCAATAATAGAGTTACCCTTATTTCTCAACAGCATCTCTTCTAAAGCAAATCTTCACTTTCTTTAATTCTTCCTCCAAATCATCACGTAGCATAAGCCTGCATTCTAAAAACAATTCTTCCTCTTCCTTGTGTGTGAGTTTGGAACTGTGTATTTATTTGTTTGTGTGGGTGCATATGTGTGTGGGGTTTGCACAGGGAAGCTAGAGGTCACCCTTGGGTATTGTTCCTCAGGGGCCTGCCAACAGAGGATTGATCACATGGGAACTCTCCTTGACCAGAAGTTTGCTGATTAAGTTAGGCTCTCTGGCCACCAAGACGCAGGGGTCCCACTGTTTCTGCCACCTCAGTGCTGAATTAATAGGCTCAAGCTTCTGTGCCCAGCTTTTTTTTTAATTTTATTTTAAAGATTTATTTATTTTAATTTTATGTGTATGGATGTTCTACCTAAATGTGTAGTGCCCATAGAGACCAGAAGGGGACTGGGCATTGGATCTCCTGGAACTGTGGAGTTTCAAGGGGTTGTGAGCTGCCATTTGGATGCTGGGAATCAAACCTAGGTCCTCTGCATGAGCAGCTAGTGCTCTTGACCACCAAGCCATCTCTCAAGACCCTTGTGTCTAGCTTTTAATGCGAGTTTTAGGAATCAAAGTCAGATCCCCACATTTCCAAGACAACTGAGCTATGTCTTCTGACCATGATTCCATTCTAGAAACCTTTTGGATGAACTATTCAAGTGTTTCTCATGTTGTACAGTCTCCCAGGTTGCAAAGAATGCTTAACCCAACATATATGACTATGGCTATGGATGTGTTCCTGGTGGCTCTGAGTTGGAGAATCTTTAACAAGGTTGTTGCTGTTTTTTATTATTTTAAAAAATGAAATGAAAATGAATGAATGAAAAAAATCTGGGATTAATAGTCCCCATCTCTCTGGGAAGCAACATCCCAAGAATCCAGAAACTTCTCTAAGTCATTAAGATTATTTTCTGTGACTAAGAGTTTTCAATGCTTTGCATTGAAGCATTTCTATTTTGCTACTCTTTGGGGAAATGGAGAAATACCACTGTGGTTCAGTATACAATGGAAAGTATGCTGAAGACATCTGTATGAAAGTTCCTGAAATCTCTAGTTTCCCTGCTGGTTTCATCCAGAGGGAGGAAGCAGACTACTTCATACTAATAGAAAGTCCATGTGAGCCCCAGCACAGACAGACATCTCCTGAAATTGTTCCATTCCTTTAAGCTTAGAAAATCTATGTGCACATGTAATGGCCACAGCCCCTCACATTTGTGAAGCTTTTAAAGCCACACAAGAGTTTTACATACTGTAAACATTATGTTACCTTCATAATAACTCCAAGAAAATGAAAATTGCCTTTCCATGCCTATTTCACAGGTGGAGAACACAGAAATGGGAAACGATGTCACCTAACTAGCTAGGGGAATAGCTAGGCCCCTGAGCCTTTTGAAATGGCACTGGAATGGCAATCCTTGATTTCTTAGGGATTGGCTTGATTATTCAAAAGAATCACAGTTCATTTCAGTGAAGTCTGAAATTAGCAATAAATTTATGGTTATGTGGAAGGTGCTATCTTTCAGGATAAGGCTGGGTTTGTTTCTTTTCATTATATGTTTTCTGATTCTTTGGCCAATTCTTTTGCTTAAATAGCATGTGATCTTTAAGGGGATAATGCAACTTTACATTTTGAGGTAGTATACATTTAGGTCAAGGGAATGCAGGATTCTCGGGGAAACATGTTTAACACATTATCACTCTCTCGTTCTTTAGGGATTTGTGAACATGAAGCCACATAGTAAATTGTTTAAAAACAGTATGATGGTACAACATTTACTTCTAGAACTTTCTATTCATTCAAAGAATGTGGTGTGACCAGGCCATGGCGGTATATGTTTTGTGCTACATCCCATAACTTCCTTGGGCCTCAGTTTCCTCATCTGTACAATGCAAGGCAAGACTAGAGAGGTTCAGAGTGGCTTCTAGCTCTGCTCTGCAAACTTGATGCTCAGCAACTGCATAGCACACATCTATGGCTAAAGTACAACCAGCTCAACTGCTGGGCCTATGCCCTGTTTTCTGACAAATGGTTTACAGTGCCCACTTCCCTATCTCCTTTTGTGTGTATGTGTGAGTGTTTGTGTGTATGCAGGTGCATGCATGTGCATATGTGTTCGGATGGTGGAGGTCAACCTTGTGTTTGTTTCTCAGGCATTGTCCACTTTTTTAAAACTCAAGATCTCTCACTGGCCTGGGACTTACCAAGTAGGTTAGATTTGCTGACCACCAAGCCCCAGTGATCTATCTTTCTCTAGCTCCATAGTGCTTAGGTTACACATAAACCACAGTATGTTAACCATTTACATGCAAGAGCTTTACTGACTAGGCTATCTCCCGAGCCTCCAACATACATATATCACATAAAATTCAGACACAGTATAACCTACCTTTACCTAATTCCCTTCCCCAAATTGCTACAGTGATTGAATAGTACTACTAAAGGGATAAAATCAAAGAGAACCATAATAAAATTTATTTCAACATGTTAACAGTCATTCATATCATCTATCCATCCATAAGAAAAAATTTAGACTCTATAATCAAATAAACTCATACATTTTGAGAATAAATTTAGAGTCATGGTGAACTGCCCCTTTGTGTCTAGTGTAAAAATGTGTCCCTTATTATTCATAATAGTTTAAATCAGTGGTTCTCAACCTGCCTGCCTAATGTTGTGACTCTTTAATACAGTTCCTCATTTTATTACCATAAAATTACTTCACTGCTACTTCATACCTGTAATTTTGCTACTGTTATGAATCATGACATAAATATTTGATATGCAGGAGACCTGATATGAGATCCCTGAAGGGGTTGCAATCCACAGATTGAGAATCGCTGATCTAAATAATCCCACTCTTCATAGCTGAAATTAAGGATGGGTTATAAATGATCAGTCCCACAGGTCTGATAGTCTTTGTTCTCCTTGCCTCCTGTTCCTCTCCATTGGCAGGCTTCCATTTTGTCAAGAAATTGTGCATGCTACCCTTCATTCTTAGACTGTCTCCAATTTTTTCTCATTTTTCTCCATTTCTCATCCTCAGAAAAGACTTGGCTTCAGCATACTGGTAAAGGGAAGCCTGAGGATATTTGTAGAGTGCTTGCCTGGAGCATACAAAGCTGTATAAACTGAACATGGTGGCACAAGCCTGTAATTTCAGCATTTGGGTGGTAGAGTCAGGAGGACAAGATTTCAAAGTCAACCAAGGCTACATAGTGAGTTTGAGGCCAGCTTTGGCCCTGTTTGAAAAAGAAAAAAAAGTGACATTTTTCTTCACTTTCCTTCCTCTTCAAGTTCCCTTCTCCAGGAAACCAAATATAAGTCTTACTATCCTAATGAAATATGAAGTAATGGAATTTATGAGTCTACTTGAAGTTTTTCTCCCATGAGACAGAATATAATATATCCAGACTGGCCTTGAATTTACTATGTAGACTTCAACTCCTGATCCCCTATTTCCACCCCTTGGTTGCTGGGTTTACAGAGTCATACCATCACAGTGGGCACAGATGGTCCATTTTAATCTCATCCTGGTGTTTAGTGGTGGGACCTTTAAAGAGATTAGATAGTCACTAGATAGAGGCCCTTGGTTGAATACTGGGAACGTTAAGGAGAGACCACTGGAGGCAAACAGATACATAGCTACATAGCTACATTTCATATCTCTCACTATGCATCATTCTGGAAGTCTGTTTGCAAGAATGCCATCACCAAATGTGAGCCACTGAACTTCCTGCTCTATCACTTAAATAATTTATTTGCTTTCTTTCTTTATTTTTAATTATATCCTGTCTTTAAAATTCACCCTAGCTCTGCCTAGGACCTTAGCTAAAGGCGAAATGAGCTGCGGTGGAGTGGGGGCATCAGTAGGAGAGAAGGTTTCATAGGCGAAGCAAATTTTAAACAAAGGTGGCTTGAAACAAAGGGTGAGGCCAGAGGTTGGAGCCAATGAGCCACCAATTTATAACAAAAACAGCCTCAGAGGAACACATTTTTTTTTCTTGACCATACTCTTATACAGAGAAAGAGACCCCAAGGAGGGAGTATCCAGGTTCTTCTAAAATTCTGAACACTTTGGTTATGAAAGTCAGTATTTAATCTTCTTATCCTTAATGATGTTTGCTGCCTTCTCTTCTCTGCTGATTATTAAATCCTAAAAAAATCTATTTCCTCCATTGTGTCAGAGTAGCTTGAGCTCCTGGGACCCCACTAATTGCTAGTCCTCGTTGATGGAAAAGCCAAGGCATTTTCCATTCCTTGGGACTCTGAGAATTGGTCTTCCATCTCAAGGTTCACGCCTTCTCGTGCCCTTCCCCCAGCCTTGAGTAGGCTAAACAGACCTTAAGTGCTTGCCACAGTTGGACCTTAAGACCCAAGTGGAGTCTTCTGCCTTGCACCTGAAATTTGCTACAGGAGCAGACTGCCCGCTGGGCTTGCTTTGCAACATAGTCCAACTGAAACAAAGGATGAGTCTGTGGGCTCTCCCTATAAAACACAGTGCTGAGTATTAAACTTTGAGCCTTGATCAGAAACTTTGTTTTGGCTTCATCCTCTCTGTACCCTGTCCTTTTTCATTTCCAGCCAGCTCCCCTTTCAGGTAGACCCAGTTCATCCATGGCCGCTGGATGACTACACCTTATCATGGTCCTACTTTTCCTAGAGTTTTTAAGGCAAAAGTGACTCTGACAGCCCCCAAAAGACCAGGGTTAGTCACGTGTCTCAGTATGCCAATTAAAGATGAGCAATAGTGAGACAGAGACTGGAGATTTTTACATTAGTATTATTTTCAGTGTGGCTTCACTGGGAAGAGGAACAAATAAAAGTGATCCAGTGATTGCCCCAAGTTTGTCTTTGGTATCCTGATATGAAGTTCAGGTTTAAATAGAAGACACGAGGTATGCATGGCAAAACAGTCCTGTTCACGGTGTGATTGGCCAATCATTGTGTCAGCTTTGATCTATTGTACAGTGTACACAGTAAGTTAGGTTGTGGATCCCTAGGGGTATGTCTTACCTTCATGGATAGCTATCCTCACAGGAGAGGAAGTTTGTCCTTTTCTGATTTTTGGTTCTTTCCTGAATTGAAGGTGCTGTAAGAGAAAAAGCAACGGACTACAACTTATCTCTCTGCCTTCAGGCAAAGTCCAGAAACAACATGAGGCCAAAGACACCAGGCGTTTCTCCTGTTTTATATACCACAAGGTCCTGCATGAGTAGTCAATGTTTTTTGTTGTTGTTGTTGGTGGTGGTGGTGGTTTGTTTGTTTGCAAAATCCCCTTCTAAGTGGCTGAATTATTACCTGCATAGCATTCTGGACCTGTAGGGATTTGTAGCAAATCTTGAAGCAGCTGGCTAGTTGCAGATTCACCGGCCTTAGAAAGGTTAACTGACATTTCAATTAGCTCTGTGACTGGAGAAATCGAGTCAATTCCACCTTCTGCAGACCAATGGCCTGAAAGAGGAATGGGTGCTGTCCATAGTCAACCTGCCATCCCCTACATCATACACCTTTTTAGAAAAAAAGCATGATGGTATCACCTGAACCAGGCCTGGACCTTGGCTGCTCATGACAGCACAGAGTAATAACCATCAGATCACATGATATTAGCTTCATGAAATTAGGAGCAAATGAATGCAAACGTTCTCTGAATAATTATACTGCTGCATCCTGAAAGCTTCATCTCACTAGTTCTCAAAGGCTTGGGTGGTCCTCCACCAGAGAGCACTTAAAAAAAAATCAAAGCGTTGGTTTCTTAACACATGTGAGATTATTTTGCACTTTGAGGGATTTGAACCCTGCATTTACCACAGGAAGCGGAATGCCAGCAAGAGTGGAAGAACACACAAGGCCCCCAGCCCCAGCCCCGACGCTCATTTCCGAGCCCCTCCTGTTAATTCCTGTTTCTAGAGAACGAGGGGGGAAAACATCTCTCAACTTTGCCTGTATTTCAATGATGATTCCCCAAGATAGACAGAAAATTAACTAATTCATGTCGATTTGGGTTTTACTTTTGTGTGGCCAGCAGATGTGTCTGTGGGTTAAAAAAAAATGTGTTTTCTAAAATAAAATCAAGCAATGGAGACAAATGAAAAAGCATATCCTACATGGCGTCTGACTCCTCCCCCAGCAAAGCATTCTTCAGGCTGTCCTCTTCAGGTCTCAATTAAACATTAGGCAAGCTCCACGTCAATGTGACACACTGATGGAAATTAAGTTTTTTTTGTTTGTTTGAGACAGGGTTTCTCTGTGTAGCCATGGCTGTCCTGGAACTTGCTTTTTATACCAGGTTGTCCTCGAAGCCCCTGCCTTTACAGTGCTGGAATTAAAGGCAAGTGGTACCATACCAGGCTAGGAATTAGGGTTTTAAAAAGATCTGTTGGGATTCAAGAAAATCACTGGTAGGAGACCACTGCCAGCTCTCCACTGGGCTACTTCTTTGAGAACATGGAAAAATCAGGGCTGAGTAGTAGACACTCAGATCCAGGTATGGATGACCTGGGGGGGGGTCTGGGTGGGTGTTGAGTTCCTTAGTTATTAACAGACTACCTGTGGTGCACAAAAATCAGACAAAAGAACTCACTGCTAGGGCTTGTCAATCTTGGCAGGGCCTACCCAAAGCAATTTGCAATGGTGAACGCGAATATTCTGGAAGTTTAGATACTCTCAAGAAAATTGTTTTATTTTATAACACAGCTCAGTTATTGAGTGTTGAGGCAATAGGTTGTCTTTATTTCTGTAAAGATTCCTAGTCAGACTTCTCAGTGAGAGTTATTTCCATTTTTGTTGTTTGTCTTTCTCACTGACTTCTCCCCCTCTCTCCAGTTTTGAGGCAGGGCTGAGGGTGATCTTGAACTTGTGATCATTCTGTCTTTCTCTCTCAAGTGTTGGGCTTCTAGATGCGCCCTACCACTCCCAGTTTATGTAGTGCTGGGGATCAAACCCAGGGCTTCCTGAATGCCAGGCAGGTACTCAACTACTGCGTACATTTCCAGGTTCAAATATCGCATCTCCCTAAACTGCTAATGTGTTTTCAGCACAAAAATAGGCATTCGAGACAATAGCTATGTTTCCTTGATTTATACAATTCGACTAAAAGTACTCACTGGGAAAAAATAAATGAGAACATTTTCATCCATTCTCTAATGGTTTGTTTGTTTGTTTGGTTTGGTTTGGTTTTTTGAGACAGGGTTTCTCTGTGTCACTCTGGCTGTCCTGGAACTCACTCTGAAGAACAGGCTGGTCTCGAACTCAGAAATCTGCCTGCCTCTGCCTCCCAGGTGCTGGGATTAAAGGCATGAGCCACCACTGCCCAGCTCTAATGGTTTTTCATTGCATGTACAGTAAGATCTGAAGCACAGGGTGTAGTCCACAGGGACTTTAATGAACTCTCTGCCTGACCACACCCTCTTGTGTGTTGTTGCTGCAAAAACCCTTACTGCTGTATAAGCTTTACCCCAGAAATGCCACTTGTTGGAATTTATCTACAGACTATACCCGTGAAATTGGAAAATTCAAGTTCTATTTTATAGCTTTAGTTAGATAGTAACAGATTTAAGACATGTAAATATTGATTGATAATCAACCAATTATGAACCCACTATATTTGCATAGAGTGTAATGCGGTGCCTTGAGTTAAAGAATGAGGAAGCCTCAGTGACCAGCGCGCCAGCTCTGCTGTGGGACTTCTGCCTGGCAGAGGGACCCCGCACTGGGCGGGAGCCTACCAGCTTTCCTTCCGCAACCTCTGTTCCCGCAGACTGCGCTGAAGAGACAGGTACCCCAAGCTCCCTATCCCCAATATAACATCACTTGGGACACGGCCTGTTGGGGCTTCCATCTGTGCCCGAGAACGGGTCAGCGCTGTGGTCGTCTGGGTGCCAGATTGGCAGGCCATCGCGTCTACAGGGTGAGCGGCGCCACGGAGAGTGCCCTCCGCCATCTTTGCTCCAGTGACTGGGAAGTTGGGACAGCCAGGTTCTGAGACAGACAGGCATAATGTCGCTTGGGTCTCGGGTGGCTTGTGTGTGTGTGTCTCCCAGGTGCGGGGCTGATCTGCAGTGACCAGCGCGCCAGCTCTGCTGTGGGACTTCTGCCTGACAGAGGGACGCCCCCTCCCCCCGCCCAGGAGAGATCACACACCCCTGCACAGGGCAGGAGCCTACCAGCCTCCCTTTGGTGACCTCTGCTCCAGGAATCCACTAGGCTGAGCCTTTAGATGTGCAAGGCCTCCCCAATATAAGATCACTTGGGGCAAGGCACATTAGGGCTCCAAAGTCACTCAGGAGCAGGCAGGCCCCAGAAATCGGTGCCAGGGGAATCCTGGTAATCCAGAGGGGGCAGAAATAGCTTTGCAGGCTCACAGGAGGTCCAACCAACAGCCAGTGGCAGCAGGACCAACTAACACCACAGGTATCCAGATGGCAAAAGGCAAACGTAGGAATGTTACTAACAGAAATCAAAGTAATGTGGGACCATCCGAACCCAACTCTCCAACGGCAGCAAGTCCTGGATACCCCACCACACCCGAAAGACAAGATCTGGATTTAAAATCACTTCTCATGATCCTATTAGAGGATCACAAGAAGGACACAAATAAATCTCATAAAGAGTTACAGGAGACCATGAATCAACGGTTAGAAGCCCTTACAAAGGAAACACAAAAATCGCTTAGAGAAATGCAGGAGAACATGGATCAAAAGATGGAGGCGCACAAGGAGACAACACAAAAATCGCTTAACGAGATGAATCAACGGGTAGATGCACTCACAAAGGAATCACAAAATTGGTATAAAGAAATGCAGAAGAATATGGGTCAACAGATGGATGCCCATAAGGAGGCAACACAGAAATTGCTTAAAGAAATGAATCAACGGTTAGATGCCCTTACAAAGGAAACACGAGAACTGCTTAAAGAAATGCAGGAGACGATGGATCAACAGATGGATTCCCATGAGGAGGAAACACAAAAATCGCTCAGAGAAATGCAGGAGAACATGGGTCATCAGGAAGAAATCCTGAAAGAGGCAATGCAAAAATACCTTAAAGAAATACAGGAAAATACAAGCAAACAAGTGAAGGATCTCAGCAAATCCATCCAGGAACTAAAAAAGGAAGTAGAAACAACTAAGAAATCACAAAGGGAGACAACTTTGGAGATAGAAAACCTTGGGAAGAAATCAGGGGTCATAGATGCAAACATCAACAATAGAATACAAGAGATGGAAGAAAGAATCTCAGGTGCTGAAGATTCCATAGAAAGCACCGACTCAACAGTCAAAGAAAATGCAAAATGCAAAAAACGCGTAACCCAAAACATCCAGGAAATCCAGGACACAATGAGAAGACCAAACCTAAGGATTATAGGTATAGATGAGAGTGAAGATTTGCAACTTAAAGGGCCAGTAAACATCTTCAACAAAATTATGGAGGAAAACTTCCCTAACTTAAAGAGAGAGATGCCGATGAACGTACAAGAAGCCTACAGAACTCCAAACAGACTGGACCAGAACAGAAATACCTCCCGTCACATAATAATCAAAACACCGAATGTTCTAAACAAAGAAAGAATACTAAAAGCAGTAAGAGAAAAGGTCTGATAGAATTCTGCACTAAAACCATCTGGACCTGTGCTTTTTTTGGTTGGAAGACTTCCAATGACAACTTCTATTTCTTCAGGGGTTATAGGACGGTTTAGATGGTCTATTTGATCCTGATTTAATTTTGGTACTTGGTATCTGTCAAGGAAATTGTCCATTTCCTCAAGATTTTCTAGTTGTGTTGAATACAGGTTTTTGTAGTAGGATCTGATGATTTTTTGAATTTCCTCAGTTTCTGTTGTTATCTCTCCCTTTTCGTTTCTGATTTTATTAATTTGGATACTATCTCTGTGCCCTCTGGTTAGTCTGGCTAAGGGCTTATCTATCTTGTTGATTTTCTCAAAGAACCAACTCCTCGTTTTGTTGATTCTTTGTATGGTTTTATTTGTTTCTACTTGATTGATTTCAGCCCTGAGTTTGATGATTTCCTGCCTTCTACTCCTCTTTGGTGTATTTGCTTCTTTTTGTTCCAGGGCTTTCAGGTGTGCCATTAAGCTGTTAGTGTATGCTGTCTCCCGTTTCTTTTTGGCGGCACTCAGGGCTATGAATTTTCCTCTTAGCACTGCTTTCATTGTGTCCCATAAATTAGGGTATGTTGTGCCTTCATTTTCATTAACTTTCAAAAAGTCTTTGATTTCTTTCTTTATTTCCACCTTGACCAAGTTATCATTGAGTAGAGCATTGTTCAGCCTCCATGTGTACGTGGGTTTTCTTTTGTTTTTGTTGCCATTGAAGACCACCCTTATTCCATAGTGATCTGATAGGAGGCATGGGATTATTTCTATCTTCTTGTATCTGTTGAGGTCTGATTTGTGACCAATTATATGGTCAATTTTGGAGAAGGTACCATGAGGAACTGAGAAGAAGATGTATTCTTTAGCTCTAGGATGAAGTGTTCTATATATATCAGTTAGTTCCATTTGGTCCAAGGCTTCAATTAGATTCACTGTGTCCCTGTTTAGTTTCTGCTTTCCTGAACGATCCATTTCAGAGAGCGGGGTGTTGAAGTCACCCACTATTATTGTGTGCGGTGCAATGTGTGCTTTGAGTTTTAGTAAAGTTTCTCATACGAATGAGGGTGGCCTTGCATTTGGAGCATAGATATTCAGAATTGAGAGTTCTTGATGGTGGATTTTTCCCTTGATCAGTATGTAGTGTCCTTCTGTGTCTTTTTTGATGACTTAGACAGGTTCTGTTTTAGACAGGTTGAGCTTGAGCAGGCCATGGGAATTTCACCCAGAACCATCTAAGAAGGCAATGAGCTATATTAACATGAAAGAGTGTTAAGGGATGCAGTCATCATGTAGATGGGTCAACACAACTAGAAAATCTTGAGGAAATGGACAATTTCCTTGACAGATACCAAGTACCAAAATTAAATCAGGATCAAATAGACCATCTAAACCGTCCTATAAGCCCTGAAGAAATAGAAGTTGTCATTGGAAGTCTTCCAACCAAAAAAAGCACAGGTCCAGATGGTTTTAGTGCAGAATTCCATCAGACCTTCAAAGAAGACCTAACACCAATACTCTTCAAACTGTTCCACAAAATAGAAACAGAAGGAACACTACCCAACTCGTTCTATGAAGCCACAATTACACTAATACCAAAAGCACACAAAGATCCGACAAAGAAAGAGAATCTCAGGCCAATCTCTCTTATGAATATCGATGCAAAAATACTCAATAAAATTCTTGCCAACCGAATCCAAGAACACATCAAAACGATCATTCACCACGATCAAGTAGGCTTCATCCCAGGGATGCAGGGATGGTTCAATATAAGGAAATCCATCAATGTAATCCACTACATAAACAATCTCAAAGAAAAAAACCACATGGTCATCTCATTAGATGCTGAGAAAGCATTTGACAAAATTCAGCATCCTTTCACGCTAAAGGTCTTGGAAATATCAGGAATTCGAGGCCCATATCTAAACATAGTAAAAGCAATTTACAGCAAACCGGTAGCCAGCATCAATCTAAATGGAGAGCAACTTGAAGCAATCCCACTAAAATCAGGGACTAGACAAGGCTGCCCTCTCTCTCCATATCTTTTCAATATAGTACTTGAAGTTCTAGCTAGAGCAATTAGACAACAAAAAGAGGTCAAAGGGATACAAATTGGAAAGGAAGAAGTCAAACTATCACTATTTGCAGACGATATGATAGTATACTTAAGCGACCCAAAGAACTCCACCAGAGAACTCCTACAGCTGATAAACGACTTCAGCAAAGTGGCCGGATATAAAATCAACTCAAGCAAGTCAGAAGCCTTCCTATACTCAAAGGATAAGCAGGCTGAGAAAGAAGTAAGAGAAATAATACCCTTCACGATAGCCACAAACCATATTAAGTATCTTGGCGTGACTCTAACCAAACAAGTGAAAGATCTGTATGACAAGAACTTCAAGTCTCTGAAGAAAGAAATTGAAGAAGACCTCAGAAGATGGAAAAATCTGCCATGCTCATGGATTGGTAGGATTAATATAGTAAAAATGAGCATCTTACCAAAAGTAATACACAGATTCAATGCAATCCCCATCAAAATCCCAACTCAATTCTTCATAGAGTTAGAAAGAGCAATTCAAAAATTCATCTGGAATAACAGAAAACCCAGAATAGCTAAAACTATTCTCAAGAGTAAAAGAACCTCTGGGGGAATCAGTATCCCGGACCTCAAGCTGTACTACAGAGCAATAGTGTTAAAAACCGCATGGTATTGGTACAGTGACAGACATGTAGATCAATGGAACAGAATTGAAGACCCAGAAATGAATCCACACTCCTATGGTCACTTGATCTTTGACAAAGGAGCTAAAACCATCCAGTGGAAAAAAGATAGCCTTTTCAACAAATGGTGCTGGCTCAGCTGGAGGTCAACATGCAGAAGAATGCAAATTGACCCATTCTTATCTCCTTGCACTAAGCTCAATTCTAAGTGGATCAAAGATCTCCACATAAAACCAGACACACTGAAACTAATAGAAGGGAAACTAGGGAAGAACCTTGAACATATGGGCACAGGGGAGAATTTCCTGAACAGAACTCCAATAGTTTATGCTCTAAGATCAAGAATAGACAAATGGGACCTCATTAAATTACAAAGTTTTTGCAAGGCAAAAGACACTGTCAAAAAGACAAAGCGGCAACCAACTAACTGGGAAATGATCTTTACCAACCTTACATCCGACAGAGGGCTAATATCCAAGATATACAAAGAACTCAAGAAGTTAAACTCCAGAGAGGCAAGTAACCCTATTAAAAAATGGGGTACAGAGCTAAACAAAGTGTTCTCACCTGAAGAATATCTAATGGCTGAGAAGCACCTAAAGAGATGTTCATCATCCTTAGTCATTGGGGAAATGCAAATCAAAACAACCCTGAGATTCCATCTCACACCAGTCAGGATGGCTAAGATCAAAAACACAGGAGACAGCAGTTGTTGGCGAGGATGTGGAGAAAGAGGAACACTCCTCCACTGCTGGTGGAATTGCAAGCTGGTACAACCACTCTGGAAAGCAGTCTGGCGGTTCCTCATAAAACTGGGCATGACACTCCCGGAGGATCCGGCTATACCACTCCTGGGCATATACCCAGAGACTTTACCTGCATGCAATAAGGACACATGCTCCACTATGTTCATAGCAGCCTTATTTATAATAGCCAGAAGCTGGAAAGAACCCAGATGTCCCTCAACGGAGGAATGGATTCAGAAGATGTGGTATATCTACACAATGGAATACTACTTTGCAATTAAAAACAATGAATTCACGAAATTCCTAGGCAAGGTCAGATCTTGAAAATATCATCCTTAGTGAGGTAACCCAATCACAAAAGAACACACATGGTATGCAGTCACTGATAAGGGGATATTGACCGAGAATCTCGGAATACCCTAGACACAATCCGCATATCAATAGATTTCTAAGAAGATGGAAGGAGAGACCCCTGGTCCTGGAAAGACTGGATGTAGGGGAATGCCAGGACAGAGTAATGAGAGGGGGTTGAATGGAGAAAAGAGGGAGGGAAGGGGGCTTATGGGACTTTCGGGGAGGGAGGAAATGGGAAAGGGGAAATGATTTGGAATGTAAATTAAAAAAAATAAAATAAATAATTAAAAAAAATACATAAAGAAATGAAAAAAAAAGATTAAGTTCTCTTTGCGTTTGTTATTGTTATTTATATTAAAAATATGTTCTCCTTGTTTATGTGGAGCCACTAGGCAGGCTTGGGTCAGGGTATTGGGCCATAATTTGGTTTCTCCAGAGGAGTCCAAGGAGAAAGAGAGGACTGAAGGGAAATTGTGGAACTCTGCTGGTCACAGATGAAGAATTTGCAAGAGGGTAGCTCAGAGCATCTGGTCAAGTGCAAGGGGTATCTGAGTATGAGGCCTCATGGGACTACATGGCTGCACTCCGTGAAAGCAGGTTCTGGGAGCCAGGGCTTTTGAAAGTCAGTCTCTGAAGGGAGAGCATGGAGTAGATGACTTAATGACTCTGGAGCCTACAAATGGTCTCAGTGCCAAGTTTCACACTCAGGGAAGAGGAACTGAGAAGAAAATGACCTATACATCCTGGGCTATATGTACTAGAATTGGTGGAGTGCCTGGCTAACATGGGTGAAACCCTGGGTTGGATCCCAGTGCCACAGAAAGCAGATGTGGTGGGACACAGGTGGGATCCCAGCATCTGGGAAATGGGAACTGGAGAATCAGAAATGCGGGGTCCTCCTTGTATGTTTAGGGAGTTCCAGGCAAGCTTGGTGATACAACACTCTCTGTCTCAAAAAAAGTGAACTGCAAATTAAAGAGGGGTCTGAGTTACACCTCAGGGACCACCCAGGCACTTCTCATATTACTTATCTCCTCCTTGGTAACATCTTGGTGATGAGGCAGAGTTTGATGGAAATTAGGAGAGACAGGCTACCCGAAGATCTTTTAAATATCATGTGCTAGAGGAGGGCATTATCTGGCCACATTCCTGGTCTCTTCTCATCCATAAGCTGCATTGGACCATCAGATTTTCCACAGTCGTTGAATGTGAAGTAATCCTTTTCTTCATAGTGAGGGGTGGCAGAGTTAGCTCCAATCTGGTGCTTCCTCCGTGTCGGGTGCTAGCTCTGAAGCTCGATGTCTGTGTACCAATTCAAGGACTTCTGGTCATAGCTCTGGAATGTGGGTCTGTGGTCATAGTCCTTTCAGAGTTTGACATCTCTTCCTTCATTTTGTATCTGGCTCCTTATATTTAGGCTTACAACCCTTCCTGGAGACATGATAATAATTTAAGGAATATACACCTAAAGTGAGTACTCTTCCATATTCAAGGGGAAAGACACCAACACAATATGGTATTTTCAACAGCTTGCCAACTGCCAGTTCTTACAGCATCTTCTTCCAGACCCCTGGAGTGACACTTAAAGTCTTTAGTCATTGTTCTGTACCTTCCAGGGACAATGGGGCAGTGGAGGCTTGTGGATACTGTCCCATAATGATACTCTTTCTCCAACCAAAAGAAATAGTCACATGGGACCTCTTGTAGCATCATGGGTCTGACGTGTGTGTATCCTGTGAATCAAATGGAGATTGAAGGGATTCTGGCAAGATTGTGGCAAGCATGGCTCTGGAAGGCCGGGTCCTTCTCTCCTATTCCCTCTGCCTTGCTAAAATCCAACACACATGCAGTAGAGGACTGTCGGGTCTGTGTTCATTTAGAGATGGTACACCTAACCCTCAAGAGACTGGAGGCCCCAGGGAGTTTTGAGGTCAGGTGGGGTGAGGGGTGGGGACATCCATGTGGATACAGGGAGTGGGGAGGAGGTACGGGATGTAGAACAGACAGAGGGTGGATGGGTGTGTGTGTGGGGGGGGACAAAATATGGAGTGTAAAAAACTAATTATTAAAAATCCCATTATATTATATTCCTCCCATCCAAGTACTAACCGGGTCCGACCCTGCTTAGCTTCTGAGATCAGATGAGATCGGGCGCATTCAGGCTGTAGACTAGATTATATTCCTAAAGCTAGCCACCCTAAAAAAAAAAAGCTAGCCACACCAAGGTCTATTCCCTTATTTATCTACTTCCTCCTCCAGAGCCTGACTATCAAAGTCCAGCTATCAAAGTATGGAAGTCCACCAATCAAAAGCCCCTGTCGGCTCATCCAATTAACATGCCCAATCAAAATTAAACACCTCATCCTAATGCGGAGCTTACATTTTTACCTTTATAAATGATCATTTTCTGATGGGCCATGTCTCCTCTCTCTCTAGAGGCAGTCCTTTGTCCTCTGGGACAAATACCCTTTTCCCCTCTACCTTGTTCCTTCCCCTTCTCCCTTGTCCTTTACGTCCTGTCCTTGTCTCTTATTTCCTGCCTTCTGTCCCTCTGAGGCAGATAATTCTTCTTTGTGCAGAGGACTTGGTTTTGGGGTCCTGGGCCAATACAGATCTCTACAGAGATTGTCCTGGGGACAGTGGCAATTTCTGTGGGCACCTGGGCAGGACAGTGTCTCTGATGCAGATAAGACCTTGTGTTACCAGAGCTGAGATAGTGTTTCAGTTACTTTTCTTATTGCTGTGACCAAATGCCCAACCAAAGCAACTTAAGGGAGGAAGGCTTTATTTTGGCTCACAGTCTGAGGGTATAGCCCATCATGGTGGGGGAGGCATGAGGGCGAGTGACTTTTGGCTGTGGTGGCTCAGGCATGAGGCTACTTGCTCATACCTGGATAGGTCAGGAAACAGGGACAGGATAGCAGACAGGATCAGATGATAAATCTCAAGGTCTACAGTCCGAAGACTCCTTCTTTCAGGTAGACTCTACCTCCCAAATGTTCCTCACCCCTCTCCTCACTCAAACAGTACCATTAACTAGGGACTAAACATTTAAACACATGATCCTATGGGAGGGACATTTTGTATCTAAACCATAACAATAATCAACAGACTACAGTTTGACTAAGACTCTATCTAACTGGGCATTATCTCTTGCTTCCTTTCTCCATGGACATGGAGTTCGTTTCAGTATTACTAAAGACATCTGAAATGCTTCCTCTCCTTTGTCTTTCCAACCTGGTTGTATCCATTAAATTCCTCTCCTAATGTGATGGCTGATCTTTACTGACAATTTGCTTGGGTTTAGAATTACCACCAAAATGTACCTCCAGCTGTGTCTATGAGGATGTTTCCAGAAAAGCTTGAGAAGATCCACCCTGGTGGTACTATCCCATGGGCTTATAGCTCAGCTTGAATGAAACAGAGAAAGGCCGCTGAGCACCAGACTTTATCTTTCCTTCTTGAGTGTGGAAATGGGGTGGTCAAGCAACCTCATGCTGCTGCCACCACGGTTTCTGTGCCACTATGGACTGTGTCCTCAAATGGCACAACTAAATAAATTCCTGCCTTCTTGCTTCTTGGTCAAAGAACAAACAATAACTAATACAGCTGCCTTGGGGATTAAGTGGTCTGGACCTAGTTTGTTCCTGAAGTCAGCCCTTCTATGGCTTAGGACTCTGATAACAGTTCAAAATCCTTTCCTGGATATGGGGCCTGGGGTCAGTAGAAGCTGGAAGAAGGGCCCATTTGGAAATGAGCTACCTAGAGGGGAGGACAGAGGGGAGATCAGGTCTCTTGACAGATGCTCACTTCTGTTCGTCATACTCAGCCCTCCACATGTGTTCTTGACAGTTTTATCAGCAAGCGTGCAGGGTAAATGCCTGTGCATTTACGCAATGTTTATTTTGAAGAAAGATACGCTGCTGCCTTTCTGTTGTCAATATTGAGGGTGCGTTTGTTTTCCTTTGCTTACAGTCAGGCATCCAGTGTGTTTTCCTGTAAGATAGTTTTTACTGTCAGCTTGTTCTCATGACATCTGGTGGCATCAGACATTTTGGGTGACAGAAATGACTTGCTGTATTCTACTAGTTATGTGGCACTGTATTCCATTGGTGTCTGGTGCCACTCTACTTCTTCTCCTGGGACACTCAGATAAAGCTGTCTTTGTTGCGTGTGTGTGTGTGTGTGTGTGTGTGTGTGTGTGCGTGTGTGTGCACACGTGCCAGTGGAATTCAGAAACTGATGTTTGGCGTCTTTCTTTGTTGCTCTCCACCTTAAATATTGAAGTAGAGCCTTGCTTTTGAACCCAGAGCTCACTTATGCAGTGGTTCTAGTAGCTAGTTTGATCCCATGTCTCTGCTTCCAGGGTGCTGGATTACTGGTTCACCATGATACCCTCCTAGCTATTGCAGTAGTTGTTGGGATTTGAACTCTGTTCGTCATGCTTGCGCAGTAAGCACTTCATCCACTGACCTATCTCCCCAGCTCTCCAAGGAGGCATTTTAAAGATTTGCTTTCCAAGTTTCTACCCATCTGGTCCATCATAGCTTCCTTTTCTAAATCTATTCTCATACCTATGCCCACCTCCATCTTTAGCAATAATGGTACCTTCCTGCTTCACATTACACATTTGGCCTGGCTGGGAAGGAAGAAGAGTCAAAGACTCAGAACTGGCAGCAGGGGTCTTTAGAGTGATCCGAAATCTTCAATCTGTGCACGGCTGTCAGAACAATCGGCTTTAAGGACATATTCATCAATTAAGAGAAAATGCTGATCTTTGTAAGGTGAACATACAGAGCTGAAATCAAGTAAAATAACAAGTCTTTCAGTGTTCTCTCTCTACTGGTTTTGGAGAGGCATATTTACTTATTGCTTGAGAGAGTAAACAAGATGACTCGCCATGGATCTCTCTAGTTTTGTTTTGTCAATTTAAAAACTGGAGGCATTTCTTCTAGACTTAAAAAGTAGTTTTTATGTTTTTGTGTCTCACTTGCCTGTACACCTGTGCACTATGCTCATGCCTGGTGCCCTCGGAGGCTAGAAGAAGGTGTCAGATGCCCTGGGACTGGAGTTACAAGTGGTTGTAAACTGCTGTGTGTGTGTGTGTGTGTGTGTGTTAGTTAGGACTTTAACCCAGTTCCTTTGGCAGAGAAGCTAGTGTTCTTAATTGCTATCTCTCCAGCCCCAGACTTATTCTTTTTAAATTGGAGATGTTTGTATAGCATTGTTTGAAAGATAGTGACAGCATCCATCACCAGAACAATATCTGTTGCCCCATATAATAAAGACAACATTTTCCACTGAGTCTGAAAGCAGGCCTGTTTGCTTACTGCTGGCTCAGTGTAAAAGATCAAGGTTGCCCCCAAATGGAAAAATTCTCAGTCATACTACAACTGTATCACTTGTGCAGCATCTATCTGGACCACTCTGGGTAGCATCTGTGGAACTTTAGAAGCAAACAGCATCTGATGTGAACATGACTCTTAAACTGCTGTGACCCAAGAATAATGAAACTAGCTGGGAAGATGGCTCAGGGGATAATGGCGCTTGCCACCAAGGCTGGCAAACTGAATTCTAGCCCTAGGACATGGTAGAAGAAAACTGACTCCTCAAAATTGACGCCCGATTCCCACACTCATGCTCCAATGATGCACTCCCTCCTCAATAAAGGAACGTGAGAGAATTTCAAAAAGAATGAAACCTTTGGTCTAACAATCTCACTTACCTACCCATGATACTGTTTCAGAGAACGCCTTGAGTCTGTGAGGAGGGTCAGCTCTCAGATACTTCAGTTCTTGACCCTGCCAAAATGCCACAATTTCACATATCTCCCTGAGTGCCAATGGAACAATATATGGCTTTAAAGGTGAGGTGTGAAAGTTCCAGTCAGGGTCCCAGCTTTCCCTTGTCATGGGCCCCACTACAGGAACGAGCCTCTTCTCTAAGCTTAGCTTGCTCACTGAAACTGTCCATCCCATCATATGACTTTATAGAAACAGTCTGATTTTACAGTAAAGGTCTTTACTGCCCCACATTCTCAGCCAACTTGTCACTGTGCTTGGCAGAACAGAGTGTCTTTGGCAGGGCCGTTTGTGCTGACTGCCATTTTGAATTGTGACTATAGTTTGTCTTGGTCCTTACTCCCTATCCTGGCTCAACCTTGCATGTGACCTGGCCTGCTCTCCAGTGTGGATCTACTTTAGGGCTGGGTTTTGTGCCAGTCTTCCTTCGCAGACCCTTGTCACTGTGTCAAAGCTATGTAACATCTAGACATTCAAAACTAGCTTGGAAACACAAAGGCAGTTTTGAAGTACAGGATCCAAAGTGCACAGTTAAAAGAGAATGTGAAAACACCAATGGGGACTCCTGTGGCCTTAGTACAAGTGATCTTGGGACAGGATTTCTCCATCTTGGTACTGTCACTATGTAGGACCTGCTGGTATATTGTAAGATGCTTAGTATCATCCTTGGTCTGCAACTATTAAATGCCAGCAACAATTTGTTTCCTGAACTGGGTCAAGGAAAACCAACTCCATTCATTGCTTGAAGGGCAAAAATCACCACCAATCAAGAATCCCTGATCTGTTTTATGAAAGGTTCTCCCAAAATGATTCTTCCCCCTCGACTTTGTAGATATGGTTGGTTTGATCAAGTGTTCTCATTTACAGTACTTATTTGACAATTGGGTCTTGATATATACACAAAAATGTTTACACATAGTAGTATAGCCAAATTGAAACCTTCACTCCCAGGTGGGTGAAGGAGGCTCCAGAGACTGGGAAAACTAAGGATATTTACAAGACTCAGGAAGCTCATAAAACTTACCAAGCTTGGAAAGTTAGAAAATTCACAAGATCATTCTCTAAAGTTATAAAAGCAGGGGGCAGTTGCTGGGGTAGGGTTGGGTACAGCTGTCTACATGGAACTCCAGGGATGTAGCTTTCTTGATTCATTGTCCATACTGGAATGTGATTTTTGATGACACATTTGTCTGCACCTGTAATTAACCCTAATCATGTATTAGTTTACCATGCTAGATTCTTGGATGGAATTGTTCCCTTAGTCTGTCACTGGTGCCCTGAGATGAATAGATACTTGTCCCCATTTCCCTAGGAGAAGGGACATGTTCCTCTGAGGAGCAAAATTGCCTCATGCTCAGAACCACTATCCCAGAGCAGTGATCACATACATGTGCCTGTTAGTTATGATGGGTGCATAAAGGGAAGAGAGAGGGAAACAGGTAGCTAGAGGAGAATTTCAGAGGAAACCTTTCTTGACTATTTCAAAACTGAAGTTTCAAAACTGCAGTTTGTTTTATTAGCAGTGAGTGAATCTATATTAGTGTTTCTCAACTAAGATTTAACTTTTGCTCCTGAGGGCACTCAGCACTGTCTGGAGATGTTCTGGTTGTCTCATATAGGGGGAACAAGATGCTACTGGCATCTAGTGAATAGATTCTAGAAAGATTACTAAACATCTTACAGTGCACAGGACAGACTACACAACAAAACCCCAAATGCCAGTACATGGAAGGTGCTGAAGCTTTGAGCTGTATGAACAGCTGTTCCTTTTGATTTGATTGCAAACCAAATCACAGTGCGGCCCACCACTTCTGGAGTCACTTGCAAAGCAGCCTTTAGAAAGGATGGTGATAGTCTTTTTAGCTCTGGATGACTGACTTTTCTGCTTGTATTTGTGAAGACCCAGCAGAATCTGCACTGGCAAGGTCAAAGTTAATCTGGGAAACTAGTTAGCATCCAGGAAAGATGGCTATGGGTTTCTGCTTTCTCTAAGATCCGGGTTGCAACTCTACTAGCTTCAAGGCTGGTTAACCTGAGCAGAGTGAGTCCTTTCATCAAGTTGAGTTCAGAAAGGTTCAAGCGATATAGATGCTTGTGATCAGAAGGCTGCAGACGCTTCTGCCACTACAACAACTTTGCAAGATACATGAGTTTAGCTAAAAAGATACCACTACATGGCACGTACCATAGAACATGCACCATGTGACATTGGCAGACCACGGTGGTGATGAGATGGTCTTCCACTTTGGTGTATCTTTCTGCCCTCTTCGTCAAGGCCCTGTGTGAAAACTCAAATAGTTGCATGTTCTCAGACAAGTGAAAGAAACTTGTATGGTGGTGTAAGATTTCTGGGTGACTTCTAATCCAGGGGAACTCACCTCTGGATATAAAAATTAGGGAAAAAGCAACGACCAAGGTCTAAAATAATTGCTTTCTGTTTATTCCCATCTAGCCAACAAATGAATGAGATTCAGAGTATGGATTATTTATTTGGCTTTGGTAATTACCAGAGGTTACCCCTGATCTACTTTTCTAACAGTTAGATGGGCCACTTCCCTTGCTGTGTACCCCAAAATACTTGCTGTTTGAATCTTCCTGGATTATTTCTGCTTCAGCAGTCTAGCGTCAGGGCAGGGGTGCATTTCACTTGGACCACATGCTGCTGGTCCATCATGACTAATGGAGACCTCCTGTTCTTCCTTGTCTTATTTTCCTCTGCAGCCTTCTCTCTCTCTCTCCCTTCTTTCTCCTTCTCTTCATGGTCCCTACCTGTGATCCCCAGCCTGGTAACTCAAACCCCACCTCTCTCTATTCTCCCCAGTAGTTGCTGGTAGACATTTTTATTTAACCAATAGTTTTAAATTGGGGAGCAAGATTTGTACACCAAAACCTGGTGGACGTGGAACTTTGTCTTGGGGCAAGTAGATCTTGGGGTAGAGAATTAAGCATTTGAATACATAGCAGCACCAGACCAACCCCCAACACCAAGGGATTAAAACCATGTCATCTATGGCCTTTACTTGTGGCCATTTCCATCACCCAATCATTAATTATAACTGTGATTTAAGTTTGCCTTGCAAATTGCAATGGAAATTAGCTCCTAAGGCAAGTTAATGTCCGGGTCAGTTGTTTTACACTGCAGCAAACTCATACATGTCCCTAAGGTCGCGTATCAAATTACATAACAGATCTTTCATAAGAGTGGGTCACATGTGTTTATCTTTCTTATCTTCACAAAACATTGCTAAGCTAAGCCATTTGGTTTTTCAGTTCCCAAATGAGGAAAGCATATTTTCTTTCCCAAAGAAATAAATTGAGGTATGTAATAACAAGCTCATATTGCCTTACTGGGGAAAAGACAAAGAAATTTAATGGAGGTTCTGGCTAGACCACAGTCCCACTGAAAGAAAGTCATGTTTCTCAACAGTGGTTCAATCTCTAGGCACTGTCTTGGACATGGAGACTTTGCAGGACTTCTTCCATGGTTCTCTCAGCAGCCACATGAAATGGCCTTCTAGTGACTCCTAAGTCATCCCTCAGGCCTCTCTCACACGACACAGGACACAACCTGGCTAAAACAGTCTACACCCTGGGTGTCTTTCCTATTTAGTGCAGACAATATTTCCTAAATCTGTTCTACATGAAGTGTGGCGGCTGTCTTTGCAATCAAAACCAGAAAATCTCAAGCGACAGCAGAGGGCGCTCTTCCCTCTAGCAGCGAATTACCAGGCTCGTCACTTGGAGGAGAGATTTTGTTTTGTTTTTCTGGGATCCTGGAGCTGACAAGGGACGCACATTCCAGCATGAGATGACACACCCAAGACTTTCAGAGCCTCCTGGCTTCGCTTTTCTTTTCTTTGTCAGCACTGGGCCACCTTAGATTTGGAGAAAACCAGAGTAAAAAATGAAGGGTTGCGGCAAGCCACCGCGAGTTCTGCAGGGACACCTGGGTACAGGATCCCTGGGTTGTTTCTCTACAGCTTTAGGCTCTAGGGTTAGAAGCCCGGTCTCTCTGCAGAGGCCTCACCTGCACGGTGGAGATCAGCAGGGTTCCGCTTCAGTTCTGCCCTCCTAAATGGTAACTGTCTTGCCCAGACTTGCTTACTCTCTTTTCTCACCTTACCACTACTTTTTTGTTGGGGGTGGGGGTGGAACCGACAGGGTCTTTGCTGTCAGCAGTACATAATGAATGTCACACAGCACATGCTGGGGCAAAATGAGCGATGCTTGAGAAGAACCAGTCCAGAGGATTATGGGTGAATAAAAACCACATAATATCCTCCGTAAAAACAGCTGGTCTAGCAGTAACTGCTAACTGCAGACAACCGGCAGTAACGCTAGAAGGCAAATGGGAGACATCATTTTAGGAAAATGGAAGATTCTAGGTATTTTCCTCAGAAACCTATAAAAAGCAATGGGCCTGGAAATATCTAATTCAGGGATCTGACATTTTTCTATATTTGTTCTAGATAAAATGTCCTCTTCCTTTATCTAGTTCCCTTTATTTTTGTCAGCTATTGTGGTTTGGATGTGGACTCTTCATTCTTCTACAAAGAGGGCCACAGCATTCCCAAATAAGGCAATGGGTTCCTGCCTGTCACTGCATGTGGTCATGGCTGGGCTATGTGTGAAGGGAGCCAAGGAAACGGCAAAACCCTAGCCTTGTTTGGAAAGTCTCCTGTTTTCTGCCTGGAGAAACGTGAGGAAGGCTGTTGGTGACTCACCCCCCTGGAAGTGAGCAGAGGGTGAATTTCAGCTCTTATGTCTTTCAGCCTACAGGGTTAGTGGTGAGGGCTTTCAGCCAGAGCAGGGCATACCTTTTACCATCAATCATCTTAAACTCTTTCTTTGATTTGGAGAGACAACATATGGGAACTGTCATCTGTCACCATTTTCTTCTCTTGAACTGCCTACCCGTCTCTCTTTTTTTTTTAAAGTAGTGATATCATCTGTTAATGTGGATACAATATGCCAGACTGGTGGCCACATCCTATGAGAGGACCATCCTTTTGATCTCTAACCTTAAGAAGTTTACTTAAAAACAATAATATCCTTCCCTCAGAGCACTTGCTACAAACTTGTTCTGATCCTGGCTGGTAGTTGGTGAGACGGAGGCTCGTAGGAGCAGTTGTGAGGCAGGATGGTTGATGTATTGAGGATATATGTGTGTGCTATATAGATCTAACCGGGTATCTGCACACTGAAGAGGCAGGCCAGGGAAAAGGCCGTGTTATAACAGGCTAAGTGGACGTTGAAAACTACAGCTAAGATGAGCATTGGGCTCTGAATGGATTGTTCACACCAGTGAGGCTTAACTCAAACATCGTCACCTCTTCCATGTTTATGCAAGTGTACATGTGCACATGTGTATGAAGCTGGAGGTCAGAAGATAATTTCAAATGTACATTAGGCGTTAGGCACCTTTTGCCTTTTGTTGAAGATCAGCTCTCTCACTGTTCTAGAACTTCATCAAGCCGATTAGGTTGTTAGCTGGTCCGTGTGCTCCAAGGATTTGTTTGTCATCTTGTCACTGCTGGGGTTACAGGTAAGGACCACCTTTTTATAAGGGTTCTTAGAATCTGAATTCGGGGCATCATGCTTGGGAGGCAAGTGCTTTAACAACTGAGTCATCTTCCAGGTCTTTCTTCAATTCCTTTTAAGGTCGTAATTAAAAAACAAATTATTATTTTATGTGTCTGGGTGTTTTGCCTGCAGCACGTTCATGCAGTGCCCCCAGAGGCCAGAAGAAGGCATTACATTCCCCAGGACTGGAGATAGATGTGAGTCATCGTGTATGTGCTGCAAAGATTCGAACTTGGGTCCTCCTCCAGAGCAGCCGGTGCTCTCGCTATCTTAACTGCTGAGTTAACCCCTCCGCCCACCACCCCTAGAGCTGCATTTTAATCCTTGTTCCTTTCAACACTTCCCTCCATGTCTGTATCATGACAGTCAATAAGAGCAGGCTTACATTTCTTTGACTTCTGCTTAGTATCTAGAATTTACATATTGTAGGTGCTGGACTATCATGTGCTGAATGGATATCATGGAAATAACCACTGCTTCCCTTTTGTTCCAGACAAAGGAGGAAAAAAAATCTATATTTTTTCCTTTCATTTACAGAAACTAGACAGTCTCACCTAAAGGGTTTTCTGGTCCAAGGTAAGAAAGGCATCTGATTCCCATGCTGTGTTAGGCCTTTGCATGCTTGGTTTCTAAGGAATGTCGCTCTGGCCATTTTCTGTTACTATCAGCAAAAGGATGACTAGATACCTAGTCTATGATGTCTTTTCTCCTGTGGGTAGGAGAACCAAGGCAGAGGCGGTTATCCCCTGGTGAACTGAGAGTTCTCTGTTTCTGGGAATCTTTGCTTATCTTTAGGATGTGAGCATGTGTGCATGCAAGTACATGCTGATATATGTTTCCAAGTCTCTTTATTTCCAGCAATGGGCCCCTAAGGATTTTCAAGGTAGCTTAGATGGCAATTTCTTAATTTTAAACGTTTTGTAGGCCTGTTTGTAAATGCATGTGATTGTACCTTGATCTTACTCAGCAACCACTGCTCCTAAGCAGTTGTCTTTCCCAGTTTCTCCTCTCCTTGATGAACCTTTTCCTCCTCTCAAGCCATCTTTCTTCGCGCCATGTGAGTGTATGTATATATATTTCTAAATAAGTGTGTATATTATATAAATAGACTTAAATATAGAACCTGGAATGAGGATGAATGAGATATTTTGTCTTCTCTTGAGAATGGGCTTGGTCTTAAGGGAAAGGACATGGATCTTGGCTAACAGTTCTAACATTTATGAAGGGCATTCTATATGCCAAACCCTGGGCACAACATTCTGTACTCATTTGTATTTGGTAATTACCCTATGAAGAAAGTGCCATTATTGTCCCTGATTGCAAATGGGGGAAATTAAGGCACAGAAGGTCAAATTGCTCAAGGTAGTACTGGAATGGGACTACTACTATTCCAGTTTGGATTCAGCCATTTCTAGAGCCAGAGCAATTTCACATAATTAATAGGCTATTTTTCACATATCCAAAGAAACTATGAGTAAAATTGTTTCTTTAGTCTTAATGCCTTTCTCAAAGTTATTAGAATAGTCTTCTGTAGGCCCCCAGTTGAAGCTACTCTGAGTTGCCATTTTAAATCCTTCAGTGAAAGCTAGCAGTGCACATACAACCCATGCCAGTGTGGGAAAGGGCAGATCTAGTGGGGAAAGAGAGCCCAGCTTCCTATGATTCCCATGTATGAAGGAACACTGCTATCTCTGTGTCATTAGTGACTCAGAGCAGTGAGGACAAGGTGAGGATGGTAGGGCACTGTACTAGGAGGAACAACCCAAAAGAAGGATGTGCAAAAGTAATTATCATAGCTAACCTCCAACACTGTGAAAACCATGGAAGGGAATGGTACTCCTCTGGGTGGAACAAGAATAGTATGGCTTATGAGCCTGGAAAGCAGAGATAAGAGTGTGAAAAACATGACACTAAAGCTCCCTAACAGGGCAAGAAGAATTAGGCTGCTTCGATACCTTATTTCAACCAACTTGCAATTTCAGTACTTTGTCTAATTGCTTGGAAGCAGCAGTTACAGGTTGTAATCAGTGCTACTATCCTCTTCAACACATCGGGTCAAGCCCATCTCTTAAAGGGCCCCTTGCTTCAGTTACAGTAACTCACTGTCCTGCAAAGTGCCAGAGACCAGGTACAACCCAGCCTTTGGGTCGATTCATGTGGCTCTTTGCGATTTATGTGACTGTGTGTGTGTGTGTGTTGGCAGAAGGGCAGACATCTCAGAGAAGTTCTATGCCACCTTGAGGATGAAGCAGGCTGAAGATGAAGTAAGTTCAAAGGTTGCAAAGGAAAATTACATGAAAGCAAGGTTAAATAAACAGAAAGCAATTAATAATAAGAAGAACAGAGCCAAAGCAAAGTTGCGCCATCTCAGGCTCCCTTCTGATGGATCATAGTCGTTGGGGAGATAGAATGTCAACAGGAATGCCTGAATCAGTCTCAGGGAGCTCTGGCTCCAGAATTGCAGACGGGCTGTCCCTGCCTGGGAAAGCTGCTCCTCTCTTTATTCTTGTTCGTAGAAATATAGTTCTTAGTCACTCTTGTGAGACAGTTTCAAAAATAGCAGCTCGGCAACACATTGGCAGGGGACTTGTTGACAAGCTAAACCTGTTAGACGCTGGCTTGCTCCAGTGACAGAGACAATCAACTCAGACTAGAAAATGGAGAACTATAGGATTCCTCACAGAGTTTGGTACTTCTTCTCATTCTTGTTTCGCAGTTCTACTGTTTGATGAATAGATTTCATTTTTTTTTAGGGCCTCCATGAGCTTTCTGGTATGTTCCAGAATGCTCTTTCACTGAGGTCAGTGGCACACTTTCTTTGTCAAGGACCAGAAGATCGATTTTTTTTGTTCCCCTTACATTTCACAGGCATGCAATATGTCCCAAATACTGAACCTGGGGATGGCAGCACAAACACAGGGGACAGACAGGACAGATGGAAAGAAAGCAGGGACACATAATACAGAAGCAAAGCAGGATGACAGACTCCTATTTCAACTTGATTTACAACAATGGACTGGATTCAGTGTCTGTGGGCAGCACGCCTTCCTTATGTCTTGACTCGAGGGTCACTTCCTAAACATCAGCAGATGAACTATTTCATCAGGAGATGATGGTTCACTGGAGAGTTTGCCCAGAGCTATCAATGCTGTGCCTCTATCTTAACACATGAAATAAGGCTTTCTGTTCTTAATAAACACCATGCCACAAAGTCTCCAAGGATCCTGATGCAAACGGTTTGTAACAGGACCAATGGCTTCTGCATTTATTTTTCCTTTATCTCTGTCTGTTTCTCTCCATCTGCATTAGGATTCACATTCTGTTTCTAGTAATTTTTTTTTTGAGACAGGCTATCATATATCCCAGAATCACTTCAAACTCACTTCTGTGGTTTGATTATGACCTTAAATTTCTCATCCCCACCTCTCTCCCAGAGTGCTGGAATTACAGGTGTGTACCACCACAACAAGGAGTTTTGAAAAGGTTGGGGCCATAACATGTTTCTAAAGTCATTTGAGGAATGATGTGCCTTTTATCCACCAGGGGCATGTACTGGTTTTTCTGTGATAATAGTGAACTGTGTCTGTTACAGAGAAGCAATCTTGGAGGAGCCAGTGCAAGCCAAGCAGCATTCAAATTCAGTAGAGCCAGTCATTTGTTATCAGGAAGGGCTACTGAAGAGATATCTGGGTCCAAGCTCCAGGTCTCATTGTGCCCATCATTGCAGTGTGGACATGCTTAAACCACTTTGTGGACCCTACTATCTTATTCAACAATGTGGAGATTCTATTATTTTTTACATAAGAATTGAACTATGAGGAGTATAGTAGTTCAATTACTTCTGTAGCTAATATGTTGAGTGTTTTTTGTTAGATGTTTTCTTTATTTACATTTCAAATTTCCCCTTTCCTGGTCCCCCCCCAATAACTCCCTAATCCATCCCCCTTCCCCCTGCTCACCAATCCACCCACTCCTGTTTCCCTGTCCTGGCATTCCCCTACACTGGGGCATCGAGCCTTATCAGGACCAAGGGCCTTTCCTCCCTTTGATGTCCAACAAGGCCATCCTCTGCTACATATGCAGCTGGAGCCATGGGTCCCTCCATGTGTACTCTTTAGTTGGTAGTTTAGTCCCTGGGAGCTCTGGGGTACTGGTTGGTTCATATTGTTGTTCCTCCTATGGGGGCTGCAAGCTCCTTCAGCTACTTGGGTCATTTCTCTAGCTCCTCCATTGGGAACCCTGTACTCAGTTCAATGGTTGGCTGAAAGTGTCTCCCTCTGTATTTGTCATGCATTGGCAGAGCCTCTCAGGTGACAGCTATATCAGGCTCCTGTCAGCAAGCACTTATAGGTATCCACAATAGTGTTTAGGTTTGGTAACTGTAAATGGGATGGATCCCCAGGTGGGGCAGTTTCTGGATGGCCTTTCCTTCAGTCTCTGTTCCACACTTTGTCTCTGTATTTCCTCCCATGGGTATATTGTACTCTATCTAAGAAGGACCAAAGTATCCACACTTTGGTCTTCCTTCTTCTTGAACTTCATGTGGTCTGTGAATTGTATCTTGGGTATTCCGAGCTTCTGGACTAATATCCACTTATCAGTGAGTGCATACCATGTGTGTTCCTTTGGGATTGTGTTACCTCACTCAGGATGATATTTTCTAGGTCCATCCATTTGTCTAAGAATTTCATGAATTCATTGTTTTTAATAGCTGAGTAGTACTCCATCGTGCAATGTTGAGAGTTTTGACTGAGGAGAAATTTATTTGCAGCTGAACTCTCCCCTTTGTTGTATGAAACATCTGCACGAAGACCTGTGTGATAAGGGGCCAAGAGAGTTTACTGAAGTCATTGTGAGAATCACTTGAAATGGCACATTTGGAAAGATGGGTAGACTGGCTAAGGGATCAAATGGAGACCGGGAACTTGCATGTGCATTGACTTGGTGAACAGTTTGGAAAAGTAACAGCATCTTAAACAGCAGAAGGTTTCTGTCATTTGTCCCGAGAGGATCTAGCAATACCAGAGTGACAGAAACATGGGTAATTGTGGTCCAGTTCTGTCTCTAGCATGCCTTGGTGTCTGCAGAGATAGATATTTTAAGCAATGATAGATCAGAGCAACTGTGGCAAGTAGAAGAATGGATGGCAGTCACAATGCAGTGGTGAAAGCATCTTCCTGGAAATCAGATGTGGTTCAAATCCAAAGCTGTGAGATTTCCGTGCCTCAGTTCCCATCACTTTTGAGTGGTACTAGGGATGGAATTCTCTTTATAAATTATGGAGATGTTTAAATGACATCTCATGTGTAAAGCTCAGCTCCAGTACTGTTTAAGTGCTGCTTAAGTGCTATGTACTCCCATGTCACCTAGGACCTGGGCTATAACTAAGTTCAGTAATTAATCAGGTTGTTTATTCTATACCAGGTACCCAAGATGGTTACAGAGCCTGGTACTTGTAGTACTTTCTCCCAGTCCTTTTACAGCTTGTTAGTTATACTTAGCAAACTTCCCAGGGAAGAGACTTTCTTTTGAGACAACAAGGTGAGCAAGAAAAAAGTTTTTGGGGCTTGGTTCTTGCTTGCTACAGCCTAGGAGTGATGGTGCCCGTGCCACCATGGTACCGAGTATCAGGCGTAGGCCTGGGGGATTAACAGAAAACACACACTGAGGTCATTCTTTTGAGGAGAATGCCAAAGCTTTACTGAGGGACCAGCAATATATACTTGAGGTCGGGTGAAAAACAACAGGAGAAAACAATCCTAGCCATAGGTCAGGCACCTGGGAAGTCCCTCCCACACCCGGTGGGAAGACAGAAAGCTAAGCAGCAGGATGCTCTGATCTCAGGAAACCTGTGCAAACAGCTCAGCTGGGAGTGTTGAGCTAAGCTCACAGATGCCCAACATAGGAGCTCTCCCTTGTTTCCTACCCAAGCTAAAATTGACTTTCTTTTTCACTATTTTCCACCAGGAAGCAGTATTTTTACTTGTAGATAGATCCAAGCAGCAGCCAGAGCCCTGTGCACAAAGCCATGCCCAAACTAGATTTACTGGGGCAACTATTTCACCCTCAGAATGTTGAACAAGTGACAACAAAGAAAGCTATGCAGAACAACAGACAAGATGCTGTGTGGTGATGAGCCGGATCATATTAATGATGGGGCAGCAGGGAAGTGCCTTGCTTACATTTCACAAAGCAGGAAGCAGAGAGCTCATTCAGAAGTCGATCTGCCCTCCAGGGACCCACTTTATTGAGACAGTCCTCACACTCCAAAGTTCCACAACTCCCCAAAGAGCAGCACCAGCTGAGGACTGAGTGTTGAAATACATGAACCACAACAACAACTTTGAAGAAGTGAAATTATTCCATCAGGTTTTTGCATAAGAGTCTAAGTTTGGTATCTGTGGAGCAGAATTTACGCAACGATTTCCTGCCCTGTCTATACATTTATGAGTGGAAACAGGTAGTGAAGATCCCCTATCCATGGAAGAAAGGATAGTAGACCCCTTTCCATTAAAATGGGGGTGGTGGTAACCTTTGTGTCTTGAATCTCATCCCTGTCATTCATTGGCTAGACTCAGTAAACATTAATGTATTTATTTTAACTTATGAGAAAAATATCTTCAACTCAGGTTTGTAAAGGACATTATACTGGATGTACCTTAAAATAAAGCAATTGGTAAGTTAGGGAATTTCATAGGGTTATTTAAGGTCTAGGAGACTATAAAGGAGAAGTTTCCTATTTGAACAATTCATAGGGTTATTTAAGGTCTAGGAGACCCTATAAAGGAGAATGACGTTTCCTATTTTGAACAATTGAATGAATCAGGCACTTAGAAATTGCTTTTGCTAAAATGTATTGATCCTCCATTTGGGTCTGCAGGATCAGTGAGTCCAGCCAATGAAATGACAGGGATGAGATTCAAGACACAAAAGTTACCACCACCCCCATTTTAACGGAAAGGGGTTTACTATCCTTTCTTCCATGGATAGGGGATCTTCACTACCTGTTTCCACTCATAAATGCACAGACAGGGCAGGAAATCGTTGCATAAATTCTGCTCCACAGAAGCCTGACATCTCCATCTTCATTTTGAGTCTATTACCTTCATTTTAACAGAAGGTACAAAAATAAGTCATTGTCCAAACCTGGAGTCAACTTGGATCTCCAGAAGTATAAAGTCTCTCAGGACAGACATATGCCCATATGAAGATGGTTATTCATGGCTCAGGACTAGAAGTGATCATCTTGAAGGAACCAGATGGACCTGTTCAAGCAATGACAGCTCTGAGGTCTTTGGACAATATTGCAGAACTGGATTGAAACAATGATCAACCAGGTCCCACCTTGGTCAGAATGGCATTATGTAGGTCTCCCTTAACTCGAATTCCTTTTATATGTAAGCCTAAAGTTCATGTCAATACCATGAAGATGGAAAGGGGATGACAGGACCCTTTTATTAGTTTCTCTTCCCACTGTGGTCACATTGAATATATCTCTCTCTGCTTTCCACCATTACCCATCTCTTTAATTAGAGTGTTGGGGACAGGTGGCTGAGTCTAAGTTTTGGAGAGCTGCTAGAGCCCAGACTTTTGTCTTTAAGACTCTGGTTATATAAACAGCCCTGAATTTTCCCAGTAGATATCTTATGAAGTCTTTATTAGTATAAATGAATAGTTTTAAAATGATTTGTGTATGGGCTCAAGCTAATATGAGTCTTTTGGGATGAGTAGGTGGTATGATTCTAGTGGTGGTGAGGGAATAGGAGCATGGAGCTGTTAATTGCCTTACTGAAGGGCTCTTGCCAGCAGCAAGCCTGAAGAAGAATTATAAACACCGGGCATGTTTCCTGATAATTTCAGGATGTAGCGGCTGATGCAAAACTGACATTTTACTCATTTTTTGGTTGTTGGAGTAGACTTATCCCTATATATTTTATGTGCATGGATTGAATTTAGATCTTTCAAAGGCAGTCCATGTCTCTTTGCGATGTGATCATAATCATTGGGATCATCTCATTGGAGACCAAGTGAAGGTCACACATACAGCCATTCGGTGTTTGGTCTTCCCTGTGTCTCCAGCCAAGGCAAAGCCAAGAAAGTTTGTCTGGGTGATCTGACAGTTCAGATAAACTGGATGGATATGGCCTTCTCTGGGGTTCTTGACAACTGTGAACAAATCCACAACGCTGACCCAGGCAGCATGCATTGCAGAACTAGATTTGAGACAATGATCAACCAGACCCCACCTTGATCAGGATTGCACTATACAAGCCTCCCCCAGTTCTAATTCCTTTTCTAAATAAGCCTAAAGCTTATATAGGCCAGTCGTCATTCTTGCCTTGCTAGACATCTTCAATAATAAGCTTCAGCATCCCAGACTGTCTGGTATCCTTGGAGCGGTTTCTACTCAGTAGGCTTTTTAGGGCCCTGTTTAGACATCTACTTCCTACTTTCAAGTACCTCACAGCAGACAATGGAGTGTTTGTTGCAAAGTACAAATGCAACAAATTCAAGACTTTCTTAGGACCTACCCCTAAGTAGCATCAGTGGAGGATGAAAGAAGGGGAGATGAAGGAGGATGATGAAGATAGCAAGATGACCCTACACAATGTCATAGTCCATATTCCTTGTAAAGAAGGTATATGTGCAACTTGAAAAGCAACCAGTAATCACATTTTACAGTAGCTAAATTCTAAAGCCTAAATGCTCTACATTGAGTGAAAGTCACAAATTGAGACTGTCTCTCTTCTTTACTTTCTTCTACACAGATTATTTTTAGTTGGAACAATTTTCTTCCATTGTCATTCTGTCCTCTACATTTCAGACAATCAGTTGCTTACTATGATCAACTAACTACTCCATTGCTGCTCAACTGGCTTTAAGATCATGGAACCTTAAGGCTGTATCTGCAGTGTTTCCATCCAAAATAGTCAATAATTCAATGCTGTAACAAGGGCACATTTCTCAACTGTTGAAGAGATGGAACATACCTTCAGATTGATAAATTATAGAACACAGTAGGAGAGGGACCACTGTGATGATTAAAGGAATTGAATAGGAGACATGGTAAATTGAGAGTGGAAGTACTGTTTTGTGTTTCCCCAAAGATGTTGTCTTTCCATTAAATTATTATTTCACATGGAATTTACTGTCAATTTAGGCCTCAAATTCTGTGGTTGCTTAATGATAGCTTCCCAACCCTATCACCTTGATGTTGACTTGTCCCACCTGATACAGAGGACCATGAGTTGGAGGTTAGCTGTTGTCTGTATATTGTTGGTGTCTGGGTTCTGCCTATCGGGATTTATTGTGGTCCCTGCCTTTTCTCAGCTGGTTCTCCAACTCAGCTCTTGTTACTGATTGTAGTTTGTAACACAGTGTAACAAGGCTATCTTGTATAGTAGTAGGCCTCAATTGCTCCTACTGGGGAACCTCAATGATAATACACATATAGCAATGTGTCAGGGTGATGCTGGGTAGGACTAGATCTCATTGGGGAACTTCAATGAGAAAATACAAGGCTGAAGGTTGGGGTTGGGGATGAAAATGTAGTTAAGTTGACAGAGTACTTGCCTAGAATGCAGGAAGCCCTGGGTTAACTTTCTAGCTCTGCATAAATCCAGTGTAGTGGTGTACAACTGTAATCCAAGCACCAAGGAAGTAGATTAAGGAACATCAGACATTCAAGATCATTCTCAGCTATTTATCAAGTTTGGGATCATCCTGTGCTACATAGACTCATTTCAAAAAAATCAGTGGGTGGGGGGGCCAGGGAGATAGTTCAATCAGTAGAGTGCTTGCCTAGCAAGCCCAAGGACCTGAATTTGATTTCCAGAACCCATTTAAAAGGACTTGGGTAGAATGGCATTGGTATGATGTCCTAGCACTGGAGAGGTAGACAGGTGGTTCCCTGGGATTCACTGGCTGGCCAGCCTGCCTAGTCTATCTGGTCAGTTCCAAGCCTATGAGAGACCCTGTCTCAGAAAAGGTAGATGATACTTGAGGGTTTCCTCTGGCCTCCTCATGCATGCATATGTTCATTGCATGCAAGCAAGCACACACACACATACATGCATGTACTTACCTGCTCTCACCATCTTTTAGCTCTGTGACAAGTCATGTAGTACCTGTTTTATTGAGAAAGGTATTGGAAACTAGGCTTTCTGGGAAATCCCTGAATTTTCTCCATTTGACTATATGAGTATGTATTTTAGCTGTATCATTTGGGTACTTCTTTCAGCTGTGTTAGTTATCTGTAGACTTCACAGGTTTCTGGAGGACAAGCTGCTACTTTCCTCAGTTAGTTTAACCATAGGTTGTTTCTTATTTAGATATGTGTGTGCTCTTATTTTAGAAGCTGTTTGTAGAAGAAGCAAAGTGGAGACCCTGGGGATATTCTTTTTCAGTTCAAACTATCACCATTATATAACATTGCCTGTAGGAAATACACAGAGTACTTCTGATGACAACAGGCTCGTGTTTCGGGAGATTAGTCATGTGATATTTAATCACAAATAGAATTTAACTTTAGAACAGAAAATAATGATTGGTAAAGGAGACCCTGAAAATGAATGATGGAAAACGTTCCTTTCCATTCAGCCCTTGGTTGGGTCAAGGGTTGTCTATATTCCTCTGTTTATCATTTGTTCTCTGAAGCTGAGTGGTCTGCTTTGCTCAGCGATGCAGCATTCCACCAGCTGGTCTTATGCCAAGCACCTGACAAGTAGTAAATATAGATTTGTTGAATTACTGTTAGAATGAATAAATCCTGAAAGTGTTGACCCGAATATAGTTAAACAAATAGCCTTGATTTCTGTCTCAGTTAGGGTTCCCACTGCTGTGATAAAACATCACGAAAGAAAAGCAACTTAGGGAGGAGAAGATTGATTTCAACCTGTATTTCCACATCACAGTCCAACATCCAAGGAAATCAGGGCAGGAACACAAGTAGAGCAGGGACCTGAAGCAGAAGCCATAGAGGAGTACTGTTTACTGGTTTGCTTCCTGTGGCTTGTTTAGCCTGCTTTCTTATTGCCCAGTACCATTGTGTAGGGGTAGTACCACTCCCTGTGAGCTGGGCCTGCCCATGTCAATCATTAGTCAAAAAAATGCCCCAAAGGCTGCCCACAAGGCAATCTAGTTGGGACATTTTCTCAGTTGAGGTTTCCTCTTCCCAAAGGACTCTGGCTTGTGCCAAGTTGACAAAACAAGCCAGTACAATTTTGAAGCTTTTTTTTTCTACTCTCATTCCCATTATTCTTTAGATACAAAGTTTTGTAGAGAAGATATGGCTTAGCTTGTCAACTAGTGTTCAATGGGCTACCATTTGTACTCTATTTCTAGTGCAGTGCATTCTCCATGGCTGCTTGGAAATGACTTGGTTTTGCTTTTCAATGAGTCCTGATGGGACAAGCTTTCCAAAAAAGGACGCAATGGTTCCTTGAAACAAAAAGGAGAGCTATTCCAATGTTTGGACAACCTACTTTCCTTCCCAATCATAAAGATTTTGCATCTAATGCTAATGTCCTGAAGCAAAAGTTTATCCAGGGCCAACAGCATCTTACCTGAGCCTGCTTCCTTCTGGAAGTGGTTGGTGCAGAGGGGCTTGGAGGGTATTCTCTAGATAGTATATTATGTCTGTCTGTGACTTGGCTATTGCAGCTCTAGAGTTGTTCTTCAGAACAGAACAAGTATATTCTTGCTAAATAGTATAACTCATTCAAGCCCTGAGATTGAATCCCCATTTGAGACTTCTTTTTCTAACTCCTAACCTTGCCCTTGCTTCTCTGTGGAGGGTGGACATATGTCTCTAGAGACTTCTCACATTCTTTTGTTAAACAGCTGTTTCCAGAGGCCTGTTATCCTCACACCCACACAAGTCTGAAAATAGCAGCTCCATCCCTCCCTGTACAGTCTGTGCTTTCAAAGGTACAGTTTGCTCAGTTCCGCCTTTCATTTGCCTTCAGTTCAGTTTCTCTTGCTTACAAGCTATTTTCAAAGCTTACCATGGTAAATAATGGGAAAAATATAACTATATACATCTCCAATAGATGCAAATCAAAGAAACGACCAGCTTTATCAACAGTTGCTTTTTCCAAAAGCGTAGGCTCTTCCTGCATGAAGGAAATGTTTTGTTGATTTGGTGTCTGTTGCAGAGATGCTCCAGGCTCAAAATGGCTCCTGGTTGCTGTGGCATATTCTTTCTCTGACTTATGCTTTTCAAAGCTTCTTTCATTGATACTTTTTACTTTTTACCTTCCCTTTTAAAAATGCAATAAAGTGTATATAGTATAAAATTAACAATTTAGAAGTGATCCATTTAGTGACATTTATAGTGACCGAAATGTTATAAAATCACTACTTTACAATTCTAGTTGTAAGCCATGTTCATTGCCCCAATGCAATCCCCATGTTTATTTAAAAAGGTCAGTCCATGTTCTGCTCTTCCCCCCAGTCTCCTTCCCTGAGCATTCATTCTTATTTTTGCCTCCATGATTTTACCCATGTTACCTAGTTATTTCACATAAAGGAATCACATGGGATGCCTTTGGTCTTGTTTCATTCATTTTGCATAAAAAACTTAAAGGTTCATCATGTTGTAGTATGCATTATTATTTTGTTGTTTAAGATAAGTGCTATACTGGTGTTTGTATATAAACCATATGTTTGTCTATTCATCTATCAATGGGCATTTGGATTGTTTTTAGTTTGTATATTATTGTAAAGACCTTTGATATAAACAATGGTGTAAAATGAGCTTTTTTTGCTTTCTCTTGGGTACATACTGTATTCATTTGCTTTCTGCGACTGTAATAAAATATCATGACAAAAACAAATTAGGGAAGAAGTTGCTTATAGTTCCAAGGGGGATACAGTCCATTGTGATGGTGAAGGCATGGCAGCAGGATCACACTTCATCTACACACACTGGAAGCAGAGAGGGAGAGAACAAGTGGTGGGACCAGGCTATGAAATTTCAAAGCCCACCCCACTGACCAACTTCATTTAACAAAGTTCTACCTCCTAAAGATTTCACAACCTTCCCAAACAGCAACGCCGGCTAGGGACCAAGTTCAAACACATGAGCCTTGGAGGACATTTCATATTCAAACCACAGCATATACTTATATGTTATATATGTATACACAATACATCCTGAGGATTGTGTCTAATTCTTCTGTTGCTCTTGATCAAGGTAACTTATAGAAGGCTTTATTAGGTTTATGGTTCTAGGGGAATAAGAATACATCGTGGCAGGGAGGCATGGAAACAAGCAGCAGGCATGGTGGCTGCAGATTGCTTACCTCTTGAACCATAAGCACAAAGCAGAGAAAGCAATTGGGAATGCTGTGGGGTTTTTTTTTTTTTTTTTTTTTTTGCTGTGGGTTTTTAAACTCTTAAAACCCGCCTCCAGTGACATACTTCCTCTAACAGTGACATACCTCCTAAGCTTCCCAAACAGTCCTGCAAACAGGACTAAGTATTCAAATATGTGATCCAATGGGGGAACATTGATTATGTGTATGAGTGTGGTATATACAGATGTACATGTCTGCATGTATGCTCAGAAGCTAAAGGAGATTACTGGGTGACTTTTTAAAAAAAATCATTCTATGCCTTATTAATTTGATTCAGTGTTCCTCTGTGAATGTGTAGTTCACATTTTTCTTTAGGCTTACTTATAAATTGTTGTAATGTTAAAGATTTTTACTACTGAGAATGAAGTTACTCAGCTGGCAGAAGACTTGCCTAACATGTATGAAGCCCTGGGTTGCATTTTTAGCTCCATGTATGCCAGGCATGGTGGCATTGGAGCTATGGAGGAAGAAGGATCAGAAGTTCAAGGTCATCTTGGACTACATAGTGAGTTTTAGGCCAGTCTTGTCTACATAAGACTCTGTGTCATAAAAGAAAGGAAGGAAGGAAAGAAAAACATTTGTTTGCTTGCTTGTTTTTTTTTAGAGTAAGAAAGAAGTAGGGGTAGAGTGGGGTGGGCGAGAAGGATCAGGGAGGAGTTGGAGGAAGGGAAATAGTGATCAGAATATATTGTATGAATTTTTTTTAAACAAAAGATAAACACTATTATAAGTCTACATCTTTTTGTCTTATAGTGTCACTCTCTGAGAGTGTGTGGTGGTTTAGAAAGAAGGGGGTATGTAGCTGTTGCCATTTCCTATTGCACCTTCAGCTTACACCTGACTTTGTGACTTTGGACTCGTATGTCCAACTGCCTACATAACATCTCTCCAGGGGGGATGTAAAAAGGCATCCCGAATTTAGGACTCTAACCAAACCTTTGCTTTCTAATGGTCCTTTGTGTTGCCATGTGCTTTAGGCAGCTTTGTTCTTCCAGTAACTCAGCCCAAACCTATTGGATTCATCCGTGGTTCTTTTCTTTCCTTCTCATTCTACACCCAGATCCTCATCACAGTCTTCTCAGTCAACCACCAAAATATGAATATCTTAAAACCGATGATTTTCTTAAGTGCAAGGAGTACCAGTCAGTTAAAAACACATCACATATCTTATTCACCCACATTCTTACCACATTGGTCTCTTGTCTTCTACTCCACCCCATTGGTCAGGCTTCTCTAGAGGACTAGAGTGGATAAAGTAAATATCTATTACAAAGGGCCTTTATTACCATGGTTTATATGACATAGGCTGGGTAGTTTAACAATGGCTACCTCCACACTGGAGAGGCTGAGAACTCAATAGCTTCTCAGTCCACCAGGCTGGATATCTCAGCAATTCCAACCTGGTGCTGAAGGCCTGGAGTATTCCCATAGAGCCATGGGTTTTCAGTACATCTTGGAAGTCCAAAGAAGCAGGGTTCTCTGATGTTAGGGAAGGAATGAAGCAGCAGCAGTAGCAGCATTAGCATCAGCATCAACACCAGCATCAGCATCAGCACAGATAAACTCACTAATAGAGTAGAAGAGCTTGCCAGCAATATGTGAAGGCAATGAATCAAAAAGCACAGCTTTCCCCATCAGCCTGCCTTTTATCTGGGTTGCCACTGGAAGGCATCACTCACATTTAGGATGGGTCATTCTATTTCAAATAGCCTGATCCACAAAATCCATTTCAGGTGTGCCCAGAGGCTTATCTTTGAGTTGATTCCAGGTCTAGTCAAATTGACATCTCAAATTTATCATCATGTCCTATTTCCTTTAACAGTGTGTTAGTCACAAAAAGCAAGAAGAATTCTTTCACAGGGGACCTCAGGCCATGCCACATGTGTGTTTAACCCTTTCAGGGACTCTCATCTTACTTGAAGTGAAGACCCAACATGTTTTGCCCTCCTTCCCTGCCATCTGTGCTGACATCCCCTTGTCCTCTCCATGGTCATTCTGCTTTAGCCCCAAGTCATCTGAGGTTTCTCTTCTTTCTTCTCTCTTTTCTCTTTCCCTTCATCCCTCCCTCTCTCCCTTCTTTCTTCCCTCCCTCTCTCCTTTCCTCCCTTCCTTCTTTCCTTCCTTTATTTCCTTCTTTCTGAGATAGGGGTTCTCTGTGTAGCCTTGGCTATCTTGAAACTTTCTAGCTTCAAACTCAGAGATTCTCCTGCCTCTGCCTCTTGAGGGCTGGGATTAAAGGCTTGTGGCGGCCTGCCAGCTTTCCTTCCACGACCTCTGTTCCCGCGGACTGCGCTGGAGAGACGGGTACCCCAGGCTCCCTACCCCCAATATAACAACACTTGGGACACGGCCTGTTGGGGCTTCCGTCTGTGCCCGAGGGCGGGTCGGCGCTGTGGTCGTCTGGGTGCCAGATCGGCGGGCCATCACTTCTACAGGGTGAGCGGCGCCACGGAGAGTGCCCTCCGCCATCTTTGCTCCAGTGACCAGGTAGTTGGGACCGCCAGGCTCAGAGACAGACAGGCATAATATCGCTTCGGGTTCAGGCAGCTTGTGTGTAACCTGCTCCCAGGTGCTGGGCTGATCTGCAGTGACCAGCGTGCCAGCTCTGCTGTGGGACCTTCTGCCTGGCGGAAGGACCCCGCGCTGGGAGGGAGCCTGCCAGCTTTCCTTCTGCGACCTCTGTTCCCGCGGACTGCGCTGGAGAGACGGGTACCCCAGGCTCCCTACCCCCAATATAACATCACTTGGGACACGGCCTGTTGGGGCTTCCGTCTGTGCCCGAGGGCGGGTAGGCGCTGTGGTCGTCTGGGTGCCAGATCGGCAGGCCATCGCTTCTACAGGGTGAGCAGCGCCACGGAGAGTGCCCTCCACCATCTTTGCTCCAGTGACCAGGTAGTTGGGACCGCCAGGCTCAGAGACAGACAAGCATAATATCTCTTTGGTCTCGGGTGGCTTGTGTGTAACCTGCTCCCAGGTGCTGGGCTGATCTGCAGTGACCAGCGCGCCAGATCTGCTGTGGGACTTCTGCCGGGCAGAGGGACGCCCCCTCCCCCCCCAGGAGAGATCACACACCCCTGCACAGGGCAGGAGCCTGCCAGGCTCCCTTTGGTGACCTCTGCTCCAGGAATCCACTAGGCTGAGCCTTTAGATATGCAAGGCCTCCCCAATATAAGATCACTTGGGGCAAGGCACATTAGGGCTCCAAAGTCACTCAGGAGCAGGCAGGCCCCAGAAATCGGTGCCAGGGGAATCCTGGTAATCCAGGGGGGGCAGAAATAGCTTTGCAGGCTCACAGGAGGTCCAACCAACAGCCAGTGGCAGCAGGACCAACTAATACCAGAGGTATCCAGATGGCAAAAGGCAAACGTAGGAATGTTACTAACAGTAATCAAAGTAATGTGGGACCATCCGAACCCAACTCTCCAACAGCAGCAAGTCCTGGATACCCCACCACACCCGAAAGACAAGATCTGGATTTAAAATCACTTCTCATGATGCTATTAGAGGATCACAAGAAGGACACAAATAAATCCCATAAAGAGTTACAGGAGACCATGAATCAACGGTTAGAAGCCCTTACAAAGGAAACACAAAAATCGCTTAGAGAAATGCGGGAGAACATGGATCAAAAGATGGAGGCGCACAAGGAGACAACACAAAAATCGCTTAACGAGATGAATCAACGGGTAGATGCACTTACAAAGGAATCACAAAATTGGTATAAAGAAATGCAGAAGAATATGGGTCAACAGATGGATGCCCATAAGGAGGCAACACAAAAATTGCTTAAAGAAATGAATCAACGGTTAGATGCCCTTACAAAGGAAACACGAGAACTGCTTAAAGAAATGCAGGAGACGATGGATCAACAGATGGAATCCCATGAGGAGGAAACACAAAAATCGCTCAGAGAAATGCAGGATAACGTGGGTCATCAGGAAGAAATCCTGAAAGAGGTAATGCAAAAATACCTTAAAGAAATACAGGAAAATACAAACAAACAAGTGAAGGATCTCAGCAAATCCATCCAGGAACTAAAAAAGGAAGTAGAAACAACTAAGAAATCACAAAGGGAGACAACTTTGGAGATAGAAAACCTTGGGAAGAAATCAGGGGTCATAGATGCAAACATCAACAATAGAATACAAGAGATGGAAGAAAGAATCTCAGGTGCTGAAGATTCCATAGAAAGCACCGACTCAACAGTCAAAGAAAATGCAAAATGCAAAAAACGCGTAACCCAAAACATCCAGGAAATCCAGGACACAATGAGAAGACCAAACCTAAGGATTATAGGTATAGATGAAAGTGAAGATTTGCAACTTAAAGGGCCAGTAAACATCTTCAACAAAATTATGGAGGAAAACTTCCCTAACTTAAAGAGAGAGATGCCGATGAACGTACAAGAAGCCTACAGAACTCCAAACAGACTGGACCAGAACAGAAATACCTCCCGTCACATAATAATCAAAACACCGAATGTTCTAAACAAAGAAAGAATACTAAAAGCAGTAAGAGAAAAGGGCCAAGTAACATACAAAGGAAGACCTATCCGAATCACATCAGACTTCTCACCAGAGACTATGAAAGCCAGAAGATCCTGGGCAGATCTCATGCAGACACTAAGACAGCACAAATGCCAGCCTAGACTACTATACCCAGCAAAACTCTCAATCACCATAGATGGAGAGACCAAGATATTCCATGATAAAACCAAATTTTCACAATATCTTTCCACAAATCCAGCCCTGCAACGGATAATAGGTGCAAACCTCCAATACAGGGAGAGAAACAACACCCTGGAAAAAATGAGATAATAACCTTCTTGAATCAAACCCAAAAGTAGATAACCACTCAAACATAAAGATAGCGTCAAGAATGGCAGATGGCAATAATCACTATGCCTTAATCTCTCTTAATATCAATGGTCTCAATTCCCCAATTAAAAGACATAGACTAGCAGACTGGATACGTAAACAGGACCCAGCATTTTGCTGCATGCAGGAAACGCACCTCAGTGTCAAAGACAAACACTACCTCAGAGTAAAAGGCTGGAAAACAATTTTACAAGCAAATGGCCCCAAGAAACGAGGTGGAGTAGCCATCCTAATATCGGATAAAATTGATTTTCAACCTAAAGTCATCAAGAAAGACACAGAAGGACACTACATACTGATCAAGGGAAAAATCCACCATCAAGAACTCTCAATTCTGAATATCTATGCTCCAAATGCAAGGGCACCCTCATTCGTAAAAGAAACTTTACTAAAACTCAAAGCACACATCGCACCGCACACAATAATAGTGGGTGACTTCAACACCCCGCTCTCTGAAATGGATCGTTCAGGAAAGCAGAAACTAAACAGGGACACAGTGAATCTAATTGAAGCCTTGGACCAAATGGAACTAACTGATATATATAGAACATTTCATCCTAGAGCTAAAGAATACACCTTCTTCTCAGCTCCTCATGGTACCTTCTCCAAAATTGACCATATAATTGGTCACAAATCAGACCTCAACAGATACAAGAAGATAGAACTAATCCCATGCCTCCTATCAGATCACTATGGAATAAGGGTGGTCTTCAATGGCAACAAAAACAAAAGAAAACCCACGTACACATGGAGGCTGAACAATGCTCTACTCAATGATAACTTGGTCAAGGTGGAAATAAAGAAAGAAATCAAAGACTTTTTGAAAGTTAATGAAAATGAAGGCACAACATACCCTAACTTATGGGACACAATGAAAGCAGTGCTAAGAGGAAAATTCATAGCCCTGAGTGCCGCCAAAAAGAAACGGGAGACAGCATACACTAACAGCTTAATGGCACACCTGAAAGCCCTGGAACATAAAGAAGCAAATACACCAAAGAGGAGTAGAAGGCAGGAAATCATCAAACTCAGGGCTGAAATCAATCAAGTAGAAACAAATAAAACCATACAAAGAATCAACAAAACGAGGAGTTGGTTCTTTGAGAAAATCAACAAGATAGATAAGCCGTTAGCCAGACTAACCAGAGGGCACAGAGATAGTATCCAAATTAATAAAATCAGAAACGAAAAGGGAGAGATAACAACAGAAACTGAGGAAATTCAAAAAAATCATCAGATCCTACTACAAAAACCTGTATTCAACACAACTAGAAAATCTTGAGGAAATGGACAATTTCCTTGACAGATACCAAGTACCAAAATTAAATCAGGATCAAATAGACCATCTAAACCGTCCTATAACCCCTGAAGAAATAGAAGTTGTCATTGGAAGTCTTCCAACCAAAAAAAGCACAGGTCCAGATGGTTTTAGTGCAGAATTCTATCAGACCTTCAAAGAAGACCTAACACCAATACTCTTCAAACTGTTCCACAAAATAGAAACAGAAGGAACACTACCCAACTCGTTCTATGAAGCCACAATTACACTAATACCAAAAGCACACAAAGATCCGGCGAAGAAAGAGAATCTCAGGCCAATCTCTCTTATGAATATCGATGCAAAAATACTCAATAAAATTCTTGCCAACCGAATCCAAGAACACATCAAAACGATCATTCACCACGATCAAGTAGGCTTCATCCCAGGGATGCAGGGATGGTTCAATATAAGGAAATCCATCAATGTAATCCACTACATAAACAATCTCAAAGAAAAAAACCACATGGTCATCTCATTAGATGCTGAGAAAGCATTTGACAAAATTCAGCATCCTTTCATGCTAAAGGTCTTGGAAAGATCAGGAATTCAAGGCCCATATCTAAACATAGTAAAAGCAATTTACAGCAAACCGGTAGCCAGCATCAATCTAAATGGAGAGAAACTTGAAGCAATCCCACTAAAATCAGGGACTAGACAAGGCTGCCCTCTCTCTCCATATCTTTTCAATATAGTACTTGAAGTTCTAGCTAGAGCAATTAGACAACAAAAAGAGGTCAAAGGGATACAAATTGGAAAGGAAGAAGTCAAACTATCACTATTTGCAGACGATATGATAGTATACTTAAGCGACCCAAAGAACTCCACCAGAGAACTCCTACAGCTGATAAACGACTTCAGCAAAGTGGCCGGATATAAAATCAACTCAAGCAAGTCAGAAGCCTTCCTATACTCAAAGGATAAGCAGGCTGAGAAAGAAGTAAGAGAAATAATACCCTTCACGATAGCCACAAACCATATTAAGTATCTTGGCGTGACTCTAACCAAACAAGTGAAGATCTGTATGACAAGAACTTCAAGTCTCTGAAGAAAGAAATTGAAGAAGACCTCAGAAGATGTAAAAATCTGCCATGCTCATGGATTGGCAGGATTAATATAGTAAAAATGAGCATCTTACCAAAAATAATACACAGATTCAATGCAATCCCCATCAAAATCCCAACTCAATTCTTCATAGAGTTAGAAAGAGCAATTCAAAAATTCATCTGGAATAACAGAAAACCCAGAATAGCTAAAACTATTCTCAAGAGTAAAAGAACCTCTGGGGGAATCAGTATCCCTGACCTCAAGCTGTACTACAGAGCAATAGTGTTAAAAACTGCATGGTATTGGTACAGTAACAGACATGTAGATCAATGGAACAGAATTGAAGACCCAGAAATGAATCCACACTCCTATGGTCACTTGATCTTTGACAAAGGAGCTAAAACCATCCAGTGGAAAAAAGATAGCCTTTTCAACAAATGGTGCTGGCTCAGCTGGAGGTCAACATGCAGAAGAATGCAAATTGACCCATCCTTATCTCCTTGCACTAAGCTCAATTCTAAGTGGATCAAAGATCTCCACATAAAACCAGACACACTGAAACTAATAGAAGGGAAACTAGGGAAGAACCTTGAACATATGGGCACAGGGGAGAATTTCCTGAACAGAACTCCAATAGCTTATGCTCTAAGATCAAGAATAGACAAATGGGACCTCATTAAATTACAAAGTTTTTGCAAGGCAAAAGACACTGTCAAAAAGACAAAGCGGCAACCAACTAACTGGGAAATGATCTTTACCAACCTTACATCCGACAGAGGGCTAATATCCAAGATATACAAAGAACTCAAGAAGTTAAACTCCAGAGAGGCAAGTAACCCTATTAAAAAATGGGGTACAGAGCTAAACAAAGAGTTCTCACCTGAAGAATATCTAATGGCTGAGAAGCACCTAAAGAGATGTTCATCATCCTTAGTCATTAGGGAAATGCAAATCAAAACAACCCTGAGATTCCATCTCACACCAGTCAGGATGGCTAAGATCAAAAACACAGGAGACAGCAGTTGTTGGCGAGGATGTGGAGAAAGAGGAACACTCCTCCACTGCTGGTGGAATTGCAAGCTGGTACAACCACTCTGGAAAGCAGTCTGGCGGTTCCTCAGAATACTGGGCTGACACTCCCGGAGGATCCGGCTATACCACTCCTGGGCATATACCCAGAGACTTTACCTGCCTGCAATAAGGACACATGCTCCACTATATTCATAGCAGCCTTATTTATAATAGCCAGAAGCTGGAAAGAACCCAGATGTCCCTCAACGGAGGAATGGATTCAGAAGATGTGGTATATTTACACAATGGAATACTACTCTGCAATTAAAAACAATGAATTCACGAAATTCCTAGGCAAATGGTCAGAACTTGAAAATATCATCCTTAGTGAGGTAACCCAATCACAAAAGAACACACATGGTATGCAGTCACTGATAAGGGGATATTGACCCAGAATCTCGGAATACCCTAGACACAATCAGCATATCAATAGATTTCTAAAAAGATGGAAGGAGAGACCCCTGGTCCTGGAAAGACTGGATGTAGGGGAACGCCAGGACAGAGTAACGAGAGGGGGTTGAATGGAGAAAAGAAGGAGGGAAGGGGGCTTATGGGACTTTCGGGGAGGGAGGAAACGGGAAAGGGGAAGTGATTTGGAATGTAAATTAAAAAAATAAAATAAAATAAAAAAAAAAATAAAGGCATGTGGCACCACTGCCAAGCAGCCCATCTGCTGTTTCTTGAGGACTCTATTGATTATATGGTTCTTCTGCTTGGAATGTTGTCCCTCCTTTGCATAGATCAAACAAATCAGATATTTCTTACATAAGGCACCAAAATGTGTTGATTGAAATGTGATTGAAATGTATTAGTGGTAAACTCAAGTTACCAATATGTGTCAGTGTGGCATTGAGGAAAGAAATCAAAGCGCTTTCCCTTGGAGTAGTTTGACCCAGAGCAAGTCCAGATTTGAATTCTCCACTTCTCTGTGTGTGGCCTTTCACCTCTCCTTAAGTTTTCTGGACTGCCTGTAATCTATTTGTTGTATGTCTGAACCTGTGTCCCTATGCCTGCCTAAATGCTGTCTGTCTTGTCTAAGTCTGCCCCTAATGAAAGGATTTTGCTCTGTTTTTATCGAGTATCACAGAAAAGATCACATTAGGAAGCAATCAGGGATATTTTACAGAACTCTCTAACAGATTTACAAGGTATTAAGTTATTTACTCCAACTTATTCTCGAATACTAAGGAAAGAAAATATTCATTACAAACATAACCATATCCGTAGTTATTTACAATGCTTATGGTGGATATATATTGCATAAAGTTGCTTTCAATCTATTTGCTGTATTCAGCATTTGCTGTCATAAAATGCACACACACACACCACACTTTCATTACTCTGGGCCAGGTGCATAGTAGAGGACATAATTTAAGGTTACAGCTGCACTTTAGTTTAGGTTATAATAGTTGATTGCATGGGAAATGCAAGGCAAGAAGATTGGTTGTTACATTGTTCTCTTAAAGGCAGGTAAACAAAACACAAAACAGGCCAAGTACAGAGTAGGACAAAAATTAGAACAACAATATCGACCAATCAGATCCCCCCCAAAGTTCTCAGGGACTAAACCACCAACCAAATAGTACACAGGGGGTATCCATGGCTCCAACTGCATATGTAGCAGAGGACTGTCTTATCTGGCATCACTGGGAGGGGAGCCCCTTGGTCCAGTGGAGGCTTGATGACCCAGGATAGGGGAGCTCTAGGGTGCTGAGTCAGGAGTGGGTGGGCGGGTGAGGGAGCATCCTCATAGAGGTAGGGGAAAGGGGGGGGAGGGAATAGGGAGTTTGTGGAGGGGAAACTGGGAAGGGGGATAACACTTGAAATGTAAATAAATAAAATAACCATTAAAAAAAGAAAAAAAATTAAGTCTTAAGTGACTTCATGGTGTATTATTAAATAGGTCTGGCAAAAGTTCTAGTCTCTTAAAATGTAAGAGATATATTCATAAATGTGTTACCATATTCCTTAGAGTTGCAAATCTCAACCTTCACTGACCTCAGGACCCAGCTTAAGACCCACCATGTCCAGAGTCTTATTTGGTATTTTCATTTATGAGAGCAATACTTTCCCACCTTCCCCCATCTATGCTTCCCAATGCTGCTGCCCCCAAGTGTTCCTGGTACTTCCTACTTTCCTACAAGATTGAGTTTCATCTGAGTGGCTGAATAAAGATAAATTATGCCTTTCACACACATTTTGTGACTTTCTGTCATCACTGAAAATGAAAGGGACCAGATGCATGGAGGCTTCTGCTTCCTGGGGGCTTGCAAGGTCTGCACTGGAGTGCTCTTTCTGAATTACCCAGCTTATTAATTTTTAAGCTGGAGTGCCTCCATTTATGTGATATGGTCCATTGTTCTCTTAATCTAACTCATTAGGGATTGCTCATTATGCATTCACATAATGACCTTAGTACTTAGAAGAAATCCTTTCAAATTTCCATGTGGCATCCCAGAGAATTACAATCAAACCTCGAAGCTCACAGGGAATGCCCCTGACTTTGCCATCTCTCAGGCCCTCAGTCAGTTTGGTGATTAATGATTCCAATCCACAAGATTCCAGGAACTGAGATCGATTCAAGTGATAAGAGTATTCCACAAGAGAGCAATGACTCTTTTTACTTCCCTTGTGCAACACTGTGAGAATTCAAGTGAATGCTTTCAGATATCACTGCTTTCCTCTTGCTGATTCTTGATGGAGGAAAGAATCAGGCCCCAAGTACAACCTCAGTGCCAGGCATGGGTTACATCTTGCTGAATCACCGGTCAAGGTGGTCCCAAGAACCCTCCCCAAATATATTACAGGCTATTGCCAAGGTTATTGGTTGCTCTCCAAAACCCGATATTAAGGTCCTATTGCTGAAGACAACACTTATGGCATGAAACATGGAAAAGTTGAGCTGGTACCCAACTAAAACCTTTACCGATAGTAAGTAGTGCTCACAGTGCTGGAGGGTGCTCTGTAAACTACCGTTGAAGGAAGTTAATCATCAGTATCACCCAGCTCCAAATCTGCAACTTTCAACAATGACCTGCTTGCAGGATATACTGGTGAAAGAGTGGCACAAACGTTACAAGAGTAATAACCTCTTTTTGATTAGATTTAAGGCCCACTCCAGAGATGGAACCCATACCCGATACTGCTAATGTGGCTAAGAATATGAGACTAGATAGGTCATGGGCCTATTGGAAAAGTCACTACTATTCTTCTGCTAAAGGAACACAGCAGCAAAATTATTCCTAATGGCATACTGCTATACTCATAGATCTGTGCCTCAACTCACATCAGAGAAACTTGTTTCTTCTTGCAGTAGATAATCATTAACACAGAGACCCATGAATGGACAATGTGCAGAGAACGAGAGACTTGGGAACATTCCGCTCTAAATGGGATTTCTTTTTTAAACTTTTCTGCTCAGGGATTAGGGAGCTATGTGGAAGAGGATGTGGAAAGATTTTAAAAAACAGAGGTGATGGATGAATCCAAGGAAATAGTGTCTTCCTGATGCAACAGGTCTGATGTACATTGATGTCATAAAGACTATAGCAGCATGCTATGTCTCTCCCAGTACTCTCTCCCTTCTATTCCTCTGCCCCCACCTGATCCCTTCTGTTGCCATCCTCACCTGCTTCCAGCCCACCAATGATACATATTCTATTTCCCCTTTCCAGGGAGAGTCATGCATTTCCTGCTTGAGCCCTCCTTATTACTTAGCCTCTCTGAGTCTGTGGATTGTAGCATGCTTATTCTTTATTTTACAGCTAATACCCTCTTATAAATGAGTTTATAGCATGTTATCTTTTTTTGTCTTATTGGTTTGGGGTGTGTGTGTGTGTGTGTGTGTGTGTGCACGCGCGCGTGTGTAAGAGAGAAAGACACAGAGAGACAGAGACAGAGAAGAGAGACAGAGATAGGGGAGAAACAAATTTGGGTAGGTAGGTAGGGAGGGTTAGGAAAGGAAAACATGATCAAAGTATAGTGTGTGAAAAAATAATTAATTCAGGATAATCAGCATGTTACAGGTAAAACACTAAAGAAGGCCGGATGTAAGTACTCAAGAATTTCCCGAATATATCATATTCAGCAGATTAAGAAACTAGAGCCGCAGGATGGGGAGAAGGGTAAGAGTGCTTGCGATCTGAGCTTGAGGACCTGGGTTTGAATACTCAGTACCCATGTAAAGGAAGTTGGTCATGGCCGCACATGCCTGTAATCATGGCATTTGGGGGTAGAGATAGGCACATTCTGAAATCTTGCTGGCCATTCAGTCTAGCCAGATTAGTGAACTTCAGATTCATTGAAAGATTCTTCTGCCTCACAGGAATAAGGTGGAGAATAAGAGATAAACACACACACACACACACACACACACACACACACACACACACACACACACACACAGTTCAGTAGAGTTTGCTACCTAAGTCTTGGTTTGGGTTCTAGAGTTAAACACATGCAGGACTACCGGTAGAATATCTTAGGGCTGTAAGTGACCTTTAAGGTCTCCTATCATATCTGACTAAACTGAAGCATGGCATTTCGAGGCTACTTGCCAATGACCACAAAGCCATTCATGTGAGAATCTGGGCTTCCTAACTCCACATTCAGCAGTTTTCCATCCAGTCACTGAACTGCTGAGGGATTGTCTCTAGAATAAAATGTTATGGTCCTATTTTCTTTACTGACATTTACCTTTGGGAATCAGAATTGGCTAGTTCTATGAGAAGATGATCTTTAATGGAGCCACTGGCCTAATAATACCAGTATACCCATGTTTTCGATGAGCCAACCTTGACTTTATTCAACTAAGTACGTTGATGTGTGCATGTACAGAGCTTAGAACTACCCATGGCCTCGCTGTCCAAGGGTGATTGTTGCTTTTCAGAGCAGTGCTTCTCCAAGTGCAGTATTGGGCCCACCATCATTAAAACAACTAGAAAATGTGAGTGTCTTATCCCAGACTAAGTGAATCAGAATTTTGGAGATGGGGTGCAACCATCTGTTTAATAAATATTCCTGAGGACTTTGGTACTCATTCAAGTTGAAGACATGCACATTTAATTGCTGCTGTTTTTGTCTTGCAGACTACACCTGAGATCCTTCATTCAATCTGCTTCCTGTGTTGTTACCAAGAGCCCATATGTGAAATCTGCTTCCTATGGGATGCTCCTGACCGACCATAGTTGTCTTAGCTGAGCTGTTACAACGTCTTCTGTTCCATGGGTACATATGGTGGCTGGGGGCCAGGGACTGATAAGTGCAGCTTACCAAAGGCTCTTTCCCTGAAGATGGATCAGGTAAGGTTCTACTATACTGTTTCCATTTTATAGTTCCCATGGGATTTAGGAAAGTAATGAGGGAAGATGGAAAGGGAAAGGGTGAGGGTGAGCCAGCCAGCCACTGGGATTCCTCTACAGCTCTGTGTTTTCTCCCAAGCCTATTTTCATAACCTCTTTACAGATTTCTTCTACAAACATTCCTCTGTCCAACACAAAGATTACTTGCCCAAGAACCACCAACTTCAGCTCTGCTTCTGGAGAACCTTACCCAGGACAATTAGCAAGTGCACTTCAAAGAGATCCCTTTGGTGGGTGTGCATAGCAAGTGTTCTCAGTGAGATGTTCCCTGGATTTGGATAGCTCATTTCCCACCTTGTTGGATGCCTTACCTCTACAGTTCCCACATTCCATCAATGATTTGGAAGGTTTCGATGACTACATGACATTTACTTTCATGAACGTTGATTTTGGGCAAGAGCAATTCCAAGCAATAGAAATGGGAAGATATCTGGTCATTGTTTTTGCCAGTCCAATTGCTAGTGGATGCTGCGGTTTGATTTTGTTGAAGTTAGAAAAAAAACCCACCACCACTAACATGATTCAACATGTTGCTCAGAGCCATCTTTTGCATTTGCTTGGGTCCTTCAGTCTCTGGAGGCACATATGCAATAGTTAGAGATCTGGCTTCAAGAGGTAGCCCTTCTGTAGGAAAGGGCCACGAGATGTCTAAGTGTAAACTCCAACATACTGACTAAGCTCTTCTCAGACCTGCCTTAAAATTTTGAGGAAGGGATTCTTTTGGAGTTCTTCTTCTTGGAATGGAAACAGGATTCAATGATGAGTCTGTTTCCAGAATGCTCTCCTATGTCCTTGGGCTCTGGAATTCTTGGATACTACAGAGCTTCATCCAAATGGCCACAAGTAGCAAGTAGAACTTTGCATGTATGGCACTTGAGACAGCCCCTAAGTAAAATTTACCTCTGGGTTAGCCAGGAGCCATTTTTCTAATATGTTTCCTTTTTCTCTACTACCTATCCTAATATAGGCTTCACCCAACTCAAGGAAATGAATTGTCAGCATTCAGTTGGGAAAGGGTCTTAGGTAGCTTTTTCCATCCCTTTAAGACCACAAAGCACAACTGTATTTTATGAGACCCAATCTTCACAGGAAAGGTGATAAAAATGCTATATCTCATGGTCCCAACATTATTGTTCACAAACCTGGAAGTCTCACAGTGCAAATTGGGTGAATTTCCTTTTAGAATTCTCTACCTGGTATTCCCAGCATGAAGCATTATAACAAAAAGGCAATACTTTGGTGCATATACATATACCAAAAGATACAAACATGTGCATGCATTCATGCACTCTTGAGTGTGTGTGTGTGTGCATGTACATACACACACACACACATACACACACACACACACACACAAACACACACGTTTGAGATACTGTTTGTGTATCCCATATTGGCCTCAAACTGGCTGAGTAGCAAAGGATAACCTTGAATTTTTGATCCTTCTACCTCCAACCTCCCTATTACTGGTGTTATAGGCATACACCACCACATTTAATTTATATGGCTCTACGAATAGAATTCAGGGTTTTCTGTATCCCTAGTCTCATATTGCGTGGTTCTTTTGTTTGTATTATTTCATTTTGTTTGTCTGTTCACTTGTTTTTGAGATATGGTTTCACTCTGTAGCCCAAGCTGTCCTGGAACTCACTAGCCTATGCCACCCTTAAACCTATGGTGATTCTGCTGCCCTTAGCCTCTCAAATGCTGGAACTAAAGATGTGTGTGATCAGTTCTGACCTCAGAAAATATTAATGAACACTTATTTTAAGCATGAGATGTCTATTCATTTCTGAATACTCATCATTTTACATTTTATTCTCTCAGGAGAGAGGAACATTAGATCATATTGTTGCAAGTCCCTCTGAAAAGCTACCTTTGGTAGGAGGTGCATCTATAAGCATCTTTGTTAGCCTTTGACAAAGGGTTTGTAAATAACACCCTGCAGCATAGCAGTCACAGCTATTCTATCAGCAATGCAGATGTGCTCTGCGTGAAGAGCTGCGCAGGACTGGGTTTTAACTCTCTCTTCTGGTTCAAACTTGCCACCCCAGGATTACAGGCACGTTTTTCCTTAGACAACAAAGCAAACAGGCTGCATTTTCTCTCTTTGAGGGGGCCATTAGAAAGTATAGAGCCATATTTTAGGCCTGTCTTTGAAATGGAGCCTGAATATGTCCCACCTACTTGCTTTAGTTCATGCACACATTCTACAAGCCCTGGTATCTCAGTTTTATATATCTAGCTCACCTTAATAAATCTAAGGGATCATGTAGAACTGTGGTTCTCAACCTTCTTAATGCTGGGATCCTTTAATATTCATATTGTGGCAATTCCCAACCATAAAATTATTTTATAGCTACTTCATAGCTGTAATTTTGCTACTGTTATGAATTGTGATGTAAATACCTGATGTGCAGAATATCTCTCTAATGTGTGGCCACAAAAGGGGTCATGACCAACAGGTTGAGAAACACTGATTTAGAATATTTTATGTGTTAAATTAGGGAATAAACTTTAATTTTCAATCTTGGAAAAAAGGTTCTTGTAAAAAGTGAGGTCATGACCACTCCAAGGTGTGGCTGAAGGGAAGGTTTTTATTGTAGATACGTGGGAGAGCAAAGGCAGAGGCAACTGGAAGAGTCCAGAGCAGAGAGAGAAAATAGTAGTTGAACCATGACCTAACCATGGCCTGCAGATTGGACCGGGTCATGGAGAGAGAGAGAGAGGGAGGAAGAGAGGGAGAGAGAGAGAGAGAGAGGAGGGGGAGAGGGAGAGGAGGGGGAGAGGGAGAGGAGGGGGAGAGGGAGAGGAGGGGGAGAGGGAGAGGAGGGGGAGAGGGAGAGGAGGGGGAGAGGGAGAGGGAGAGGAGGGGGAGAGGGAGAGGAGGGGGAGAGGGAGAGGAGGGGGAGAGAGAGGGAACGCCAAGAGAAAGAGAGAAGAGCAAGAGTTCATGGCCAAAATGTCAGGGATATATGGGAATGAGAAAGTAGGAGAGGGTGTGTGGGTATGTGGAGTGGGGGTGGGGGGTAAGAACCAGGATCCAGCATGGACTCTGTAACAGGTTTTTGCTATGCTGAGAGAGCCTGAAGGCAGCATGCTCTTTGCTATGCCAATAGGCCCCAGAGATAACCATTTGTACCTTCTGACTCATTTCATTATTTGGAAATGGCAAGAATTTGGGGGGTAATGGAGTTTCCTTTGGACCAGACAGTTTCCAAACTGCTCCATACTCATCTGAAACCAAGCTAAAAATGTTCAACAGATCATACAGTAGACTCCATTCTGAAATGGGAGTCAGGATTTACCAATTAAAATGTCAAGCCCGCTAACAAATTGATGGAGGGTCTAGAGTCTGGGATCAAGGAAGGGAAGCTAGAATTTACAAATGTCCAAGAGAAAAAGAACCAGGAAGCATTTCTCTTGTCTTAAGAAAAGATTGCCAATGTCGTATGGCAATGAGGACAAGATGGCAGAGAGAGTTGCTGGGGCAAAGTCCATGAGGACCATGGCTCTTCAGGCTGCTGCTCCCAGACTTGGTTTGGTTTTGTTGCTGTTTTAAGATAGGGTCTCACTGGATGGCCCTGGCTGCCCTGGAACTAGTTATGTAAAGACCTAGATAGCCTTGGATTTACAGAGATCCATTTTCTTTTGCCTCCCCAATGCTGGGATTAAAGGCATAGGTCACCATTCCTGGTTTGCCTCTCCCTTTAACTAAACAAAGCTCTGGGAGACAGCCAGAGAATATATAGGATCTCACAGGATTATTCTTTGTTTTGCCATATCTTTGCAAGAAATGGTTTGATCATTTCAGCCTGGGGCAAATTATTTTCTTCTTCTTATCTTTACTTTCAAATGATTATTGGAGGACCCGGACTCAGCAGGAGAAGTAATCTGGGGCATGAGGAAGAATGTCAGGGAAAGGTTCAGGCCTTAAAATGACTGTTGATGGTTTTCTGTTGGCTGGTTGTTTCTAAGCGTGGTACCCAGGACAGTTCTGAAGAACAACTCAGAAAAACAGGAACAAACATAATATTTAATGAAAAGAAGACAAAGCATATAATAATCCCCACATGCAATATGACAATAATATGAAAACTGAATTTCTAGAAATTTAAAGTTCCTCCAAATCCACACAGTTAGTTTTATAGCGGTGATGCTCAACCTTCCTTGTGCTGTGACCCGTTAATACAGTTCCACATGTTGTGGTGAACCCCCAACCATAAAATGATTTTTGTTGCTACTACTTTCTAGTATTAATTTTGCTGCTGTTATGAATTGTAATGTAAATATCTGATATGTGACTGACCCTCAAAATGGTCACAACCCACTGGTTGTTAGCTGGTGTTTTAGAGCATAAGTGAACTTCGGAGTCTTTCTGCTAGACTTACAATGATGAAGCTGTAAATGCTTGTGAGGTTTCATCGAAGCAGGCTGTTGCTCCTTGGCTTTATTTAATTTTTTTTAATTTATTTTCTAAGTTTTTTTTATTTACATTCCAAATCATTTCCCCTTTCCCGTTTCCTCCCTCCCCGAAAGTCCCATAAGCCCCCTTCCCTCCCTCTTTCCTCCATTCAACCCCCTCTCGCTTCTCTGTCCTGGTGTTCCCCTACATCCAGTCTTTCCAGGGACCAGGGGTCTCTCCTTCCATCTTCTTGGAAATCTATTGATATGTGAATTATGTCTTGGGTATTCAGAGCTTCTGGGTTAATATCCCCTAATCAGTGACTGCATACCATGTGTGTTCTTTTGTGATTGGGTTACCTCACTAAGGATGATATTTTCAAGTTCTGACCATTTGCCTAGGAATTTCGTGAGTTCATTGTTTTTAATTGCAGAGTAGTATTCCATTGTGTAAATATACCACATCTTCTGAATCCATTCCTCCGTTGAGGGACATCTGGGTTCTTTCCAGCTTCTGGCTATTATAAAGAAGGCTGCTATGAACATAGTGGAGCATGTGTCCTTAAAAATATGGAACGCTTCACGAATTTGCGTGTCATCCTTGCGCAGGGGCCATGCTAATCTTCTCTGTATCGTTCCAATTTTAGTATATGTGCTGCCAAAGCGAGCACGCTCCTTGGCTTTAATTTAGCATGGAATAACAATGGTGATTCCCCCAGACGTTCTTTTATTGTTGAGAATAGTTTTCGCTATCCTGGGTTTTTTTGTTATTCCATATGACTTTGAGAATTGTTCTTTCTGACTTTGTGAAGAATTGAGTTGGAATTTTGATGGGGATTGCATTAAATCTGTAGATTGCTTTCAGCAAGATAGCCATTTTATTAATCCTGCCAATCCACGAGCATGGGAGATCTTTCCATCTTCTGAGATCTTCTTTGATTTCTTCAGAGACTTCAAGTTCTTGTCATACAGATCTTTCACTTGTTTGGTAAGGGTCACACCAAGATACTAATATCCTTTGTGGTTATTGCGAAGGATGTTTCCCTAATTTCTTTTTTAGCCTGTTTATCCTTTGAGTATAGGAAGGTTACTGATTTGTTTGAGTTAATTTTATATCCAGTCACTTTGCTGAAGTTGTTTATCAGGTTAAAGAGTTTTCTGGTGGAATTTTTGGGATCACTTAATTATTCTATCATATCATCTGCAAATAGTGATAATTTGACTTCTTCCTTTCCAATTTGTATCCCTTTAACCTCCTTTTGTTGTCTAATTACTCTAGCTAGAACTTCAAGTAATATCTATATTGATTAGGTATGGAGAGAGAGGGCAGCCTTGTCTAGTCCCTGATTTTAGTGAAATTGCTTCAAATTTATCCCCATTTAGTTTGATGTTGGCTACTGGTTTGCTGTATATTGCTTTTACTATGTTTAGGTATGGGCCTTGCATTCCTGATCTTTCCAAGACTTTTAACATGAAAGGATGCTCAATTTTGTCAAATGCTTTTTCAGCATCTAATGAAATGACCATGTGGTTTTTTCTTTGAGTGTGTTTATGTGGTGGATTACATTCATGGATTTCCTTATATATAACCATCCCTGAATCCCTGGAATGAAGCCTACTTGCTCATGATCAATGATCATTTTGATGTGTTCTTGGATTCTGTTTGTGAGAATTTTATTGAGTATTTTTGCATTGATAATCATAAGGGAAAAATTGGTCTAAAGTTCTCTGTTTTTGTTTGGTCTTTGTGAGGTTTTGGTATCAGTGTAACTGTGGCTTCATAGAACGAACTGGGTAGTGTTCCTTCTGTTTCTATTTTGTGGAATAGTTTGAAGAGAATTGGTATTAGGTCTTCTTTGAAGGTCTGATAGAATTCTGCACTAAAACCACCTGGTCCTGTGCTTTTATTGGTTGGGAGACTTTCACTGACTGCTTCTATTTCTTTAGGGGTTATAGAAATATTTAGATAGTCTATCTGCCCCTGATTTAACTCTGGTATTTTTGTATCTGTCTAGATAATTGTCCATTTCATCCAGATTTTCCAGTTGAGTTGAGTATAGGCTTTTGTAGTAGAATCTGATGTTTTTTTTTTAATTTCCTCAGTTTCTGTTGTTATATCTCCCTTTTCATTTCTGATTTTGTTATTTGGATACTGTCTCTGTGTCCTCTGGTTAGTCTGGCTAAGAGTTTATGTATCTTGTTGATTTTCTCAAAGAACCAGCTCCTGGTTTTGTTGATTCTTTGCATAGTTCTTTTTGTTTCTACTTGATTGATTTCAACCCTGAGTTTGATTATTTCCTGCCATCTACTCCTCTTTGGTATATTTGCTTTTTTTTGTTCTAGAGCTTTCAGGTGTGCTGTTAAACTGCTAGTGTATGCTCTCTCCAGTTTCTTTTTGGAGGCAATGAAAACTCAGAGCTATGAGTTTTCCTCTTAGCACTGCTTTCATCGTGTCCCATAAGTTTGGGACACAAATTCTAAAAATTCTTTGATCTCTTTCTTTGTTTCTTCCTTGACCAAGTTATCAATTGAGAAGAGTGTTGTGATCTCTTAGGAGGCACGGGATTATTTCATTCTTCTCATATCTGTTGAGGTCTGTTTTGTGACCATTATATGGTCAGTTTTGGAGAAGGTACCATGAGGTGCTGAGAAGGTACATTCTTTTGATTTAGGGTGAAATGTTCTATAGATATTTGTTAAATCCATTTGGTTCATAACTTCTGTTAGTTTCACTGTGTCTCTATTTTGTTTGTGTTTCCCTGATCTCCATTTTCATAGATGAAGAAACCAAATTATTTCACAACATAATCAAATTTACACAATATCTTTCATTGATCTCCATTGATGATAGTGGGGTGTTGAAGTCTCTCACTATTATTGTGTGAGATGCAATGTGTGCTTTGAGTTTTAGTAAAGTTTCTTTTATGAATGAGGGTGCCCTTGTATTTGGAGCATAGATATTCAGGATTGAGAGTTCTTCTTGGTAGATTTTTCCTTTGATAAGTATGAAGTGTCCTTCCTTATCTTTTTTGATGACTTTTGGTTGAAAGTCGATCTTATCCGATTTTAGAGTGGTGATTCCAGCTTGTTTCTTGGAACCACTAGCTTGGAAAATTGTTTTCCAGCCCTTTACTCTAAGGGAGTGTTTATTGTTGCCACTGTGGTGCATTTACTGTATGCAGCAAAATGCTGGGTCCTGTTTATGTATCCAGTCTGTTAGTTTATGTATTTTTATTGGGGAATTGAGTCCACTGATATTGAGATATTAAGGAATAGTGATTGTTACTTCCTGTTATTTTTGATGTTATTTTTATGTTTGTGTGGCTTTCTTCCTTTGGGTTTGTTGAAAGATTACTTTCTTGCTTTTTTCTAGGGTGTAGTTTCCCTCCTTGTGTTGGTGTTTTCCATCTATTATCCTTTGTAGGGCTGGATCTGTGGAAAGATATTGTGTAAATTTGGTTATGTTGTGGAATAATTTGGTTTCTTCATCTATGGAAATTGAGAGTTTTGCTTGGTATAGTAGCCTGGGCTGACATTTGTGTTCTGTTTGGGTCTGTATGACATCTGCTTAGGATCTTCTAGCTTTCATAATCTCTGGTGAGAAGTCTAGTGTAATTTTGATAGCTCTGCCTTTATATATTACTTGACCTTTTCCCCTTACTGCTTTTAATATTTTCTTTGTTTTTGTGCATTTGTTGTTTTGACTATTATGTGATGGGAGGAATTTCTTTTCTTGTCCAATCTATTTGGAGTTCTGTAGGCTTCTTGTATGTTCATAGGCATCTCTTTCTTTAGGTTGGGGAAGTTTTCTTCTATAATTTTGTTGAAGATATTTTCTGGTTCTTTAAGTTGGAAATCTTTGCTCTCTTCTAAACCTATTATCCTTAGTTTTAGTCTCTCATTGTGTCTTGGATTTCCTGGATGTTTTGGGCTAGGAGCTTTTTGCATTTTGCATTTTCTTTGACTGTTATGTGAATATTTTCTATGGTATCTTCAGCACCTGAGATTCTCTCTTCTAACTCTTGTATTCTGTTGGCATCTATGTCTCCTGATCTCTTTCCTCGGTTTTCTATCTCCAGGGTTGTCTCCCTTTGTGATTTTTTTTTTATTGTTTGTATTTCCATTTTTAGATCCTGGATAGTTTTGTTTAATTCCTTGACTGGTTTGTTTGTGTTTTCCTGTAGTTCTTTAAGGGATTTTTGTGTTTCATCTTTGAGGGCTTCTACCTGTTTACCTGTGTTCTCCTGTATTTCCTTAAGGGAGTTATATATGCCCTTTTTAACATCCTCTATCAGCATCATGAGATGTGATTTTAAATCGGAGTCTTGCTTAGGGGTATCCAGGACTCGCTGTGGTGGGAAAACTGATGGTGAGTTCTGATGATACCAAGTAGCCTTGGTTTCTAATGCTTATGTTCTTGCCCTTGCCTTTCACCATCTGGATATCTCCAGTGTTAGTTGGTCTTGCTGTCTCTGACTGTGGCTTGTCCCTCCTGTAAGCCTCTGTGCCAGTACTTCTGGGAGAATAGTTCTCTCTGTGAAGAATTTAGGTATGAAGGGCTGTGGTGCAGGGTCAGCTCTGGGGTGCAGACAGAAAAGAGAAGGATCCTGTCCCCAGCTCTTCCTTGGTTCCTGTGACCTGATGGCTTTGGGAGGGTTCCTATTGAGCCGGGAATTTGAACAGAAGTGGTGGTTTTTCCTGTGCTTGCAGGTGTGTGGGCTCTCCTGGGAGACCAGCTCTCTCCTGGTGCTATTTTGGGTATGGAGCCTTGTGGCAGGCGATCAGCTCAGCTGGCACAGGCTTCTCCTAGGTTCCTGTGTCCTGAGGGTTCCAGGTGGGTCCCTCTAAGCAGTAGTGGTGGTTTTACCTGCAATCACAGGCTTGTCGGCACTTCTGGGAGGATGGCTCTCTCCATGTGCTATTTATGTATGGATCCCTGTGGCAGAGAACTCATCACTTCTTGGAAGGTAACTATGGGAGGAATGTGACACTAGTGTCTCATAATCAATTCCACGGACATGACTATATTTGACCTGATAATCTATCACTTGATTCTACCAGTTAAAATTCTCTTTACTTTCCAATATCAACATTCAGGAGATCAGATCTCTTATACACAAACCTTTGAGCATCTTTTTTTTTTTTTTGAGACAGGGTTTCTCTGTGTAGTCTTGGCTGTCCTGGAACTCACTTTGTAGACCAGGCTGGCTTCGAACTCAGAAATCCGCCTGCCTCTGCCTCCCAAGTGCTGGGATTAAAGGCGTGCGCCACCACCGCCCGGCGCACCTTTGAGCATCTTTAAACTGCATCTGAACCATAGTCTACCAATGTAATATGAAAAGAAAAACATGCTGACATGTGTACCACTTATCACCACAGTATAACGAACCAATCCCAAACTCAATGGCATTAAAAGCCTACTAATTATAACTTTTGAGTATACAAGAAGATAGAGCTTTAATTGTTGCTGTGCTATGCTCACATTTGTGGTTAGATTTGTGTAAAATCCTTGTCTCTGGTGATGGGTCGCTTGTGTGCTGCTTATTGGCTAGTCTGGTCACATTTACACAGTGGTTTCAAAGCTCAAGTCCTTTTGAGGTTAATGTTTAGAACTGACACATAATCATTTTTTGATGCATCATTGTTAAAGAACTTAAAAGGTCATGCTAGATTCCAGGTACAAGAGATAGGCACAATTAAAAACAAATTGCAGGGGGGCGATTAAGAAAAGGTTTTGTGGTTACTAGCCACTGTTATTGCAGAGGATGCCAGTTTGATTCTTAGCACTCAAGTCAAGCAACTCATAACCATCTGTAACTCCAGCTCTGGGGGATCTGATACCCACTTCTTACCTCTGTGGGTATGGGAACTATACTCATGTGCACATTCGTAAGTGCTCATGTAAGCACGTGCACACACACACACACACACACACACACACACACACAGAGGTAATTAAAAACAAGAATTTTTCAAAAAAGAATTGCAGGCCAAAGAATGAAGGGGCAAAAATTGAGAGCTTCTTGCAATAATCTACTATGCTAAGTTTGTGTACTTTATTAAATATTAGCTATAGCTCATCTTATCACTAAAACGAAGACTCCAGTAAAGAATAAGTGGATGCAGATAGTTTGTCTATAGTTCTCATCGACAGTTTTGGATTTTTGCAAAGATTTTGAAAATTATTGTTTGTGTTTGTTTACTTCTTATTTTGAGACAAGGTCTCACTTTGCGGCCTGGCTGGCCTGGAATTCAATTGTAGACCAGGTTATCCTCAAACTCAAGGAGATCGACCTGTCTTGCCTCCTGAGTACTGGGATTAAAGGCTTATACAATCCCCCCCTCCGTGTGTGTGTGTGTGTGTGTGTGTATGCATGTATATGTGTATGCATAGGAGTGTAAGTGTCACACTATTATGTTTAACAGTCATAGAACAACTCTCAGAATCAGTTGTTTGGAATCCAGGGACTGAACTCACATTGTCTGGATTGCAAAGCTTTACCTACTGAGCCATCTTCCTGGCTTATTTTTGGGTTTTTCTACTAGGAGCAAAGGTAGAAATGAATACTTCGAGTGAAATAAAGCAGTTAGCCTGTGGATCTTCCCATGTGATGAATTACATGAGTAATGTCTCCATTTGTACCTAAAATGCATAATCTTGTGGCATATGGTGATATGAGGAGTCAGATGGGGGCTTCAGACAGGAAACACATCCTGTGTGTAAACTGCAGCTGGTGAGAATAGACACTCCTCATTAGGAGGGAACAGAACCATTCATCACTTAAAGGAGGCAGGGGGTCAGTGGCAGCTCTGGTGTCTGACGCAATGCTGTGCAATCCCCCAGACCGGGCTGGAGTCAATGCTGTAGCAAAACTGCTGAGAGAATACAGGTGCCATTAGGAACATGCTATTCCATAGCAGGAGAGGAAAGGGGTTCCACACTCTCTCCTGTCTAATAAACATGGTGCAGAAAGTTGCCCTTTTGTTGGGAGTGACACACTTCTCTGAATAAATCCACAAGGGTAATTTGGGGAAGATTAATAAATGGACACACTCCTTCTAGAAGCAGGGCATCTGTGCTAAACTTGTGTTTCCAAAGTTATATTTTTCAGAGCCTTCTAAGCATCCCCATGAGAAAACACCAAAAGGAAACTGCAGCTAAGATGGTAAGATGCTTACAGATTCATTGCCCACTCACATATACAGAATGAACTGTGCTGGCCCTTGAAGTTCCAGGGCATCAGGGGTCCTCGCGTTTCTAAGACTCAGTCACCTTGTGATGATTACTATTGAGTGTTCACTTGACAGGGTCTAGAATCATCTATGAGATAAGCTTCCAGGCTTACATGTTAGGGTATTTCTGGATTAGAGAAACTAAGGTGGGAAGACTCATTCTATATACACAGTTAGATCATTCCATGGATTGAGGTTCTGGACTGAAGAAAAAGAAGACAACTTAGAAGCAGCATTCAGCTTCCACCACCTTCTGACTGTGGACACAATGTGACCAGCTATCCAAAGCTCCTGGTTGCCATGCCTTCTATGAATTGTACCCTCAACCTATAAACAAACCCTGCCCTCCCTTAAGTTGCTCTTGTCAGGCATTTTTATTGGAAGAATAGGAAAGATAACTAATACATTCCTTATTTGTGAACCGGAGAGTATAGTTTTATGCACTGTGTATAACAAAGCACTCTCCCAAACTCTAGCTTGGTACAATACACATTTATTGCTTGGCGGTTTCTGTGGGCTGGAAATTGAAGAACACTTTAGCTGAGTAGCTCTGGCTCTCTCCTAAAGTTGCAGTCAACATATCAGCTGGAGTTATGGTCATCGGAGGGCTAGCCTGGCTTGGGAGAGCCAGATTCTAAGATGGCTGCTCATATGCAGGAGTCCATGTTTCCTCATCATATGTAATATCTGGAGAGTTGTCTGAATGCATAAGTATTCTTATGATAGTGCTATTTGAAGAGGGGGAATCTCTTACAACTTAATTCCTCCTGGAAGGGATGTATCGGCTTCTTTGGTGGTCTTTTCATCAAGGGAACTGATGCTGATATAATAGTGGAGGGGATTATACTAGGACTGTTCTAAGGTGCTAATACCAGGCAATAGGGACCACTGGGACATCTTGGGTGTTGTCATCACAGACAAATTTAATGGACTTTATAGTTCCTTCCTGAGTGGATTACGTGGTGTGCTGGCTCGGTTTGTGTGTCAACTTGACCCAAGCTAGAGTCATCAGAGAGGAAGGAGCCTCAACTGAGAAAATGCCTCCATGCAAGTCAGCTGTAAGGCTTTTTCTCAAGTAGTGATCAATCGGAGAAGGCCCAGGCCATTGTGTGTGGTTCCATCCCTGGGCTGGTGGTCCTGAGTTCTATAAGAAAGCAGATGGAGCAAGCCATAAGCAGAAGCCATAGCCTCTGCATCAGCTCCTGCTTTCAGGTTACTGGCCTGCTTGAATTCCTGTTCTGACTTCCTCCAATGATGGACTATGATCTGGAAGTGTAAACCAAATAATCCCTATCCTTCCCAACTTGCTCTTTTTGTATTAGAAACTTGTTCTAAAACACATGACCTTGAGTAGAAGCAACACACACACACACACACACACACACATACACGCCATACACATTCACACCCCACACCCCACTCTGGTCCCAGAAGTTTTAAATATAAACTAGGTTTTAATGGAGGAAAAGAGTAGCTTGCTTATAGTCCATCCACTTTGAGCTATTCTTACCTCATAGAGGTTAGTACAAAGATAAGCTATACCCAGTGGAAGGGGAAGGGGGTCTCACAGAAGGGAATCCTAGTGTATGACACCCCCTTTCACTCATCTCTCTGTCTACTATCTGTTTATATTTGTCTGTCTGTCTGTCTATCTATCTATCTGGGGATTATTTTTCTAGACTAACTGGTTAGAGAAGCATCTGTATTTAAAAGGAAGAGCTTTTGTCAGTCAGTGGTTGAGATCATTCAGCATCCTATTTTTGCAAAGTGCAAAAGTATGAAATATATGCTTTCATAATTCCTCATGCACAATTCTATGACCTAAATGTTTTTGAAAAGCCCAAAGCCTCTCTCATTAGTGATTTGCTAGCAAAATTTGACTTCATTTGTCCCAGAGCTTCTTATAGTCTCTGTTCTCATTTAGAGTAAATATCCCTGTATTTCACTGCATAGACACTAATGCAGTTGATTATAGGATGCTACTCCAGAGACTGCCGGGGAGCTCAATAATAGACACTACAGGCACTGCATTGCCTTTCATAAAATAGAAAATTATTTGACTCTGTGTGGGTGGGCACTGCTTTTGTAGAGTTAATGGCAACTAGGCAAGTTTTACAAAAAGGCCAGTTGTCTGACCCCACAGCAGAAAATGAACCCCTATTATTACATGGTCTAAAACCTTAAAAATGAAGATGGGACTCTTAATAAAATAGAGACCACTCGATTTCTTACTTAAAATCCTTTGGTTTAGATAGATTTGGAGGTTTATATTTACATATTTAGAAGCAGGGCTGTGGGGATGGTTCAGTTAATAAATTGCTGAATTGGATCTCCAGAACCCTTGTAAAAATAGCCATGCTTGGTGATGTGTGCTGGGGAGGCACACAGGCAGACCCCTTGTCTAGCCTACTAGACAAACTCCATGCCAGTGAGAAACGGTAGACAGCATTTGAGGAATACCCTTTGAGGTTGTCTTCTCCCTCCACATGTACATGTGCACACATGCACATGTAGACATATGTGCACTTTCACATGTACACAAACACACCTATGCAGAGAAAGAAAGACATATGCAGGATATCACACATGATATGACTTTTGAAAGCCCTGTTCCTTTGATTAGATGTGTGTGGCCTTGTATAAATTGTGTAATTTGTCTTCCTCATCTGTGAAATAGGGCTATTTGCCCATGGAGCTTATGGTAGGAATTCAGTAAGATGAAATGGTGAGTGTTGTGGCAGATAAATCTTATTATTCTATTGCCCCTCCCACCATCTTGATTCCAAGTTCTGCAATCTGGGCCTTGATTCTGAACAAATTCTTATGTGTTTTGTATTTTGCTAAGTAGTCAATATAATTCCTTCTTGCTTTAAGTACACTATAGGACCTTCCAGCCCAGACAAGATGCAATATTGCGTAAATGCTTAGTGGGAACCAGACCAATAAATAGCTGTTTACTCTAGCTCACCCCCTTTACTTCGAGAATAGACCCTAACTGATCTGTATTTTGCTATATTTCTTGAAGCACAAAACAGCCCCATCAATCAAATGAGGAGTGGTGAAAGGAAGAGTGCACACATTTTAGTCACTTAGGCCTGTCTTTTGCAGCGAATTTAAAATGCACACCAACCGGCATCCATGCCACTCTCTTAAATAATGTGAAGTACATTTTGATTGTTAGCTTCCAGTTAGAGGTCAGAATTCCAAAGGGATCTTAGTTTAGATTTACAAGTTAATTCCTTTTTTATCTCCCCTAACCCTGGTTACCACATTTCTTCATTCTTGATGATGCCCTATTTGGCTCTAACCTACCAATGAATAAACTATTTCTTCCCTCCCTTTTCTTTCTCTCTCTTCCATCCTTTCTTTCTATCCCTGCATCTCCCTTTTTCATAATCTATTGCTCCATCTTTTTTTTTTCTTTCTGAGACAAGGTCTCACAAAGCCCAGGCTGGCCTTGAATTCACCATGCGAACAAGGATGACTTTGAACTTGTGATTCTCCTGCCTCCACCTCCCAAGTGCTGGGATTCCAGATATATCATCATGCCTGTTTGTGCAGGTGTAGGAGGCAGAAGCAGGACTTTGCACATGTGAACAAGTACTACACCCTCAGCCCTACTCTTTCTTTCTTGATTTTTATCTTTTATTCTAAATTTTTTAATAGTGCAACAAAAGGGAATCATTTAAAAGAAACTATGGAAATGGCTTTTCAAGCAAAGTACCTTTTCAGCCTGTTGGTGGCCTGTCTCCAGAATTTGTGCTAGTTATATATGTAAAGCAATTGAATTACCTCCTTTTCATCTTCTTCATTTCATTGTTTTCTATTTGTCCATCTATGCAAACGGTTGATAAATGCAGAGCTGAATGTAATTTTTATTGCATTAGACAGTAGAAAGCGTGATAGGCTGATGCTCAGCGAGCAGCCACAGAAGTAGGACAGGCTATGTATTGTTTAGCGTTTGCAATTAGTTTGCAAGCTTGTTGCTTCTGCGAACCCTCTATTTCCTAGGACCCTATAATTAGAAAAGTGGAATACTTAATCCCTGTGGTCAACTTGGTAGGATATAGACTCATGTAGGAGGCAAACCTCTGCACAAGTCTGTGAAGGAATTTCTAAATTGAGTTAACTGAGGAAAGAAGACGTACCCCAAATGTGGTGGCACCATTCCCTCAAATAGGGTCCCAGGCAGAAGGCAAAGGAGAAAGTGAGCTGGCTACTTTCCTTCATTTCTGTCTGCTTCCTGATAGTGGATGCAATGTGACTAGCTGCCCCCCACTCTGCCATTATGCCTGCTCTGCCGTGCAGAGAATATCCCCAAACTGTGAGCCAAAACAAACCCTCCTTTTCTTAAGTGGGTTTTCTATTTTGTCATAGCAACGGGAGAAAAGTGGTGGGTTGCTAGCTTGTAAGTAGTGTGGTGCAGGCTACAATTACTATTTGGGACAGTATAGGCGAAGCGTGTCGGTTTGGATTAGAGTGGTTGGGTTTGTACTCTGTTCCTGAGTTCTCATTAATAACTCCCAGTAGCTGTGTAACCTCGGGTAGGCTTCTTAAACACTCTATACCCCAGTTTGTTTGTCTGTTTGCGTCTTTCTTTCTTTCTTTTAGAGTCTCGCCATGTAGATTTGGCTGTCCTAGAAGTCATTATGTACTCCAAGCTGGCCTCAAACTCAGAGATCCATCGGTCTCTGTCTATTGAATGCTAGGATTAAAGACATGCCACTCTGCCTAGCCATATTCCAGTTTCTTTATCTGATTATTGTGCTAATACAACATGTCATTTGCTATTACACAAAATACAGAGGAAGTAGGGAGCCTGGGGCTGTAGCTCAGTGGTAGGGCATTTGCATGCAAAGTGCAATCACTGACTGAAAACAGACATTTGAAATATGTAGACATCTCAGGATGCACCATTATTTTATGCACCGCAAAGAAAAATTTCTAATTATTAGATGTGCTTGATGGTAGTAGCATATAGTCTTCTATCAGAGAAATTAAGTATACTTGTAAGGATTAATTGAATAAGTTAATTACATAGACATGGTCTTTTTTTTTTTTTTTTTTTTTGAGAAAGGATGTTACCATTGTAGTCCTGACTGGCCTGGAACTCAGTTTATAGATCAGGTTGGCCTCAAACTCACAGAGATCTGCCTGCTTCTGCCTCCCAAGTTCTGAGAATGAACTATATAATCATTTTAAAAATATGTATAAACTTATACATATAAACCAAGCCAATGTCAATTTCTTGGTTTTGATATTTTGCTAAGATTCTGTAAGGCCTAGCATTGTGGAAAAATGGAGAGATGTATGTACATGACCTCTCTGTACCATCTCAATAACTTACTGTGACTATGGTTATTTTAAAATAGGAAGTAGCAATAAAATTGTGTTTCTTCGAATTGATGAAATTAGATACTAGCGACATGGCAATTGTTTAGTAAGTGCCACTTGCGTTCTTCTGGGATGGATTTAAGATGGCTGCAAGAAGAGGAGTCTATGTCCACTCCCCTCAAAGTGAGTTTGGCTTATTGATTTGCTTTAACCTATAAATTGTGGCATAATGGCCTGGGCAATTTCCCAGACCGGGCCTGAGCTGTGCAGTGGCCAGGTGGGTGCTTATTTTCTTGCTACTGTCATGGCCCCTGTTCCTTCGGCAGGTGGTTTGAATAAACTTATTTTCTTTCTTTAAAAATGGTGCCACTTCATCCCTTAGAAATGATAAGATGCAATGCCCTAAATTAAGTGACACACCAGAAAGTGGAGGGAGGAAACAGATAGGACAAGTCTAGTTTAACTGACAGCTTCAAGTCAAATCAATAAAGAAAGAGAAAAGGAAAAGCCCACATCCCTCCCCTGTACAGTGAAGATTAGCCGTCAAGGCCACATCTTGTTCTGCTTTTAGAAGTAGCAACAAGAACTTTCCTTTGTGGACAAATCTATCCCTGGGCCATTTCCTGCTTTCCATTGCTCTAGAGCCAATGTATGATTTTGTGTAAGAGCTTTACCAACGGAACCATCTCCCCACCCCAGTGTTTTTACCTTTGGCTAGCATCTCTCCATACCAAATGACTCTTCATTTTAGAAACCCCTCTGTCTGAAGGGTGGATTTAGCAGAAACCTCTCTCTTAGAACCAGGGTATCATGCTGTCAGGAGGTTGATCCCATAGTTTATCAGGCATGTACAACCTGCACCTGGGCTGCATATATCCCAGGAGAGCTCTGAATGAATCTGCCACAGCACAAAATCATAAATTTATTTAAAGCATGAGATGAGGGTAGGGACACGTTTTCTTTTATAGTAAAATAGCTTTATTAAGGCATAGTTGATATACTGTACGCACATGATAATTTTTCACAGTTTCCTTATACTGTATGTTAAGCATATTGTTCTATAACCTTTACCTTCCCTGTTCTATTTTAGTCTCTTTGGTTCGACTACCTAGATATTTCTACCCTCATCTCTCTTCTCTCTCTCTCTCTCTCTCTGTGTCTCTGTCTCTCTCTCTCCCTCCCCCCCTCTCTCGTGCACTCGAACATGATTTGATATCTCCACACAAAATCTAGGAACCACAAATGAGAAAACACATAGATGTTTGTCCTTCTGAGATGGATTTTATCTTTCTTTAGAGTTGAAAACATTCCATTGTGTGGACAGCACCTCTTCCGTTTGCATTGCTTTGTTGTTGGACACCTAATGTTACTCTCACCCCTTTAGACTAAGACCACTACCACAATCTTTGAGCCAAAGTTGAAGCAAGCATTAATTAAATACTGGCTAGGTTGATGGACTCTGGTCAAGTCCATTCTAGGATTCCCAGGAAGTGGCCATGAGTCACGTTTTGCAGTAGCTTAAAAAGGCAAAACCACAGGACCACTCTATTTCCCCTCAAGGACAAACATATATCCTGACAAACTTTCTGCTTATGTATTCCCCTCTCCCCCCACCCCCCTCCCCATCATACCCAATCAGCAGCAAGTGTCCATCCAGATGTATTTACTGCTCATGTACCTCCCACCTACATGTGATCAAACACACTGGTGCAGTTGAGTCAAACTTGTTTAGGGGAGTGGAAACACGTGGCTTGTTATTCCTATAAATAGCCCCCAGCATTTCGGGAGGTATCTGTCCTTGGGCAAGAGGCTTACAGGTTAGAGGCATTTTTGTTTTATGGATCTCTTAGACACAGTCATTAGGACTTAAAAATAATTTTGACTCTCACACTAAGTTGGTCTCATGGCTTAGCTATTGTGAATACTGCTGCAGTAGACATTGTTGTGTGTGATTATGTGACTGGAGGGTTTCATTTGATGTTATTTATTCCCGGTGCTGCAAATGGAAACCTCCAGGGTGTTGGTTTGCAAAGCACGTGCTCTACCATAGAGTCGACTCCTTCACGCTACAATTTCGTCTGTAAATTGATGGTGTGGCTCTTGAGTACAGCTTTGCAGATGACAAGGTTGTGTCACCTTGTCAAAGGGTTGTGTATCCCTGGAAAAACACAACTACTCTAGCTGACAGCCTACAGCACCGTTACCTCTTAGCTCTGTAAGGGCCACCCTGGATTCTCTAGCCTGTCCAAGTCTCCAGAGTTTTCTACCTTCCGATGGACAAAAAAATTGGGGTCTAATTATCCCAATACATTTTCAGACAGGTGTATAGGACATCTTGTCCGTTCTAGCCCAATGGCCCCTCCAAGTGACTGCAGCCTCAAGATGCTCCCAAGGACAGCAGAAGAATCAGGGTGCCATCCAGTCAATCCCCACAATCACGAACAATGAGAAATGCTTACTACCATTGGAAGTCATCAAAGAAACATTTCAGAGTCATATGAACAATTCGGAGAGGTTTCAGAGCTAAAAGGTCTAGAGTGGGCTTTCTAAGTCAAATCAGCGCTCTATTTACCAGGAGAGCTTGTTGAATGCACTTGAGATTCTCTCAGCAAGAGAAGGTTAGGGCCCAGGTGCTGCATTAAGGAGATGCTCACAGCCTCTGCTGCTGCCATGGATGCTGCTTCCCCGTCACGCTGAGCAGCAGGGATAGAAAGGGCGTGTCCCCTGACCTCTGGATCCCAGAGGCAGGCGTGTGAAGGATGATGCCTTCCTTTTCTTAAAAGCAGTTTTTTTTTAAAAATGCCAAACAAATGAATTATCCAATGAGGGAGGGTCATAGGATTTCTGCCTCAGGGAAGACACTGTTCAGAAATGACTGTTTCCCTTTCATGTGATGATTTTCCTGACAGCTGAATGGATGGTCCCTCCATGAAGCAGTGAGTGGGCCGAAGAATTGTTGACAAGGGGATGGGCAAGGGCTATGTTGGCAGAGATATTAGCTGTGTGGAAGAGGTATGAGCAGTATGTTCTAGGGCTGCACAGCTAAGTGCAGCCTGTAGAGGGAATGCAGGGCACAGGGAGGAAGGGGTGTGTAGTGGGGTTGGGTTTACAGCCTTATGGCTCAACCAGAAGGTGCTGGTAAAATGTAGAGTTCTTTAGGCTTCCAAGTAAAATCTTGCTCTCATTCAGGGAGAAGCCAAAGCCCCATGAAGCCTTGACACCAGTCTCCTGGCCTCACCTCCTCTATTTTCTCACTATTTTATGCTGCCCTCTCCACCTCAGACACCATGGTCCTCTTGAAAGTCTCTGGAAGTTCCAGAGAATTGCCTTGCACGCACTGTTTTGTCTGTATGGAGTTCTTTGCCTTCAACTGCCCCCCTAGCTTGCTTTCTTCTTTCCTGTCAATGCTTAGATGTCCCTGTCTCTGTGAAGTCCCACCCTAGGCACTCTTATCACTCCCCTCCACAGCACAACCTTCAGGCTTCCCTGCCACAGACATTTCCTACCTTCCTTTGCCTATGGCCTACATCCCTTGCCTAGGATATATGTTCTGGACGGGAAGGGGAAACTTGTTTGATTTAATTATACGCTAGACCCTCCCTAGAAGGGGTCCTAAGATAGGAGACACTCAAAAATTTGCTTTTCTTGAATAAATAGTAACATGATAATATGGGCCACTGAGACCTTGAAGTGGAAAGTCTGTGTCCATGTCCAATATTATAGCCTCATATTAGCTCCGTGCTGCCACTGAACACTCGAAATGTGTTTGGATTGAGATGAGCTATAAAAGTAAAAAAAAATGAAATTTTTAATATTGAAATGACATCAATTGCCTCATTAATCATTATACTATTGATTAACTTATCTGACTGAAAATACTTCGATTACACTAGGTTAAATAAAATATATTAAAATTATGTAATTTCAGAGGTGGGTAGATAGCTCAGTGGGTAAGAGTGGGTAAGTGGCTTTCACTTCTGTGAGAGCAGGAGGGACTGAGTTTGAATCACCATCACACATATAAAAAGTTGGGCATAGCTGTATTGAGTGTTGGAGACAACTGGATTCTGGGAGCTCACTGGTCAATCAATGTAACCAAAATGATGAGCTCCCATTTTGGTAAGATACCCCATATCTTAGTTAGGGTTACTATTGCTGTGATGAAACGCCATGACCAAAGCAATATGGGGAGGAAAAAGGTTTATTTGGCTTACACTTGTACATCATAGTCTTATCAAAGGAAGTCAGGGCAGGAATCTGGAGGCAGGAGCTAATGGAAGCCATGAAAGGATGCTGCTTACTAGCTTGCCCCCTGTGGCTTGCTCAGCCTGCTTTCCAGACCTACCCCTAGGCTGGTCCCATCCACAATGAACTGAGCCTTCCTGCGTCAGTCACTAATTAAGAAAATGCTGCCATGGGATTGCCTTCAGCCTGATGATTACTGAGGCATTTGCCTCTAGCTTGTGTCAAGTTAACACATAAAAGTAATCCTTTCCCAAGGCAATAAGACAGAGCAATAGAGAAGCATACTTTATATCCTCATGAATTCACATAGGCACACATGTGTGCACACACATGCACATACAGACACCATATATTATAGAATCTCACCTCTTTCATTTTGCTTTTTAAATCGATCTACTAGAACCTTAAAATAGAGCTTATGTGGCTCTTCATGCTGGGCTCACTCTGTTCTTATCTTTCTTTATCCTGCACACAGGTAGCCACATTTGAAGTAGGGACCTGTTTCTGAACTAAGACTTGGCCCTCCTTCTAGCAAGTCAACACACTATGGCTCATACTTTAGAGAAGACAGACCAATGGGTGGTGAAACTTGAGTCTGAAAATATGAAGTTTATTGTGATGTCTCTGAAGCTTGCTTTACTTTGTTGGAAACATCTGACCACATGTTTGTACGTGCTGCATAGATGAACTTACTATCATCAGTATTTTGTACATTAGCGACTGATTGATTGCTTTTCTTGCTGCTCTGACTCAACAAAAGTAACTTAAGGGAGGAAGCATTTATTGCAGCACATGGTTTAAGGGTACCATTATATCCTGGAAGGGATGGTGGCAGGAGTGTAGAGGAATTGGTCGCATCAACTCTGTACTTAGGAAGTAGAGAGATTTGAATGTGAGGGCTCAGTTCGCTTTCTCCTTTTTATTCTATCTGGTACCCTAGCCCACTGCTCATGTTCAAGATGGCTAGAACTGTCTTGGTTATACTTCTCTGGAAAAAGACTCCCAGAGAAATACTCATTTGTATGATTCCAAATCCTATCAAGTTGACAATAAAGATTAACCATAACTTAAAGAACTTAATCAAGGAACCCTACCTATTTTTTTTTTACTTAAATGGGATATTAAGAAATATGAATAGACTTTTACCTACTTACTATTTCTTGTGATTAGGTCTATCTTGTGGTTCTTTCTATAGTTTACAAATGAAATAAGCAGTTTTTGAAGAAGGGTGGCATTTCTTGTTATTCAGTATTGTACTGGGTATATAGTTCTAGGCATTGAAAATGTAGTAGTGCATAAAATGACCCCAAATTCCTACCCCTCATCTCATAGACATTCATTTGTCTGTGGGCAAAGAGTGAGCCAATACACGATAAATGGAATGTTTTGGGTGGGCTATAAATGCTATGAAGAAAATCCTTTTAGAGACAGAAAGGCAAATATGTGTTGTGACAGTGGAGAGTGGTTGCTTGGGAAAGGTAGCTGACCTAGGCCTCTTTGATGAATAAGTGAACCCTGGCTATCTAGGGAAGGAAGTTTAGCAGGTGAGAATGGCCAGTGTAAAGGTCCTGAGAAGGGAATGGCAAATATCATTGGCTGTGAGTAAAAAATGAGGAGAAACTGGAAGCTTTTGAACAGAGATGTGCGATGGTCTTCCTTCCTTTCCCCAGAGAATCATTCTGCTGCATACAGAAGACATGGGAGAGAAGCAGGTCAGAATCAGGGAGGCTGATAAAACTATGACTTGAATGGAACCAGAGAATACTGGCTGGGACCAGGGTAGCTCAGTGAGAGTGATTGTGATTGGTTGTTTTGTTTTTCTCAGGTAGCCCTGGATGGCCTAGAATTCTCTATATGACCTTGGACTCCATATCCTCTTGTGTCTTCATCCTGGGGATTACAAACTGGAGTTGTTATGTCCCATTTCTGTGGGCTTTGTACATGTTAGGCAAGTGGTCTACCAACTGAGCCAGCTATACACACCCTCCCACAACTCAGCTAGGTTTTAGATGCATTTATTCCACCTTGGATTTCCTTAGATACTGAATACAGAAAGCAAAGAGCTAGGACTAAGGTGTCATAACGGATATTCTCTTGGGGTGAAATTTGAATGTCTTTGCTCTAAGAAAATGCATCCTTGTCATATGTAGTTCAAGGTGGTAAGGTTTGGAATCTAAGCTTGTTTACCTTCCTCGGAGCTCTGAATTTTGTCTCCTCAACCATATGGCTGCTCTCAATGATGAAGGCAATTTAAAACCAGGACAAAGAATATTTAGATTTCATGACTGGTGACAAATCATGGCATTTGAAAAAGGTCACAGGAACAATTTTCATTTCATATTTACTTGCTGGGAATAAATATGCATGACATGTTCTCAAGTGCTAGGCTCCCATTAAGTTTCTAATAAATATCAACTGGCAACAAAATGCTAGTTGATGAACTAATATATTTTGAAACAGTAGCAGACAAGTTATCTATATAATGAGATTTTATAACACCCACAGATGGCCTGAGCCTTTTCTTCTTGCTCCAATAGTTTTGACAATATTTTCCACAATATACAAGAATACAGTATGTGGGAGACTTTTCTTAATTTTGTCTTTCTGTACTTTTCCACAAGTGATTTCCTAAGAAGGTTGAAGTTTTCTAAGTTGATCTTAGGGAGAGAGGGATAGAACAAATACAAAATAACATAAATGAACAAAAAATTCCCAACCATATGCCTATAATCTTCCTGTCAATTTCTTAGGTGCTGATGTGATTTTTGTTATTTATTTCTTCTCTTGAGACAGGGTCTCACACTGTAGCTCAAGCTGAATTGGAACTCATTGTACCACACATGCTGTCCTTGAACTGGTGGCAATCCTCTCACCTCAGCCTCCCAAGGTCTGGGGTTACAGGCTTGAGCACATCCAACATTTGAATGCATTTATTTGCAGTTGAGTATCTCATATCAATATCCACCAGCTATGCTATGAGAAGGCCCAGAATAGAACACTGTATCCTACTGCCAGCTGGATCTCCAACTAGATCACCTAGTTTTGCTGTTTACAGGTGAGACTAGTGCAGCAGGTGATCCAGCACATGGTTGGCAGATATTTTAGGATGGGTTTTTCCTCTGGGAATGATATGATACTCCTGCCACTATCTAGGAGATGAGATAACCTTGGTCAGTATCCTTGGACACTTGAGTAGACTAATACAGTGACATCAGGGACTCCATGATGCTGCTTCCATGAGGCCAACATCCATGGTGGGTTGGGCCTTTGCAATGATGTAGGTATGTTGGAGGCCCCTTGCCTACTTTCCTATATGTAACCCCAACAAACATAGAAGTTCATCAAATGGACTTAGGTAGAATCCGTGCTTTGGTCTATATTCAGTGCCTTATCTGGGATGAATGGATCTTTGTTCATGTCTCCCCAACAAAGTTAAAACAATGGCAGGATTACATTGGGGGTAGTGCCTTCCTTATGGAGTCACTCAAAGTAGGTGCTTACGTGGGCCTCGGGGCTCCCATGACATGAACTGTGTGATACTAAAGTTCCTATGTGTGGTTCTGGTCAAACCTTCCCTTTCCTCCAGTGATAATGTAGAGGGTGACAGATTTGCATGATTGTCAGCAGCTATACTGCATGTGCCTGCAGAGTAAACTTTGTCTTCATGAACAAGGGCTGAAACAATCTTTCCTTGTAGGACAGGATTGGAGTTAAAGTTCCTACACTAGGATATGCAAGAGCATCCACTCTTGGGATTTAAAAGGTTCTTTTTCCTATGTTTTATTCAAATGTCAGGTAAAAATGAGCATGAGAGGGGAAAGGGGCATTCAAATCAATTACCATGTCCCTTAGAGGGCAGGCTGAGACTGCCAACTCTCTATTCTCCAAATCAGTCCATATACTCATGGTGATCTGAGTGGTCCTGTCTAGTCCTAGCCAAGGGATCAGTTTCCCAGCTCTGCCCTCGCCTCTGAGACCACTCATGGAAGGAGCCATAGGATCCTGATCTATTGTTCTTGTATCTTCCCTAGTTAGGCACAACACGGCTGAACCCCAAAAAGGTCTTCCTTGACTTAGGCAATTAGGAGAACTCCAAATAAATGTTTACTGGAAATGTTTAAAAATGTTAAAAAAAATAAGTGTTTAAAAACAGAAAGAATACATCTCTCTTTGAGCATTTGTGATTAGAATCTGCAGATGAACATCTAAAAAGCAATGGTACTTGAATTCTCAGAGGCTGTGTGTGTGTGTGTGTGTGTGTGTGTGTGTGTGTGTGTGTGTGTATGTGCACTTGTATGTGGGGAGGTATTTATATACATATGTATGCAGGTGCATGTGGAGCTCAGAGGGCAACCTTGGGTATCATTTTTCAGGTGTCTTCCACATTTTGTTTGAGATGGGCCTCTCATTGGCCTGAAGTGTTGCCATGGAGGCTCGAATAACTGTCCAGCAAATTTCCAGGATCAATCTGTCTTTACTTCCCATTCTCCTGTTGCAGGAATCTAGGCATGTTCAGATGCTTCTGACTTTTTTCATGGCTTCTCCAGATCCTAGAACTCTTATCTAGATAAGAGAACAGATCCTCACACTTGCAAGGCCTTACCTACTGAGCCACCTCCTCTCCCTTTAGACTTGTTTTCTAAAATAATCATTGCTAGTTCAGGTGTTCCTATATGAAGAATGCTCATGCAATGACATGAGTATCATGGTAGATTCTTTGTTGTCTGTATATGGTTAACATCCTCTACCCATTCAATACCAGGAGCCATTTCTTCAAGTGAAGATGCTTTCCCTTCAACACCAAGTGTCTCCTGGCAGCAGTGTGGGCAAAATCATCCCCAGTTGAGAACCATTGTAATAGCTATTCATATAGTTAGTTGTATACATACATCCCCAGCACATGGACAGGATTGCTCTGGAAATTCAGACAGAAAGTGAGTTCAGCCAACACAAAGCTTGTGCTTGATAATTTCAAAACCACTTCTGTGAACATTTTTTTTTAAAAAACAAAAATAAAAACCAACCCTGTCATACCTCTCTATTTTCAAAAGCTTTGAGAGACTACCAATCAATTCTAATTCTTTTCCCTACGCTAGGATTTCCAAGTGAAAGTAACCTGTTTAAAGCTCTGAGAAAGTCAAAAAGAACCTCATCTGAGACTTGGGATTGCTTATTGCTTAAAAGTAATTAAACTTGCCTGCAGAATCATCTCCTTTGCCTTGGTAATTCTCCAGGCTGCTGAAATACCACATTTGCAAAAGCACACCCATGACAGAACCTATCCAGTTTTCTCTTCCATTTAGACTCACCCACACTGGCATCTTGTGGAACCAGACAGTTCGAGGCAAAGGTGCTCCTGGGGACAGCAGTTGTCACCAGAGAGGGGACCACATCTCTTCTGTATATGAAAAATCACATAGTAAAATCCATTGCTGAATGATGACAAAGGGAACAGATTCAGTGGTAGTCTTGATTGGCATTTGTGGCTCCTCTACCAGAACCTACTACACTGGGTTCATCCTTTCTTTCCTAATGAAAAGCAAAAGCTGTCCCATATTTTTAGTGACTTCTCCGTGTCCTCCTCATCATCCTGCTAGCACAACTGTTCATAATTCACAGAACGTACTTGGAAAGTTGCTTTCCCATGGTTTGTTATATCCTTAGTTCTTTTCTTAAAATTGAAATTACATGTATTTAATTCATGCCTAGGTGTGTGCACACATATGCTGCACTGCATGTGGAGGTCAGAGGACAGATTGTCAGCTCTTTTGCTACCATATATACCAAATTTAGGCTGTCAGGGTTGGCAGCAAGTGCCTTTATCCACTGAGACATCTTGTTGGCCTAGGCAGCCTTGGCTATAATCACAGTTATCTTTTACTTATATGTATAAAAAGGTTGTTCAACTGTATTTCATGATGATTTTTATCAATGTGAAACATACACACACATACTCATGCATATGTGTATGTACTAAATATCAAAAGAGACAAAGGTGCAACATAGAGGAGCCAAGATTTGAACATATCTTTCAATGCTCAGGATGACTTTGTTCTTTTGTCTTTTTAATTAGTATATATTATTTATGCTGAATATGTCTTTGCCCCATTTTGAATGTTGGGCCCTTCCTCTTCCCTGGTAGGGCCATTCTTTAGAGAGAAAATGGGCAAATTTTGGTCAAGATGACACCATGAGTTGACAACTTGAACTCCTTGGCTCTAAACAGTTCATATTCACTTAGAACCAAACTGTTATGCTTATAGTGATTAATATTGACGGTGAACTTGACAGCCTTTAGAATCACCCAGGAGATACACTTTCTGGGCATGCCTTTTATGAATTTTCTTGATCGTGTTAACTGAGGTAAGAAGACTCACCCTAACTGTGGGTGGTTCCATTCCATGGGCTCGGGTGCTAGACTGAATGAAGAGAAGTTGAGAAGAGGATCAGCATCCATCTCTCTGCTTCCTGACTGTGGACTTGATATGACCATCTGCCTCCCAGGCCTGCCACAATGTCACAGTGGAGGAGGAATGGGTCCAAAGTATACATTGAACTTGGATCAAGAAACCAGGAGTAGAGGTGGGAGGAGTGGGGGAAGACTGTGGCCATAACTTGATTTAGGAGTCATTCCCTCTGCTAATCAAGGGAGATTAAAATCTTCAACTAATAAGCTCCAGCCAAGATACATGAATGCATGGCATTAACACGTATATAACAAGCTTAGCAACTTCCTAGAATTATAAGATTATCAACTAAATACTTTCCAGTCCTGCTTTGTTTTGAGACAGGATCTTGAGTTGGTAGAATTTACTATGTGGCTGGTGCTGCCCTTGAGTTCTTGTATTCACCATACAAGGCTACAGCCAGTCTATGGCCTTTTTTATATCACTTCATATCCCTCCTCCACTTCCTCCTTCCCTTCCTTGCTTGTGCTGGGAACCAATCACAGAGCACTGAGCATAGTATATGCTGGCTGACCTAGTTTAATAGTCTTTTCAGTGGGGTTTTTTGCTTTTCAAGCTTCCTTATAAAACTAATTTTGATTAATTTTTAAAAATACAATATTGTTCCTTTATGTGGCTTCAAATCTCTGTCACTGGCTGTCTGTCAGTAACAGAAATATTTCAGCTCTTTCTTATTCTCTTGCCATCCAAAGCCCAAGGCATACTGGGCCCCATATCAGAGACTTCTAAAACTAAAATTTAACATGGGCCCTGCTGCTAGTGTTACCAGAGTTGTTGAAGTCAGAGCCTGGGTCTTGGCAGTGCTAGCTAGCCAGGCTCATGCACTCATCCTCAGTAGGCTAATTGGAGAGACAAAGTAACAGTTAAAAAAGTCCGTACAGGAGCTTTACTCAATGTGTACACATTGGGAAGAGGAACAAAGAAATTCAGTGACCCCTATACAAGTCCATCTTTGGAATCATGCTTGAAGTTTAGATTGAAACAGAAGGCCAGAGGTATGCATGACTAAGTATTCTCAGTCAAGGTGTGGTCCCATTCATCATTAACCCACCATGGTCTGGGCTCCAGCATTTCCTGCAAGGTGGACTGATAAATGGTTTGTTAGAACTATGTGAACTTTCTTCTTGCAGACAGGCTTCCTGTTGGTCTGGCACCAGAGCCCTGGGCCTTTTCCTCCTCACAGTGTGAGATTCCTGGGGAAATTCCAATTTCTTAGGGTTCATTGTTTCAATAATCTGACAACCACAGTCGCTTTAGACTATCTTCCTTCTTGCCAGGATGGCTACATTAGCTCTCAGAAAGACATGTCATTCCTCAGCTGAAGTGAGGCTGAAGTGGACCTCTGGCTATGATGCCCTTCTCCTGCTTCCCTTAGTTGTGTTCTTTGGAACACTTCCCTGTTAAGGGGGGTGGATAAGGTTGGCATTCTCCTGAGCTCTCAGGGCAATCAGGGCACTCTACATATACATACATGATTTTATGTATCTGTATACAATCTAGGAATGATGTTTCTACCTCCGAGTCTGGCCTAATTTGCTTAATATGATCTCCAGCCATACGCATTCTCCTGTAAACAAGATAATTTCATTCTTCTTTCTTTTGTTTTTTCAAGACAGGGTTTCTCTGTGTAGCCCTGGCTGTTCTGGAACTCACTCTGTAGACCAGGCTGGCCTCGAACTAAGAAATCCACCTGCCTCTGCCTCCCAAGCACTGGGATTAAAGGTGTGCACCACCACTGCCCGGGAATTTCATTCTTCTTTATGGCTAACATTTTTCCTTGTGTAAGCCCACCATCTTAGTCAGGGTTTCTATTGCTTCGATGAAACACAATGGCCAAAAGGCAAGTTGGGCAGGTAAGGGTTTATTCGGTGGCTTACACTTCCAGATCATAGTTCTTCATTGGAGGAAGTCAGGACAGGAACTCAAGCAGGGCAGGAACCTGGAGGCAGGAGCTGATGTAGAGGCCATGGAGAACTACTGCTTATTGGCTTGCTCCCCATGGCTTGCTCAACCTGCTTTCTTATAAAACTCAGGACTACCAGCCCAGGGATGGCACTACCCATAACAAGCTAGGCCCTCCCCCATTGATAACTAATGGAGAAAAAGCCTTACAGCTGGATCTCATGGAGGCATTTCCTCAAAGGAGGCTCCTTTCTCTGTGATGACTCTAGCTTGGGTCTAACTGACACACACAACTAGTCAGAACACACACCGTATTCCCCTATCTTTTTCTCTGTGTTGGACACCCAGGTTGGTCCCATTACTTTGCCACTAGTGTTTGTTCATGTGAATGTTTGCTTCTCCTTTCACAATGTCTTTGCTTTTTTGTTGCCACAGAGTTGCAGACCTCCTCCTTCTAACTTCTGTTTTGCAAATGGTTTTTATATCCGGAGTGGTTACTCAAGCCCAGCTTGAGCTTCTGAGCACCAAGTCATCATTAATTATCACTTCCTTGCGAAGAAAATAATTTGCTTCCTGCCTGTAACACTGACTTTCAATTTAGTCCTGTAAGAAGAAACTGAGGATTTTGCAACTGGGGTTTCTTGCTGATTGAAATCTATAAGTAACAGCTCAGCTTGCTTTCTGCTTGCACTTTGATAATGATTTATAGAAAAAAAAAACCAAAAACCAAACAAACCAAAAGACAGCCTATTCAACAGAAGGTTGTAACTGGTTGGTTTTCATTAGACCTGCCACATGCCCGACTGCCTTCCTTCTCTTAGATGCTGGAGCTCCTAGGAAGGTTCATGGTTGCAGTTCCTTTAGTCCTTAAGCTGCTTCATCAAGCGAATAGACGGTTGTAAAAGCCTTCAGAAACCCTCACTTATAACCAGTTTGTTAAACAGGACTTACCCTTAGTGGTATTTAGTATGTAGAAAGTGGTGCAGAATTCTAAGTTGAGCCTTCAACCTGGAATTGTTAGAGAATCACTCTGGGGCCTCTTCTTGGTTCCCTCATCCTTGTGGAGTCACTGAATGAAGTCCGTGAAGACACTGAGAATAGTGCAGAAAACAGGGAGAGTTGATTTCAGAATAGGCACCCCCAAGGAGTCCTGTCAAAGGAATCATGATAGAGGAAAACCACTTTCATGAGATGAGAGTGAACAATGCTTACAGAGGTCGCCATGGCAACCTACATAGGCAGTTGCTATATTATTTTCTATAGTCTTTAGAATAGACAGCTTTCCTTTGAGTTGTTTCCCTGTTCAAGTGATTGACGGGTACATTTGGACTAACTCTTATGGGAGGCAGGGCATGGTTATGTCTTAGTTATTCACTTGAAAGCTCCGCCCCCCTCGAGTTGATGATCTTACAATCATCTTTGTAGTTCAGAAAGTTATGTCTCTACCCAAGGCCAGAGATGAGGCTCAGATGGCATTCTTTTGAACAAATATCATGTAACAGAGCAGATTAAAGTAAATCACAGAAAGAAAACCTATATCTATAACCTCCCCATGTCTTACTAGGAGGGCATAGTGTTTCTGTGGTAGGTATCAACAGAGGGCTGCTTCCTCCATTTTTCTCTGTTTTGTCAAACTCCTGGGTAGGCATTTATATGGCATTTTATGTCTTTAGGAGGGTCAATTCTGAAACTTTTTGCTTCTTTAAAATTAGTGTGTTAACTGGCTCATAGAGGGTGGATCCTGAAACTCATTACGGGCGTGTGCAAGTGTGTGTGTGTGTGTGTGTGTGTGTGTGTGTGTGTGTGTGTGGTCAATGACCTCAAAGCCTGTTATTTCCAAATATCAGTATTGGATGGTACCTCGAAGTGGAGAATGACAGAGTTGAAGCAGATGGCATTGACCCAGTGTCCACTGGAGACCCATTCATAGAATCACATGCTGTGTGGGGAACTTTTCCTTATACACTGAGGATTTATAATTATAGAGTAAGTGTCTGAGAGTAAAAAGTAAAAAAAAAAAGTTCTTATGTTTTTCCTATACCACCATATCTGAGAGCTTGCTAGGAATGCAAATTCTCAGGCCCTGCTGTAGACCTGAAATGGAATCTGATTCTTAATGGGATGCTTTCTGCAGGGCAGTGTGAGAAGCACAGCTTTGAACAGATCTTTGCAGAGATGGAGTAGCTGGGGGATTTTGTAGTGCAAAGACAGAAATATATCTGTGAATGGCGTTTGAGAGCAAGCAGAGTGAGCAGTGGGGTGCTATAACAGGGGTTATATATAGCCCCAAACCGAGGAACAATCATCAGATTTCATAGCTTCCTTTAGGCCCCACAGTTGCGATGACTAAATGCTTTTAAACACTGGGACCACTATCGTGACTCCAGTTTCACATTCTAAGGGAGACAAGAAAATGAAGTAAACATGAGATTGAACTGCATGGTCAGAATACAACAATGATTACTTGTCACTGTAAATGGGAGTGATTTGTTTTTAGTTATTGTTTTTAATTGTTGAGATTATAATATAATTGCAACATTCCTCCCTTCCCTTTTTCCCCTCCAAACCCTTCCATATACCCCTCCCACTCTTCTTCAAGTTCATGGCAACTTTTTTTTTTTAGTAACAGAGTGGTAATTGGTACGAGTACCTGAAGGCTACTGTAATAGGAAGGTATCAAAACGAGCCTGGCTACGAACATATTGGCACTCATTATGTATTATGGATTTGGTGTAAAACACAGCAGACCTCTGCTAACTCCCCTGCTGACTGTTCTTGGCTAATAGCATTGGGCAGAATAAATGACTTGATACCTACACTTGTTTACTTTTAAACTGCAGTCTAGAACGAGTGAGGATTGAGTCACTAGGGAGGCACTCATGCAATAAGAGGCCTATGCAATAAGTCCCTGGAGAAGAAGTAGAGAGGAGGGAAGGGTGAAGGAAGGCTGACCCACGATGGTTGTGAGATGGAGTTTGATTTCTTCATAGAGTATGGAATGAAATGGCACAGTTATGCTTGTTGTCATGATGAATATTCTGTGTCAGTACATTTCTTGCCTTTGATAGAAGGTGAGTATGGTTGTGTGCAAAGGTGGCCTTTATTATTTTTATCCTCTTTTTCTTTTTTTAATTGAATTTTTTTCATATAATATATTCTTATCCCATTGCTTCACCCCCAGCTCCTCCCAGATCCTTACTACTTGCCATCCCATACAATTCTATTCCCTTTCTTTCTCTCTCACTTTAGAAAACAGACAAATAACAACAACAAACCCACATCCAACCACTACCACCAACAATTATAATAATAATCAAAGAAAACAAAATACAGTGTAGACCAAGCTAGCTTGGAACTCATAAAGATCCACTTGCTTCAGCTTCCCAAGTGCTGGAGTTATAGACATGTGCCTCAGCATCTGGCTTATTTTTTTTTCAATAAAAGAAAATGTATGAGATATCCTGATAGTGTTAAGGTTACCACCACAATATCGTCACATATGGAAATATATGACACCATTTTTGATGAAGTCTAGAACAACTTTGTTGGGGCAAGAGGTGGTCTAAATGGAAATGTAACAGACATTTCAATCCACACTTGTTGAAAAAATGTGTAGCTAGCTACTGCTATAAACTCTTCCTATGTGTTACAACTCATTCCATCCTATTAACTCTTCAAAGCAGGCCTTTGTAAAGGTGTAATTTATAGACAAGAAGCATCGGCAGAAAGTAGAACTATCTTGCGAAAGTCGTAAGAGGTGAAACAGGGAGCAGAACCAAACAGTAGGTAGTAAAGCTCATTCGAGAAATTATTACTCTACATCACTTCATGGATGAACTATTCCATGGGGTCTTAAAGTCAGGAGCATCTGGGAAGAGAATGTGAATTGGGTGTGGAATCAACAAACTATGAGACAAGGCAGGATGTATATCTTCAGAGAGGAGGAGATAGTCTGAATACCGACCTACCCCCTTCCCTCTTGTTTTCTCATTTCACAAACAAGTCTGGACTCTTTCTCCATCTTCTCTTTCCCTCATCTTTCAATGCCAAGGTTCTTCTTTTCTAGAGACGTTAGTTTTTAAATCAAAGAACACACACACACACACACACACACACACGCGCGCGCAAGTATGTTAGCTGTTAGGTGAAAATGTTGTTTCCTAATCTGAGCAAAAGGCACAGTTATTCTTTTTGTATTTCACATACACACAACCATCATTCATAAGCTATTTGAAAAAAATATGCTCCATTCAGCTATTTGAACACTTGGTCCCCAGTTCAGGAAGCTGCTTAGGGAGGTAGCACAATCTTGCTGGATAAAGTGTATTGTTGAGGGCAGGCTTTGAGAGTTCATAGCCTCAATCTACTTCCAGTTCATTCTCTTCGTGTTTGCTGGTGAAGATGTCGTCTCTCAGCTTCCTAATCTGGCTCTGTGCTGCCAGTCTGCACCCACCGCTATGAACTCTCTTGATAGAACCACAGTCCAAATAAACCCTTTCTTTTATAAGTTGCCTTGGTCATGGCATTTTATCATCACAACAGAAAATTAATATAGAGATAGACCTACTATGTCACATAAGATCTGAGTGGAGAAGGTCAGCAACAGCTAGCAGGTAAAAGCACTTGCCATCTGGGCCTTGCAACTTCACTCTGTAGTCCTCTCCATATGACAGAACACAGGACAAAAGCTTGTTCTTTGAGAGTTTGCAAGGGTCAGAGAGTCTTGCAGCAGGACACATTTAAATATTATTTTAAAGTTATTCGTGTGTGTGTGTAAGCATGCATGTGACATGGTGCATGTATAAAAGGTCAGAGGACAGCTCTATGGAGCTGGTTCTCTCCTTACATCTTTATAGGGGTTCCAGTGGGGGTGGGTGGGTGGGTAGATGTTTGAAATGAGGCTGTCAGGTGAGATTGATGTGCAGTCTCAGTTGGTAGTGTTTGCAGTCTTTGAGAGTGTTTAACTAACCTGTGGCTGGGCTCCTTACCCACAGACACTATACGACACAAATTTATGAGGTTCCAAGTTAATCCATTGATGATCATTTGTTATGCAGCAAGAGAAAAATCAAAGTGGGTCCCAAACAAGTCTTTTTTTTTAAATTGGATATTTTCTTTATTTACATTTCAAATGTTATCCCCTTTCCCGGTACACCCCCCCCCAAACCCCTTATTCCAACCCCCCCGCCCTGCTTCTATAAGGGTGTTCACCCACCCACTCCCACCTCCCCACCATCGCATTTCCCTACACTGTGGCATCTATCCAGCCTTCAAAGGACCAAGGGTCTCTCCTCCCATTGATGCCTGTCTTGTTCAGTGTGTGGTGTAGAACAAGAAAAATATCTCTACTGTAATATGGGAAGGGAAGTGTTGCAGTTTGTTCAGGAGACTTTCTGATGATAGGTAGAAGACAGAAGTCAATCACAGGGAGCCTAGTAAAAATTTGTAAGGGTCAGGGCCTAGTAGTCTAGGCTGGCATCACACCAAAGTCTCTCATGCTTTGATAATATCAAAAAGGTCACTTTAAAATGATCGAACCATATGTGATTCCTTTGTTCCTGCTCAAACAAGTTTACAAAAGCCACAGGTTTTTTTATTTTTTATTTTTTTTATTTTTTGCCATACCCAGAGGAGAACCCATGTCCTTCTATTGTAGAAGTAAGTTATAGCTTGATTCATGAATTTCTAAGAAAAGTCAATGAGATCACTAAAAACAACTTGTGGAGCATGTTTTTCAATGGTCAGCAGTGGCCCCTCTTGGAATGCAGTGAGACCCTTAATGTCAACATCTGCTCAACAGGTTGGTTCTCACGAGCATCCCAGTTCCCAGCCCAAGATATCAGTCCTGGAGGTTGCTTTTTCCTCTTATTCTCAGAAGGGTTCTTTTAATTAATTATTGTATGAATATTAACCATCCTTATTCTAAGGTGATCCCTTTCCCCAATCTACAGACTTGGTTTAATTGTGTGATGTATGATCATTTCATACATGGGTAAGCTACAGACAAAATACAATAAACCATAACTGTTTCCTAAAGTCCAACTTTGTTGGTTTAACTAACATCACAGAAGATGAAAAGACCTTCCTAAGGCTCAATAGATGCCCCAACAAGGGGAAATCGAAGGGGGGGGGGAGGTGGGAGTGGGTTGGGTGAAGGGGCATATACTTGGAGGCAGGGAGTGGGAGGAGGGGTTGGAGGGTATTGGGGAGGGGAGAAACTGGGAAAGGTTTTACCACTTGAAATGTAAATGAAGATTATATTTAATAAAAAAAAAAAGAAAAGACCTTCCTAGAGGAGCCTGGACTGTGTAGACTTGGGCACACATCTGATCTGCTAAACTAATATAAATATGTCTCCATAGCCTTCCTTCTGGCCACCTGAACAAAACCTTCTCCTTACCAGGTATGTGGACTTGCTATTAATCTTGGCACTTGGAAGGCAGAGGTGGGAAGAGCAGGAGTTGAAGAACAATCTCAACTACACAGTAAGTTCAAGGCTAGCCTGAGTTAAATAAGACCCTGTCTCAAAACAAGCAAACAAAAAGCAAAACCCACAAAACAAAAAATACTACAAAAGGGTTTCTCCAAAATGAGTGGTTTTTTTTGTTTGTTTGTTTTTTTTGGTTTTTTGGTTTTTTATTTGGTTTTTCGAGACAGGGTTTCTCTGTGTAGCCCTGGCTGTCCTGGAACTCACTCTGTAGACCAGGCTGGCCTCGAACTCAGAAATCCGCCTGCCTCTGCCTCCCAAGTGCTGGGATTAAAGGCGTGCGCCACCAACGCCAGGCCAAAATGAGTGGTTTTAAAGACATACTTCATATACATTTTAAGAAGAAAAGAATTTTCTAAAGTTACTACAATTCAGGGGGATTTTCTTGTCCTTGGTAGTGGAAGAGTGTTATGAAACCATATCTTTGACACTTGTGGTCTCCAAATGCATAATTTGCATTGCTCTGACCCCAGATAGACTCAAAAGCAAGTGCTGACCATTAGCAGAATTTTGGAAATTAAAAGTTTCTTTAGTACAATCAAATATTTCAGCCAGATTTTCTTCTCTGACATGTCTTTGTAAGTGGAGAGGTGACAGACATTATAAAGATTGATAATTCCCAGTCTAGAGAAAATTAACAGCAAATGTGAGTTTGTTCTTTTTCTGGACATTTTTAAAAACCAGACCAAAGACATGGGATATGCATTAAAATTCGCATCTCATTTCATTATAACCAAAGATTTGGAGATTGGTGTTACACACATAACATGTTCATATCTCATTTGGTTATAATCAACTTATAATTAGAAAAAAAAATCTCAGGTTTGAAGGTTGGTGTTCCCCTAAAATTCATATGATGGAAACTGATACTCAATATGATAGTGTTGGAAGATGGGGCTTTTGGGAGACAGGTCATGATATCATTATGAGTGAGATTAGCATCCTTATACAACATGATTGAGGTAGTCTATCCATTTCTGTTTTGTTAAGGCAAAACTAGAAAGATTCTATGTATGAAGAACAAACTGTCACTATACACCAATGGTGCTTACAACTTGACCATGGGTTTTCCACATTTAGAGCTGTAAGTGGTAAATTTCTATTGCTTGTGAATGATTCAGTCTAAGGGTATTTTGCTATAGCAGCCTAACCAGTCTGAGATACAAACTGTCTTAGCAAAGAGGTTAACAACTCATCTATTTTGGTTTCTCTTCCTTGACCAGTACACAATTAGTATACAGTCTCAGTTTTGCTAGAGCCACTACTACTACAGTCTGTTCAGGTCACTTTGACTCTGAAAGAGGTAGTAAGTGGGTTTTAAACCATCTTTCTGCTGAGCATCTCAAACACTAGCACTCAACAGACTATTTTTACAGCACGTTAGACAACAGCTTTCTAGAATCTTCTATCGAACAAAAAAGAAACACATCTGTCATAACTACATGAGAAAATGCAAAGCACACGTTTCTACACGCTAGTGACTTTTCTTTCTTAAGTGTAGAGTGTTATTTGGTAATTATGGGAGTTGGGGTGCACTGGTGTTTCTTTGTTTACATGAATTCCTCTGCATGATGAGACATCCTGACAGCATATGACCTGTTCCTTGTTGCTCTGATCTCCTGGTTCACAAGCTTCTTAGTATTACTGTTCTCCTGCATATCACAGAATCCCCGGTACACAGGCTTCCAAATGTCTGCAATCCCTTGGATTAATTTACCTTACTCTGTTGTATGCGGTCATTGACAAAGTTTAATTTCTTTCCATATCAGCTACCTTTGTCATTGCTGTGACTGAATACCTGCTAAGAAACATCTTAAGGAACAAAAGATTTATTTTGGCTTATGGTTTGAAGGTCCATTATAGTGAAGAAGACATGGCAGTGGCCAGATGCACTTGCAGCTGTGGCAACAGGAACATGAGGCTGTGTGCTTATATCTTGGCAGAACAGGAAGCAGAAAGATGGGATTTCTGGCACTCAACTGACTCTCACATTTTATTTAGTTCGAGACCCCATACCATGGTAGTGCTACCCACCTTCAGGGTGAGTCTTATTCCCACAATTAATTCTCAGTGGAGATGCCCTCATAGACAGATTCTAAGGTATGCCTTACTAATTACTCAGGCCTCACTTAATCCAAACAAGTTGCCAATGAAAATTAATCATCATATTTTCTCGTTGGGTTTATAACCATTTGTGCAGTTGGTTGATTAATGCTTGGGTCCTTCATGAGATTGTAAATTCTCTGAGAACAAGGATCAGGTTACAATACATTTAAGTACTGAAGAATTACTCGCTGTATGGGTGGATAAATAAACAAATGTGACTTTTCCCCCACTGAACAAGGAATTACGCACATAGAACCTCTTTCCTTTTTTTTTTTGTTTGTTTTTTTTTTTTTTTTGAGACAGGGTTTCTCTGTATAGCCCTGGCTGTCCTGGAACTCGCTCTGTAGACCAGGCTGGCCTCGAACTCAGAAATCTGCCTGCCTCTGCCTCCCAAGTGCTAGGATTAAAGGCGTGCGCCACCACCGCCCCGTACGCACATAGAACCTAAACAAGAGTTTGGGAGACGCAATGTGGACAAAGAACAGAAAAGTGTTAAAGAAACTTATTGGAGAGGAGAAGGGATAAAAGTGGAGTAGCGGGAACAGACAGGCTGAGTGAATGAGAAGAACCAAGGAGACCACTTCAGACGACGGTCCCTGAAGCTCAAGAACCTACAGAAACTCAGGATACCAGTTGAGACCACATCTCCATTCTGGGCCTGGGAGCAACCAGCAAGATTTTAGTTATGTCTGTTTAGTTATGTTGCCTATGACTTACTAGAAAGGTCTTTAGTCCTTTGGTGACTAGAGTTTCTGGTCCTTGTTAATGAGGGAGAGTGAAGTGAAGGAGAATTGAGTGAAAGGCAGCTTTCTAAGTAGATAGATAGACATTTCTTGAGGATCCAGGCCCTGTGGGATATTTTGACTTGATTAAAGACGAATGAAGAAATGGTTTCTACTTCAATGAGTTTCTATCCTCATCCAGGAAAAGAAAAGATATGAACGGTATGTACGCTCATACAAGCACCCATTTAAAAACACGTATTATACATACACATATGGGAACATATGTAACACATGTATTTATAACATGGACACATTAATGTTAAAGTTAAATATGCTTAAAACGCTTTCAAAGCACTAAGGATGGAAAGATTGTTTTTTTTTTCCTTACAGGAGGGCAGAAATATTAAAGTCTTCATTTGCATGGAGACATTTGATTGTGAAAGGGTGCTATTTGCATGAAAAGTTGTCAGCACTGGGAAGTCCCTAATCTTTCTGTTTACTTGGTAGTAGGCTGAAGGGAGAGTTCTCACATTAACTTTGACAGACAGTATACCCCCGTTTTAAGCACCATGGTTCTGCTAAATTCTTAACCTTTATTTGCTCTTCACCCTTATGCATGATTTTGTGATTACTTAGTTCCAGATTGAGTGGCCTCATTTGATCCTTCAACCACACATTCCCTGATCAAGGCCTTTGCTCTAATAGACTTTACTGAATGCCATAGACAGTGGTTGTGTGTGTGTGTGTGTGTGTGTGTGTGTGTGTGTGTGTATGTGTTAGTTGGTTACAGCATAGACCAGTATAGCAAACAATTTAAAATGAAATATTCATATACTTTATGCTTAAAGCTCCTCAGTTCCTCTTTTCTACTCGGCACCAAAGAATCTCTACCAGCTACTATTTTATCTTGCTGTGTTTCTGGGATCTCTCTCAAGACTTTTAGCGAGCTTTCTTTATTCTTTCCAGTTTGTAGGCTTTCCCTACATCCAACCTCAAAACATCCTGAGTAATTTTTCTTGTTATCCCATCCTAAGACATGCAGGCAGCTCTGAGACCTTTGATTAATAGAGTTTATTGTACTTATCTAAGAATAAGTTTAAATACTATTATGCTGTTTCTGGGTTGAAATCTTAGGGTTAACAATGTTTTCATTGCTCATCAGGTGCTGTGTTATATTAAGCACACACATTTGATTTAAAAAGATGGTATCATGTATATATTTAGTAGGCATTGCCTAAGAAGGAGTTACTAAGGTAACAAGTAGGCTCAAGGGTGCAGAGATAAGGAAGGAGCAAGCATGTAGATGAATATACGTGTTCATTTAAAATAAAACCCTAGAATAATATTGAAACATAATATTGAAAACAATAAACAAACCTGTCTCATGTCCTACAGGGAAATTCTGACTTGTCAATTTTCCAAAAACTAATATCCAGTTTAGCAAACTGTTTGAGCCAGTTAAAGGTTAAATTTTGGTTAATTTTGGTTAAAGGTTAATTTTATCTCATTCTGGTAAAATGTAACTTGAGGGAGGGGTTTTTGGGATTGTGGCACCCATTTCCCAAGTGCACTGGCTGGAGAAGGGACCCGTAGTTCTGCCCACATTCAGGCTGGGTCTTCTTTCTTAGACTGTTCTAGAAGCACCCTCACAGATTTACCCAGAGCTGTGTTTTCATGGTGATTCTAAACCTCATCAATCCCATTTTATTATGCATTAGGTGTTACATAAAACCATCAATTCAAAACAATCATAAAATAATACATTAATTAAGAAGGACATAAGCCTAATATCACAAAAAATGCAAGCATGACAAGCATACAGGGGGAATATATAGGCAACAAAGAATATTGAGGAAAATGTATTAATAGATACACAGTAGGTCAATATTCATAGAGCAAGATCAATAGTGCTGTCTGAACAAGTTTAATTGTATTTGCACGAACAAGCATAACTTGGATTGCTGTAATGCACTGAGTGGTAAAACAGCTCATATTAGTGAAAGGGATAAAGAGCCTAGGAGAAAATTTTAGATAGTACATCCAGAAATCTTTCTTTGCCTCATTCAGTCTTCCGCTATTTTTTCCAGAAAGACTCTAATCTAAGTAAGTAGTATGATAATGGACAATACCCTTCTCATCACCCGCCCCATCCCCTGATACATCAGCATCAGCTGCCCCTTACAGAGAGTTGAATAGATAATGTTCTATGATAACTTTAAAAAGGAATGCAAGAATCATTTTTGCTTTCTGCCCATGCTTTCAATACTTCCTCTTAAGAACAGTTTGTATCATAAGTGGATTTCTTTTAGTATGGGGTCACTTTGACTTGCAAGACTGGCAGAAGGCATTTGCAGTATGAGTGGAAGGTTGCCAGTAAGAACGTCCCGTGTCACTGTCAGGAAAGGATACCTATTTCCCAAGTGCACTGGTTGTAGAAAGAACCAGGTTGCCTTCCCTTTGGGACCAACTCATTGCACTATTATACCTTTTGCAGGGCCATAGACACTTGTCTTCTCTGACATGGGACTATGACTATGTACTTCAAAATATTATCATGTTTTCCCCACTGTCTAAAGTCCCTAAGAGGAGGATGAGAGAACAAGGACTCTCTATTCACCTTTCCTGCCTCATTTGGTGGTCATTTTGTACACAGCAGAAAACTCAAAGGTGGCTATGGGTGACAAAGATAGAGGTCATATTTATAAACGTCTGCTTTAGTCTTTGTAGAAACTGTATAAAGCTGTTGGTCCCACGAGCTGCTTTCTGCCAGAGAGGAGGCTTCAAGGGGATGAAATTTCCTGAGACAGTGTGCTAGGTAGACAAAGGAGTCCTTGCTCAACTTAGTAACAGCATACTACCTGAGGAGGCTCTGCTGATGGAAGCTAACATAGTAAGCACTGTTGCCTTCCAGAGATGATTGCTCTCCCTATTTCTCATCTTTCTTTCTCTTAACCACAAAGCATTTCTTAAGAGAACATGGTGGGGGGGGGGGGCAGAATAAAGGCAGCTTTGGGTCACTTTTGTGAGGGTGTGGGCTGGTGCTGGATTTGGGGGAGGTTGCATTTTGGTCACAGATTTCCTCAGGGCAACCCTCTTCAAGTATTTTTTTTTTTAAAAAAGGCTCAAATCGGAGACCACACCCAGTGTGCCACAAGAGGACAGCTACCATTCTCAAAGTCCTTCTTGGCAAATACAGACAATTTATTTTCCCTGATGGAAATTCAGTCCTGGCACCACGCTCAGGGGATGCTGTGTTCCCTCTCTGTGCCTCTGTTTGCAACCCTGATAAGTTGCTGGACTATCTTTTCGTATCCCAGCCTCTTCTCCTAAACGTCTACCTCAGAGTCCGGAGGCACATGGGCGGGATCATGCTCTATGACTATTTTGTTCCAACCATCATATGTTACATTCTTGCCACTTTCAAACCTGTCAAATCTCCCATTTATGAAGTTAGTAAAGGCTACAATAACTTCTTAATGTTATTGTAGCAGATACTGATCTAGTATTTTCTAAGTGATGGCACTATTCCGAGTGCTTTATACATATGAGCTCCAAGGCGTCTGTGGAAAATCTTCACGGTAGAGGTGCTCAGATTGAGAGATGTGGAGGGCCTTTTCACTGTGTAATAGCAAACATTGACAGGAGTCAGGACAAAGCAACCTCATTCTACAGTGAGCCAGGCACACGGGCCCAAGGAAAACAAAACGTCTATATGTTCTGGCTGAACCAGTAGTCAGCTCTGAGAACACAGAGGCTTTTCAATGACCTTTCCACAGCAGTGAGTCCAGGAATTGGAATCCAAAAGCCCCGACTCGAGATGCCAGCTAACCACCAGCTTTTGCTCTCTTACTTCTTCATTTTCCTCCCCTACTCTGGAACTTTTTGGTTGGACTTTTTCCTACTGGTGGGTTTTTCTGCGATTATTATGCTCACCATGCAATCTCTTTGACCAACCAGAAACCTCCACATACATTCAAATCAACCAACCATGCTCATCTCAACTGAATGTCTAAATTACATATGGGCAGGTACAAACATCAGCCATGTGTGGGTTATTAAAGAACCCCCTTGATCCAGAAGGTTAGTTGGGTAACTCATTTTCTAGTCCCCTTCCAGATTTTGGTAGCTATAGGTTTATTTCTCAAGAACCTTTTTCTGCTGGCCCATCCTTTCCTAACTGTGATCATCATTCTTGTTCTGACATAGGAGACAGGTAACATCACTATCAGTAGAGCAGGGTGGTGCCGTATAGTCAAATATATCCATGCTCCTGTAGCTATAGATGCAGATGTTCACACTAAGTGGAAAGGATAAAGCCAATAAACATTATTCTGTTTGCTTACATTAAGCTTTGTTACCAAGTACCTATGAGAAAGATTTTTTTGATTCCAGAAGAGCAGCTAGATGTACTAGCTACTTTTGTCATTGTTGTTGCCCAATACCCTACAACTTAAGGTAGGAAGGGTTTGCTTAGGCTCAAAATTTGAAGGTATAGTCCATTGTAGTTGAGACTGGCCTTGAACTCTTGATCCTCTGGCCTCCACCTCCCAAGTGCTGGGAAGACAGGTGTGTGCCATCACATCCAACCTAAGCTAAAAACTTGAGACGCCATCTGGAAAACATTTTTTCTTACTTCGTTGAAGTGTTTAAGGATGGGAGAGGATGAGTTAAGAGAGAATGGTTGTCCTAATGTACCAATTTAAAACAGTTTATCACAGAGCCGTTCTCATTGCCAATGGCAAACTTTCCGAGGAGGCACAATCTGAAATTCATCCCTCATTATCTAATCTGATTCTCTTATTGGGAAATAATGAAGTAATTGCGAAAAAACCCAGGCTTGATTTGCTGAGAGACAACTGCAGATGATTGAAGTGATATCATACTAGGTATATATAGATTTCTGCACCCATAACCCCTTTCCTCTCCAGCTCATAATTTTCTCCTAGTGCCAGATTGTTTTTCTATTAAAGAAAATAAAGCATATTATCCCACTTTTTTTGGATAAATTCTTTACATGGGTTATTTGGTTTCTTGAACTTCTAGCTCTTTTTTTCTTAAAATCCATGCAACAAAAAAATCTGTGTGTTTGTATGTGTGTAATAGCTCACAGGGGAGGGGCACAAGTTATAGATAGGAAGGGGAAGGAGAGAGGTGACAGAAATCTAGAAGCACCAACTGTATTAGAACAGTGGGGATGGCTTCCTCCCCTCCTGGACATGACAGCTCACTCAGTTTTGAATATTTTCTTTGCCTTGTGAAGGGAAAGTAGTAACATAGGTACTTTCTTGTGACACAGACCCTGAAACTAGCACAGATCCCTTAATTTTAAAGGAACTTTTAAGAGAATCAATTCTTGTATGCAGAGAATGCATGTTCTGTTAGTGTTTCCTAGAACACGCCTTTTTAATCTTTTTTTCCCTCATATTTTGGAGTTATGCCTAGTGATACACTATTAAATAGTTAATAAACAGCTTTCCAGAGGTAGAACTTAACAAGTAACAACAAACTAGACCAACCTGATTGGTAGCCTTTGCCAACTTCCAAGGTATGAATATACCACAGCTGGTTTCAAGGCATTGACAGGTTATGGTTGCTAAGCTGGGAAGAGATCTGTACAGGGGTCGGGTTCTCCTGTGTAATAAATGTACAAAACAGAAGCTCAGGACTGGGAAGATAGCATGAGGACCTGAGCTTGGATCCCCAGTACCCACCTAAAAAAGATGGGCCCAGCAGCATATGCCTGTAATCATAGCACCAAGGAGGCAGAGACTGGAGGATTTGAGAGCTTTCTGGCCAGCCAGTCTAGCCAAATCAGTGAGCTCTAGGCTTGGTGAGAGGAGTTGTTTCAAAAAATAAAGTGGAGGGTAAAGGTACCCACCTTCAACTATACACACACAGATTCATGTACATGCTTGCACACATGCAGCAGTTCGGATAACCTCACAGTCTGATTATTCTCAAATGGAAATAGCTGAAGAAAAACTGTATAGAAACTTTGCAAATGTGATTTTTTTTTTGCCCATAGAAGCTATTATCATCATTACATTCTTTGGAAAGTCAAGACTTGGTCAAAACTCAACAGCTTGTTTTTTTTTTAATGTCTTTAGAGTACATTAGTTATTGCTTTAAAAAGTATGTTTTATATCTTAGGATCATAAAAGATTCAAACTGTATGAAAAGAGCCAGCAGCCTTTATGTTCAGAACAGTGAAGTCATCGGAGTTATTTTTATGCACACTGTCGCTTGGCCTGGAGCCACTAGCCCTAAGAAAGCCTGACTGTGTTTTGGTCACTATCTTGCCTCAGCAGCATCAAAGCAACATCTCCAAAATATCTCTCTCTTGCACACCTTCCATTAGCTCAACTAATTACTGTTTAACTTGCTTTTGTAAACACTAGCAAAAAACCCAATAGCTCTTAATAAAGACACTGTCCCTAGAATTATCTTTTTAGAAGCGCTATCTCTAACTGAAATATGAGAGATACGCATGCCATCTTCATGTCTAAAATGCCACATTAAAAGAAATCAAGAGGTGCAAGAGTATCTTTCACTTAGCCCAATATATCTAGACTGTTGTCTTTCAAAGATGCAATCAGCATAATACATGTTAAAGCTTTGATATTTGGGGAATGATGGATTCAAAAATTGAGTGACTATTTTACACCTGACTCCCCACCCCCAGCCCAGCACACCTCAGTTTGGATGTGTAAATTCCAAGTGTTTAGTAGCTAGTGGCTGTTTTTGGACAGCTCAATACCTCAGCATTAACTAGCAGTTTTCCCCAACTCCAACAAGAAACCCAACATATAGGGACTCTGATCGGTACTTCAAAGGTTGTTGCTATGGAAATTTGTTAAGGGAAACTCTTTTGTAGGATGAGCAAGCATCCCACTTTTCCCAGAACTGAGCGTTGACTCAGTATGTGGGAGTTCAGCCAGTAAATCAGGGCCTGCCCCAGGTGGACAGAGATGAACTGGTCATACCAAGTTTAGGGAAGAAAGGTTCACTATTAAACTGAGAGCATCTGTATTGTGTTCCACTCAACACAGCTGAGCTCTCTTAGCATTTCTGGGAGCCATTTTTGATGCTCTCTCAGGATGGGATTCTGAGAAATGTCCTTGGAGAGCAGGGAATAGGTTTCAGCAGATTCTTGAATATTTTGTGTCTCTGACCTTTTGGGTATTCATCTGGCTCCCTACATCACACGGACATATCTCCCTGTAAACAATGAATGATCTTCCAGGTGTTTTCAACCCAGGGAGTTTGGTCCTGTCTTGGTAACTGATTTCATTGTCTGCCTGACTTGTGTTAAGATTCATTATTTTTTAAAAAGTCAGTTTGAATGTCTGCCCTGATCTTTATAGAGCCATATAATATTTATAATATCCTGTGTTTCTTTTTCTGACAAAATTTATAGCCACTGACTTAAATTATTAATTGGATTTTAGACTTTTTGAAATCATTCAACAATATTTCACTACAATCTCAAGACTATTTAAACTTGCCGTGGTTTAAATAGCCTAGGTTTCCTTTAGTCTCAGACTCCATATTGGTAAGTGGGGATGGTAGTAAATGCAGTTTATTTCACAGGATACAGTGAAGACTAAATATGCACTGAAGATTCAAGAGCAACATGAATTACTTTGAAAAGGCTTGATATATAGCACATGCTAAATTCGGACTATGACTACCAGATCTTTCTTGAGGTCAGGATACACAGCTGAAACATTCTTATCATCTCTTCTTGGAAATGCTCAAAGCACTACCCTAAGTAGAATAAGCACCTAACTAAACCAATAAGTGAGGCCCAGCAACTGCATACCACTTTTTTGTGCTGGCCTGGATTTGGTAGGCAGTTTTTGAAGCCTCCTAAATGTAGTCCACACACTGCCCCATGAAAAGAGCAGGGATTTGCTGCCTTATGTGCTGGTTTCTGGCCTATCTGGCAAACAGTCTGAAAGAGTATATCATCAAGTAGTACGGTCTCTGGTTAGTCTCTGCACACGGCCTCCTATTGTTTTTCCATAGATTTTGCAAACAGTCAGGTTCTGGGTCTCCCAAATTTCAGCAGAACCAAGGAAGAAAGAAAGCTTCTACATGGGATTTAAGTGAAGTGGAATCATTATGGTTGCAGACTCCTACTTTTGTTGTGTTGAGCATTTTCTTTTGTTTTCAGCTAAACCCATCTTCTAGGGTAGAGAGTACCAGAAACCTTCTTGTCCAGCTTCTCTTGTGTCTAGACTAGGAGCCACTATCCTGGCCAGTGGGAGAGGGGGAACTAACATCTGGGAAGTTTCAGAACAAAGCCGTTTTATCCCTTTCTGATTATACCTGCTATTTGGAACTGAGGCAGCCTACACAAGGCCACATCAAAGATCCATGAGAAATATAAAAAAGTCAGACTCATGTGGAAAATGGAAACAAAGGCAAGAGTTGCTGCTGCTCTCATATTATTGAAGTGCTGAATAAACTTTTTGGAACCTCCTGCCTCCAGGACTTCTTGTTATATGAGGTTTATTACTAGACCCCTGTTGCTTAAGTCATATTTGGTTGTGTATTTAGTTTCTGTTCTGGTAATATCCTAGCTGACATGAATGGATGCTTTGATGGTCCTAAGAAGATTAGTCCTCAATAATTAGGCATAATCCTATGTTCCTTTTTTTTTCAAGACTCCTGCTGCGAAGAGCCAACAGTGAACTGTCATTTCTAGAACTTCTCAGGTACTTCTCCACAGGCAACATGGGGTGATGGGCATGAGTGCAAACGCAGGAGTCAGATCCTTCAGAAACTTAGTTCAACTCTTGGTGTCTTATTTTCTTCATCTATGAGCTGAAGATGATATGATACTGTATTTATAGGGTTTCCCATCAAATGAGTCAATGCATAAAGAGGACTTATAGTGCCTGCAACATACTATATGCTATGGATGAGAGCTATTATGCTTATCTATCACTTGTTTTGCATAATCTTGTGTTATCACTAATATATAGGTGTGTGCACCTATGTGTGTGTGAGCATGTGTATACATACACATACAGTGTATGAGAGAGTGTTATCCCTTAGTTCCAGGACCCATGTTGGTACCAATTTGAGCATACTTAAGTAGCTTATACAAAATTATACAGTATTTGCATATACAGCTCAATCAGCCTCCTATACTATACTAAGTTACTTTCAATATTTAATACATTGTAAGTGCTATGCAAATTGTTGCTACACTACATTACTTTGGGGAGTAATGACAAGAAACAGCGTCTAGATGTTCAGCTCAGATGCAACTTCTTTCCTCAAATATTTTTTCTCTACATTCATTGGATCCCATTTGGAGGGTCAACTGCATACACATCTCTTCATTCCCTGTTGTTCTCTGTGCTCACCTCAAAGACTAGATTCATCTTGCAGGAGCCAGGAGGTGTGGAGCATCATCAGTTACAAAGGCTACTACCTTTGTTTTAGTTTCCCCAGAAAAAAAGACCCAAGAAAGTTCAAGCTGTTTATTTATTGTTTTATTGGATATTTTATTTACATTTCAAATGTTATTGCCTTTCCCGGTACCCCCTACCCCCCTGCTTCTATGAGGGTACTGATTCCAGGAGATTTCGCCAAATACAGTAGGGAAGTGATGGGGTGCTGGGAAGAAGGGCCAAAAAGCAAATACAGGTGGTAATAGCAAGCAGCTTCCCACACTGGGCAAGGAACAGCCTGTGTTGTTTCATCCCCTTAGGAGTGCTCAATGTAAGCACTGTGTAAGAGCACCACCCCACCCTCAAAGCTACAACCTTGCTGAGCTATTCAAATGCTGTGTCCCTTCAGGCTTTGGTCCTGAGCTCCTGGGGATGGCATGCTGCATTTATTCTCAGGCCTTTTGCCTCTGTGGGTGGGCAGGCAGCCCCAGCCTCCAGAGAAAATTGACAGGCAGTTGAAAGACAGGCAGGCACACCACAATGAAAAGGCCCCATGGGCCTCCCTTTGCTCAAGTGGGATTGGATTCAACTCAGTGAATGCGGTTCCTCCTCGCCCCCTTGGGGGGAGGGATGCGGAGGAAGGTATGTTGTCCAAGAAACTTTGCTAGCTCAGCAACGGGTTACTAAGAGTAGGAAATTGACTTTAAGAGTGTCATGATCCAGTGTTCACGAATACCGTGTTACGTGTATTAACATATGAAAAGTGTAAGATGAGAAGTTAGTTTATTTTCACCTAGGAGATTGGGAACCAGCATGACTGTGGGAAAACAGACCCCCTCGTGTATGATTGCTAAGAGCAGCAATTTGGCACTGAGTTTCAGATACACAAATGTGTTTACCTTTTGGCCTAGCAATCCAATTCCTGGGAATTTATCCTACATGTCTGCCCACACAAGAATAAAGTAATGAATACACAAGTGTATTCCTTCCAGTGTTATTGTGGTGACATCATATTGGCAGCAATCAAAGTGTCCATCAGCAGGGATCTGTTAAATCCATGCTGACATGCTCACACAATGGAGTACTATGCAGGTGTATAGAGGAATGAGGTCATTTTGTCCTAAATGTATTATTACATTGAAAAAAGTCTAAGATGAATAGGCATAGTGTGTGTGGTGAGACTACGGATTTCAGGGCTGACCACGGAGAAAGCATGATTGTGAACTGTCAGCAAGCTTTATTTAGGCAGCGCTTGGCCAGGAGACTACGACTTACTACCTCCTTAAATAAGTTTATATGAGCTACAGACCTGGAGTATGTTGATCCAAGAAGAGCTTCAGACCTGGAGCCTTCCAGAGATAGTCACATAGGATGACCACTGAAGAGAAGTCATGCTTTTAAGTGGTGTTACCAAGGATGGTAGGAGTTAGAGAGCTCAGAAAGGTAGCAGTGCTGTTACTAGAAATTTTAGTGTCAAAGCTGGGCCTCTGGCAGATCGAACGGTGTAAACTCTGCTACTTATCTTTAATATGCCAATTCTAGACAGTAGAGTTAATAGAAAATAGCAGATAAAGGCAGGAATATGTAAATATAGTGACTTCCAAGTCCATTTTTGGACCTGAGGTTCAGTTTAAACCAGTGGTTTTCAACTTTCCGAATGCTCCGACCCCTTAATACAGTTCCTTGTGTTGTGGTGATCCCCCAACCATAAAATTCTTTTCATTGCTACTTTACAACTGTGATTTTGCTATTGTTATGAATTGTGATGTAAATATCTGATATGAAGGATATCTGATAAGTGACCCCCTTAAAAGATTCCCAAAGGAGTAGTAGCCCAAAGGTTGAGAACTGCTGGTTTAAATAGTGAGCAAGAGGTATTATAATAACTACAGAGCCCCTTCAAGGTATGGTTCTGTCCATTATTGACACAACTGATCTTAGCTCTTGGCTCCATGTCTGTCCAAAATAGTTAATAAGATACCAGTAAAACTCAACTTCTTATCAGACAGAGGACTTTGAATTTATTATAGCCTATGTAGGCATGTTGGGCAGTTAGACTATAAAGCAAATTCTACAGGATTTATTTTACCCTCTGACCAGTGAGTGGTCCAACTTAACCCTAAAATTTATGTACCAAGTACAAAAGAAAATTCATTTTTCTGAGAACATACTTGCTGTAACTATTTGTGTATACACACACACACACACACACACACACACACACACAAACATAGACTCATTTTACAACCAAAATATGTAAAGAATGTTCTAGAATGTCCTTAAATTAATAAAAGAAGACAAAAATAAAAATTGACTTAACAGGTATGTTACAAAATATACTCCTTTGATTGGTGATACTGAGTGTGATAGTGCAAGAGGCTGAGACAGGAGGATCACAAGTTCAGTGGCCAGCTTCATCAATTCAGTGAGACCCAGTCTCAAAATTAAGAGGAGCCTAGGCTTGTAGCTTAAAGCTAGAACACTTTGGTGGCATGCATGAGACCCTAAATTCAATTCTTAGTTCTATAAAACAAAGAAAAGAAACAAACGAAATTAACTAAATGGTGAGTGAACATGTGAAAAGGTGTTCAATAGAAGTAGGTATCGTAGAAAGTATAAGAACTACAGGGAGAATGGAGAGATGGCTCAGTGGCCAAGGATACTGGCTGCTCTTCCAGAGGACCAGGGTTCAATTCCCAGCACCCACATGGCAGCTCATAACTGCCTGTAGCTCCATTTTCAGAGGATCTGACACTTCACACAAACATTGGCAAAACACCAATCCACATGAAATAAAATTAAATTACATTAAAAAATAGAACTGCAATGGAAGATGTGATGGTTTGCATATGTTTGGCCCTAGGAGTGTCACTTTAGGAGGTATAGCCTTGTTGGAGTAGGTGTGTCACTGTAGGCATGGGCTTAAGACCCTCATTCTAGCTGCCTGGAAGCCAGTATTCTGCTAGCAGCATTCAAATGAAGATGTAGAACTCTCAGCTCTGCCCCTACCATGCCTGCCTGGATGTTGCCATGTTCCAGCCTTGATGATAATGGACTGAACCTCTGAACCTGTAAGCAGCCTCAATTAAATGTTCTTATAAGAGTTGTATTAGTCATGGTGTCTGTTCACAGCAGTAAAACCCTAAGTAAGGCAGAGGATCAGTGCTATTATATACATGAAAATAAGAGTGTAAAAAACTGACAATATCAAGTTAATGAGGATGTGAAACTATTGAGATTCACATGCTGCTTGTGGGTGTGTAACATGGCATGACCCTTCGGGAGTCAATTTTCTAGTTTCTGATAAAATTTCTTGGTAGCACATGTCTACCTTAACATTTACATATAAGTGATTAAAAGACTTAGCTAATTCCAAAGTCCCTCCATCCCCTAGGCTCTCTGTGGGTATGTCTTTCATCCCACAATTACAAGTTCTTTTTCCTAGCTGGATTATGTCTTTTTCTATAGCTCCAAATGGATGTTAGACAACACAGCTGCCAAGTATCAATTTCAAACCTTCCCAAGGCTTTGTTTACAGCTTTGCTACATAGCAGACAGTAAGTATTAAAACTAGTGAATTGTCCCTATTTCAAAGCAGGCTTTCTTTAAAAAAGCTGTACCAATCCTGTGTCACATTGCCTGCAGTGTCCCTTAATGTAGAGGAAGGAAACATTTTCATTGAAGAACAGAAGCCTCACCACCTGTGTGCAAAGTGCAGAAATGGGAATTTGAAAGGGGTAAGCAATGTTTGCTCCAACATAGAGCATGGAAGATGGAAACAGGCCACTGGCACTCTGCCTTACCACATTGAGTATAAAAAACAAAAACAATCAAAAAAAAAAAAAAAACCTGAAGGAGCACAGTAGGGGCAACTCTCAGCAGGCTGCAGAAACATTCAACAGAAACCCTTCGAGTAGTCAGACTTCTGGTTCTGAGAGAGCAACTCCAAGGGAAAGGAATGAGTGGACATATAATGTTCTCCTTTTCCAGAATCATCTGTTTGCTGGCATGAAGTGTGGGTGGGAGGGATGCTGCCAAATGACAGAAAAAGAAATGTGAAGAAAAGCTGTGGAACACAGTAAGTCTTTCCCAGAACATCTCTGGCTCCAGTCTCCTAATCATTTTGTTCCAATCCTCCCTCCTGAATACAGAATCTCTGCAATAACTCTGGAGCTGTCAGGGCGCCTTGGTCCAGCTTGAGCTAAGAGTAACTCTTTGTTCTTGAACTGACAGTGTACCAAGCACAAGGAAGCATTTTGCAAGGAACAATTCTGTGATACCTCCCGGAACTAGATGATCATTCTGAAAGAATATTTCCGTCTTTTAATTTCAAGGATGCTTTAATAATGGGACTGATTTAAGCAGCTAAATTTGGAAAACTGAAAATTCAAGAAGACTGTCTATCACATGTCCCTGTTTACATGAATATTTTTAAATACTGAAGAATCTTTCTACCAAGGCTGATTTTGTATTTTTCCACAATAAAATAGATCTGGATTATCACCTTACACTTCCAACTATTTCTAATTTTCTAGTATTTATTGCTTCGTGATACTGTTTGTTCATTTAATATTGAATACAGAAAACCCTCATTACTGCTGGCTTCTTTAAGAAGCATCACATGATCTGTGGCATTAGTCACAAATATTGGTTTAAGGGAACTCTTTCAATTGGCATCTTTGATATTTCACTGTTTAAAATTTCTTTCAATACAAATATAGACCTCTCCCCTCTGAGTATTTCCAAGTGATAGATTTGAATTAACTAGTTTGAATCATTTGTGTAAACACACATGTCCATCTCTAACTTTTGAGCGAAGAAAAAGTTTTAGAAATGATTACTTCTCGATCTCATTCATAACTTTCTGGTTCCAGGGTATGTGACAGTGCTCTCTCCTGCTGCTTTTTCTGAGGTGGCAAAAAGAGTAGGTGAGAGCAGGAGGAACCCTGACTGATATACCCACCTGTTTTGGGAACTATGAGAAGCACCAGTCTTGGTGAGTAGGTAAAAGGTGTTTTCTTTGAACTTATGGACTGGGCAGCAACACACTTTGTCTCTGTTTTGAGTTGCTTCCATTTGTGAAGTATGGTGTATGCTTTATGCTGCTTTGGTCACCCAGAGGAAAATCATGGTACCATCTCACATAGCAATAAAAACCGACAGGCGGAAAGAACTCTCCAATAAACACCAGTGATTTGGGGTTAGCATACAGCCCAACTGCTTCGGAGAGTGAGAGAAGAGCCAATTCATTGTGAGCATTCAGAGTCCTCCTGGCTGTATGGATAGGAGGGGAATGGAGCTTGGTTAAAGCTTGAACTTAGTTAGGTTATGTCTTAACTAGAACATGGAATGTCATCAAGGTTGAGCTGACTTTGGGGCAAGTAGTAAAGCAATTTTCTCAGTTGACTTTTGTATCAGCACTGCTGAAATATGATTGATAATTGATATGATATACATATAGCTTGGTGCTTTGATGCACATATGTATTGTGAAATGATTACAGCAAGCAAAGATTCCCTCCATCCTTTCCTCTTTCCCTTTCTTGCTTTTTGTGGCAAAAAGAATTCAATGTTCTTCACCATATTGTGTTATGTTTTAGATCCACAGAACTCTCTCGTCTATATAACTGAAACTTTGATTACCATTTCTCCATCCTCTCTCCTCTCTTGGGGTCACTATTACACTTTCTTCCTCTCTGGATCTATTTAAGATTATACCAGACACTAGCTCTGTTGCTTTTGATGATTCTGGATCTTGTGCCATTTTCTCCTCTCTGGCAGATGGTTACAGGCCTTGTACTAATTATTTTTTGGCTCTGTAGTAAAAGATTCAAGGAAGCAAGTCAAGGGAAGAGGTTATTTTGGCTCAGAGTTTAGAGGGTACAATCTACCATAGAGTTGAGAAAGCCAGGGAGGTAAAGAGGCTCATGTATGGCGGCAGGAACTTGTGATGGAACTTCCTTACATCTTTGTGGATTAGGAAGTACAGTGGGAGGAGAAGCAAGGCCAGTGTATGATTATCGAAAGGCCATATCCAGTGACTTACACGAGTCTGGCCTTATGCCTCAAAGGTCCTACAATCTTCTCAAGCAGCACCACTAGCTAGGAACTAAGAGTTCAGACAACACTAGACCAAACCTATAACCATGTCATTGTGATCCTTTAGTTTCTTAGCCCTTCCACAGACTTGATGCATGTTTTTGCTTTTATTTCTTTTATTTTTTGAGATCATAATATAATCACATCGTTCCCCCTTTCCCTTTCCTCATTCTAAATCCTCTCATCTCTCATTATTCTGCTTCAAATTTATAACCTCTTTTTTCATTAATTGTTGCTACACGCATATACATCATACCATAGTCACATACTATATAATATATACTATATCACATACACACACACACACACACACAGGCACACAAGTACACACACACATATATACACATTCCTAAGTACACAAACACAACCTGCCAGTCCATGGTCCATATAATCCTTCTTGTATGCCTGTTCTCAGGGCTGACCACTTGGTATTGGACAAACACTTGTGCTTTTCTCTGGGGAAGGTTATTTCTCTCACCCTTATAGTTCCTTAGTTTCCTTTAGTTCTATGTGTATGGCAGAGGTCTTGTGGGCTTTCCCAGCCCATGTTAGCATGTCTCCTGAGGTACATATTCAGCTCATGTTTAAGCAGTCATGTTGGTAAGACTTTATGGGTGTAGCTTACAAATTTCCTAGAAGATACAATCTCACAGCAATCTTCTTGGTCCTCTGGATTTTACAGTTTTTCTACCATCTTTTCCTTCCTATTCCTTGAGCCTTAGCTGTGGGAGTTGTTTTGTAGATATATCTATTGGGATCTACAACTTGTTGTAGGCTTTTTATATGTAGATTCCAGTGTATAGGAACTTAGCACTGAGGATGCAGCATGATGAAGAGAATCATGTCAAGAAGAACAATAAGTTTCTAGAATGTCCTTGAAATGGAATGTTCTTGATTACCATTGACTAGTCACTAACCACAGTGCAAATTCCTTATACAACCAAGAGTTGTAGGAAGAGAAAAAGAATTGCACCTGCCCCTACCCTCAGCAATGTGTAAATTGGAAATGCAGATGTGACCATGATTCACCTTTAGGAGTACAAGCACAGCTGGAAATGCAAATTAGGAGAGCCCGAGAAGGAAAATGGCCACTGCAGGTAGCTATCTTTTGCTGTCATCTAGCTGATATGGGTTCTTAGATTACTGAGTTTCCTTCTTAGTGCATCCTGTTTTAACCTGTAAGATAAACATGAATCAGAAATAGTCTTTGGCTGCACCACCCTGATCTCCAAATCTAAGCAGGGTTGGGCCTGGTTAGTGTTTGGATCGAAGAACAAAAGATATTCGATTATTTTGTTTCAATAAGAGTCTTTGTATGTTGAATCCTAAGGACCTGCCTGAGCCGTGTTCCGAGAACCTTTCACTTGAAGTGGTGTTGAATTTGCAGACATTATGCTATGTTCCAAGCAGAATAGAACTATCTAACTGGTAAATGGTTTTTTTTTTTCCTAAGACTCATGATTTTTGCAACCTGTCAAAACAGGCCCAGTGGCCATCCCTGCCCACATCTTGCCCATCATTCAAACTTTCCTCAGATTGGTAGAGCTGCCCACTCTGAAATCTTGTGTGCTGGTAGTGTTCTGTTTTAGGTACCTTATGCTGTCTTTTTAAGAGATTGATTTGAGTCCAACAGGAAATTGAGCAATAGATGACAATTCCTAATCATGTTCTAAAAATAATGGATTACTGGGGCTGAGCTTGGTGCCTGGCCTTTTAAATGTACACTCAGTTCTGAGCTGATTACTGTTGTGATGCAAGAAGACACACAGGCCAGAAGAGCTGCACAAGCGCCATTTTGAGTTAGCTATCATTTTGAGTTGAAATGGACTTCCAGGCCCATGTTGCGGTGTAGTCCTCAGTGACTCACTTTGGGGCCCATCTTACCAGTTTGAACTGATCTCTCTAATTTCCTCCTTCCATCATTGTCCTTTGACCCTGTTAAACTTGTCCCCTTTGTGGGCAGATAGCAGGTCTTTGGGAGTGGGTGGGACTTGAGACAGGGAGCCAGCCCCTTCTCCCAAAAGCTTCTGTCTTCATGAGTTTTTTTAAAGTACACAAATATGCTTTTCCTTTACCTTTTGTTTGCTAAGACAGCAGACTTATGAGCACTTAAAGACTCTTTTATAAGTAAAAGATCCTTGGGAGAACAAAAGGATGAATTACAGATTACTGGTCAGGAAGATGGTTTTGCACTCAGTGATTGACTTGGAAACTCTTGACTGTAGAGGTGGTAATCAGATTCAAATGAAGAAGCATGGACATGATTTGATTATTATGACAGATACAGTGAAGCTCTCCTGTCCAAGCATGTTTTATTTTGATGCAAACTAAACTGATTTGTGTGACTATTGACCATGCAAGAGTATGAAACAGTGAAGACCCTGACCCAAATAACCTGCGATCACAGAAGACAGGCTCTTAGAACATCATTACTGGTTGGGACCATAGTCTTGATTGAGGGAGTGGGAAGATGCTGTCATTAGCTGTGCTGGCACTTATAAGGTCATATATTTAAATGTTTAGTTCCCAGTTGGTGGATCTGTTTGGGGATTAGGAAGTGTGTCAGTGCAGGTGGGGTTGGAGTTTCAAAAGCTTATGCCATTCCAGTTGGTTTTCTCTTCTTGCCTTGTGCTTGTGGGCCAATCAATATAAGCTCTCAGCTACTGTTCCAGTGCCATGCCTGTTTGCCTGTAGTCATGCTTCCTATCGTGATAGTCATGAATTATAACCTTCTGGAACTGTGGGCCCCAAGTAAATTCCTTTCTTTTCCCTTTCCCTTTCCCCGTTTCCTTTTCCCTTTCCCTTTTCCCCCTTTCCCCTTTCTTTCTTTCTTTCTTTCTTTCTTTCTTTCTTTCTTTCTTTCTTTCTTTCTTTCTCTCTCTCTCTCTCTCTCTCTCTCTCTCTCTCTCTCTCTCTCTCTCTCTCTCTCTTTCTTTCCTTCCTTCCTTCCTTCCTTCCTTCTTAATTGCTTCAGTTATGGTATTTTGTCATGGTAAAAGAAAAGTATCTGAGACATAAGTCTTGTGTAGAATCACTTCCTCAGGACTCAAGATGCTTTAAGAATATTCAGGAAGACTTAAGAGTTCCCTGAGAGACATCTTCATACTAATGCATACTTCACATGATGCAGGGAAGAAACGGCAATAAAACTCTTGTTTCCAGGCTGGAAGGATGGATAAAGTGTTTGCTCTATAAACAGGAGAACCTGAATTTGGATCCCCAGCACCCACATAAGTCAGGCACAGTGGTGCTCAAGTCTAATTCCAGCACTGGGGTGGAGTGTGGGCAGAGACAAGGAGGATCCCTGAAGCTTGCTGGACATCCTGTCTACTGAATCTGTTAGCTTCAGGTTCAGTGAGAGACCTTATGTAAACAAACAAGGTGGAGAGTGATTGAGAAAACAGCAGGTATCTCTTTCTGATCCCCACATGCATGTGCACAACCATCTATCCACATGCATGATGAATCAATAAATAATTGCAATCAATAAACAAATCAATAAATCAATAAATAATGCAAGATGAATCAATAAATAATTAGGTATCTGGTAATTTCTATGGTATTGTTATGTTATAAAGGTGCTATTGGGACAAACGACCATTTTATTGAATTTTGGCAAGCTATAAAATGAGAGTACCGGGATGAAGAGTTCACATAGATTGATAGTTTGGTTACTGAAGTGAGTGTCTGAGTACAGCTCTACTGCATATATACTGACTGCATGATACTACCATTTCCACATGTGTTGATTCAGTGTTACTTTCTCATGGAGTGGGTATGGCTGTCATGCAGAGAAAGCCAGTGGGAACAAAAAGAGCTGCTTATCTCCTGATTATCATGCTCCAGTACTCTATCTTCCAGGAAAAAAAAAAAAAACCAGCCCAACTCTGCTTTGGGAAAAGCTGTTCTATGTAACAGAGTTCTGCTTCCTTTTGCATAGTACAAATGTTAGGTACTTTGTACACTTGCTTCAATTTGTACGCCACAGAAATATAAGACATTGGAGGCAAAAATATCATTTAGCTGAAAATACATAAAGTCAATATTTAAACAGGAAAAATGAATTATTTTCTTTAAAATCTTTATGAATCAGCACTAAATACTCCTAGGTTCATTGATAGCAATTAAATCTGATACTCATTTTTGTTTTGTTTTACAGACAGGGTCTTACGTGGATGGGACTACCCTGAACTTCTGATCCTCCTGTTTCCACCTCCAAAGAGCCCAGGTTACCGATAGACACTGACACGCATATCAAAACACACTTATTCTGAAATGCTGAGCTTTCTGGGGGTAGATTCATGACAGAGAAGCCAAACCCACCCAGTTACACATGGCCACAAAAACTGGCATGATAAACAGCCCCATATCGACAAGAAGAATTCATATAGCACAAGTATAAGTGATATTTTCTGGATAAATTAGCCTGGCGCTTGTTTTTGTCACTTGAAGGAAATAATTGTCTGACATCTTTTGTGTCTGAAGACGGCTCTGAGCAATTAAATTATCTTTGACAGAACTGCTTGCCGCAACTTCATGTGCTTGACAAGGAGCTCTCTGAATAATTGAATTGCTCATTTCCCGCCCCCCCTCCCCCAGCTTTCTCACGTAAACTGGTTTGCCATCAGGACACTGCATAAATAATGGCAGGTAAAAATGAAGCACGAAGAAGAGATAGTTTTTCAGAAGGAATATTCCAGAAGGCCGGATGCTGGAATTTGGGGTCACTCCAAATCAAGTTTCTCTCTGTTGCATGGCAGATGACTCGTGCACAGAGGAGTTCGGTCAGGGCTATCATGGCACCCACAGGACTGCATGGTTCGACTCAGATAGGAAAACCGAGAAACAATGGCAAAAAGTGCAGAGATGGCTGACTGAAGAGGATGCTATCTTTCTTTCTTTTTTTTTTCTAAGTTTTTTTTTATTTACATTCAAAATCATTTCCCCTTTCCCATTTCCTCCCTCCCTGAAAGTCCCATAAGCCCCCTTCCCTCCCTCTTTTCCCCATTCAACCCCCTCTCGCTTCTCTGTCCTGGCATTCCCCTACATCCAGTCTTTCCAGGACCAGGGGTCTCTCCTTCCATCTTCTTGGAAATCTATTGATATGCGAATTGTGTCTAGGGTATTCCTAGATTCTGGGTTAATATCCCCTTATCAGTGACTGCATACCATGTGTGTTCTTTTGTGATTGGGTTACCTCACTAAGGATGATATTTTCAAGTTCTGACCATTTGCCTAGGAATTTCGTGAATTCATTGTTTTTAATGGAGTCTGGCGGTTCCTCAGAAAACTGGGCATGACACTCTCGGAGGATCATGTTATACCACTCCTGGGCATATACCCAGAGGCTTTACCTGCATGCAATAAGGACACATGCTCCACTATGTTCATAGCAGCCTTATTTATAATAGCCAGAAGCTGGAAAGAACCCAGATGTCCCTCAACGGAGGAATGGATTCAGAGGATGCTATCTTTCATTCAGTATGTCTGAATGTTCCACCAAATTTATTCATTTCATGGGAATGGAGCTGTATGGGATCCCCCTTAGCCTGTGGGTAGGAAGTGTGTGTGTGTGTGTGTGTGTGTGTGTGTGTGTGTGTGTGTGCTGATATTATCTGATATTGTGAGGATCTTTGTGACTCTTACCTTAGAGGATCTGCTCTGATTTCATCAGAAACATGATGCTATTTGTGGTTCTTGTGTTTGGAGGCAACTTCCCTGACAGCTAGGTGGGTCCCTCCCTGCCTGTGGAGAGGTCCTGGCATATTGACTCCCCATCACATTAACTAAGGCAGGCCTTAGTCACTACTGAAAAACAGGTGGATGATGTTGACTCTTCCTCAATTCTCTGTGATGGCTCTATTTCCGAGAGGCCTCCCTTCCTCCAGGCCACCAGCTCTTTTGTATAACTAGGTTTATTTCATTTCGTGGAGTTTGTTTTCCTAACTGGTTGAGGCAGGGTTTCACAGCTTGGGCATTGGTACTGACCTTTTATGCAGAATCATTTTTTGTTTTGAGGACCTTTCTGTGCCCTGTGAGATATTAAGTAGTATCCCTGACTCCAATTTACTAGATGCCAGTAACAGCTAACATTTTTTAGTATATGTATCTCACATTTTGGGGACATATGTACACTAAAATTTATTTGATCTTTATTTGAAATTCAAATTGAACTGGGCATCTATATTTTATCTGGTAAGAACGTCTTTGTATGTGTGTATGTGCCCACATTCATGTATAAACACAGTTGTACACACATGTGTCTGTGTGTACAGGTCTACAGGTGTGTGTGTTTGTGTGCATACATGTAGAAACCAGAGGTTAAACTGAGGTGTTGTCCCTTGGTTTTTTGAGACCATGTCTCTCAACTGTCTCTTCTGACTGGCCTGCAGCTTCAGCTTGCCTGTTAGGCTGGACTGGCTAGCTGGCTGGTGAGCCCCAGGAATCTCTCAGCCTGACTCTACTTCCCTATTTCTAGATTTACAAGCATATATTTCTGAAGCTCATCATTTAAAAAACCCATGGATCCTGGGGATTGAACTCAGGTCCCTGTGATTGTGAGGCAAGCACTTTACTATCTCCATAGTCTTGGCAGTCCTTCTTAGGGGACCAAAATTGCCTGGCTCGAGGATACTAGATTTATGTCAGTCCACTTTGAGAAATCAAAGGAATCACTCTATAATTTGCAAAAGGGCCACTTGAGCAAGATGGAAGGTCAATAGAACTCAGCATCCACGGTTACCTGGGAAGTGTAAATTGAAAGACAGTGAGATCCAGTCAGTTTGCACCAGGGAGACACAGATTAGCACAGTTGCCAGGAACTCCATCAGTCTCCCCACATCTCCTGCTCTCCGTTCTGATAAAACTGCAACCTGTGATTACTCAGCAGTGCACTTCATGACTAGCCACAATGAGCTCAGTGACTTTAGTATGTCGGTAGTGATACACAGGGAAAGGACAATAAACATCTCAAAGCATAGATGCAGGTTTCTCAAGAGAGCACTGTACTGAGGTGTATTTACATGGCTAAATATATTACTTTACACCCTTCTAAGTTACATTCCTCTAAGAGTGTAATTTATAAAATGTTAAAAGATTAAGCTAAAGGACCTTACAAAAGCTATATGGAAACCTACTACTCTTAGAAGCTACCTAAAATAAAAAAAAAAGGGATTGAAATGGAGTTATTATATAATAGATGAGAGAATGCCTCAATTAAACATCATATGTTACTAAGTAAAACCCCCGGTACCAGGAATGAGTTATATCTGGTTGAGTCATTGGCCAAAAGGTTTCCATAGACCCCATCAAATATAGGTCAGCTAAGAATCCTGCAACTTACAGTGGTGTCCTACCTGTTACCCAACCAAGATGTTATTTGCACTTGATACTGGGAGAGGGAAAACTCAGTTTTCTCTAATGGAGCAACACTGAGTGTATCTACCACACTCCAGGGCAGACCTTATGCTCAGGGTCATGATTTTCTGTATGCTACTTTTGGTTGTGGGTTGGTATATTTTTTGTCTTTTTGGCTTTTGTTTTTATTTTTGTTTATGTTTTTGTTTTTTTTTTTGAGAGAGATAAAGAAAATGAAGTTGGGTTGGTAGGGTGATGGCAAGGATCTGGGAGGACTTGGGCGAGGGAAAGAAATTTGATCAAAATATACTGTATGGAAACATTTTAAATAATAAGGAAGAAAAGTTTAAGTAGAATTCAAAATTAAGCAAAGAAAAAGATCTATTTCACTTATTTGTCTTGAAGAAATTCCTTTTGTAAATGAAAGGGGAACGCCAGGACAGAGTAACGAGAGGGGGTTGAATGGAGAAAAGAGGGAGGGAAGGGGGCTTATGGGACTTTCGGGGAGGGAGGAAACGGGAAAGGGGAAATGATTTGGAATGTAAATTAAAAAAAAATAAAATAAAATAAATAATTAAAAAAAACCAGCAGGGAGCCGGGCGGTGGTGGCGCACGCCTTTAATCCCAGCACTTGGGAGGCAGAGGCAGGAGGATTTCTGAGTTCGAGGCCAGCCTGGTCTACAAAGTGAGTTCCAGGACAGCCAGGGCTACACAGAGAAACCCTGTCTCGAAAAACCAAAAAAAAAAAAAAAAAAAAAAAAAAAAAAAAAAAAAAAACAGCAGGGAATGTTGAAATGTAGTAGGATGTCTTTCTTTCTCTTCAATTTCCTGTCTGTCTGTGTCAGTTTTTTTCAGTTGTATGTGCAGAAGGTTGCTTGAAATGGGGTATTGTTATGCAGCTCAGTCTGTCCTGGAACTCATAATGCTCCCGCCTTAGCCTTCAGAGTTCTGGGTTTACATAAGAGTCCTTCTACACAGCAAAGGAAGCAATCAAGTGAAGGAGTCTATAGAACAAGAGAAAGTCTTTGGTAGCTATACATCTGACAGAGAATTAATATGTAGAACACACAAAGACCTTAAAAACTACAAAAACAACAAAAAAACTAAAACACCCTGATCAAATAAAAGGGTAATGAAATGAGCAGACAGTTCTCAAAAGGTGAAATATAAGTGGTCATTAAATCCAAAGAAAAAGGTTTGCCACCAATAGCCACCAGATAAATGCAAACTGAAATTACACAGATTCATCTCATCCCTGTCAGAATGGCAGTCATTAAAAAAAAAATGTTGGGTAGGCTTAAGATAAAGGGAACCTGTATGCACTGCTAGTTTGAATGTAAACTAGTGTAGCTATTAATGGAAATCAGTATGGAGGTTCCTCAGAAAACCTAAAGTAGATCTACCGTTTAACCTACCTATACTACTGTGAATTTACTAGAAGGACATTAAGTTAATATGTTACCAAGATAGATACTTGCACATCGGTGTTTATTACAGCACTGTTCAAAGCTACTGAGTTGACATCCTAGGTATCTGTCAATAGAGGGATAGACTTTTAAATGTTATCTACAAGTATGAAACAATATAAAGGTTTTTATACATTTAAAAAATCAGAACCATGTCAATCATCTTTCCCCTTTATTCATTTTTGAATCATAAATATATGTTCTTTTAAAAAATTATCTATTTTTATTATATGTACATTGGTGATTTGACTGCATGTATGTCTGTGTGAGGGTGTCAGATCCCAATGGAACGGGAGTTACAGACAGTTGTAAGCTACCATGTGGGTGCTGAGGATTGAACCTGGGTCCTCAGGAAGAATAGCCAGTGCTCTTGACCACTGAGCCATGTCTGCAACCCTAAATATGTGTTCTTAAAGTGTTTCCTGTGGGTATTAAGAGGATTGTGTTACACAGTCATGTCTTGATCAATTATGTCTTGAATGACATTAGCTGAAATAGGAATGCTCATTATCAATATTTTTACTTAGAAACCAAAGTATTAAGAGAAAAACTCACCTATAAGGTTAGGGTGAAATTATGTCATTTGAGAAACTCCAATTTACTTTCTAATTGTAAAATACTATCGACAATGACTACTAAAAGGAATAATAATAAAATTTAAAACACAAGACTCAAGATTTCATCTTCAGTTGATGTGATGGCACTCTGAAGGGTGAGGCAGGATAAGCTGGAATTCAATGTTAGCTTAGGAGGCTTTAGTATCAAAAAAAAAAAAAGAAACAGATCATTTTCATGTGCATTTCCCAACTCAATGCAATAAACAACCGAAAGTGTTCTTGCTGAACACTTTCATACCCATCTCAGTATAGACTATGGTGAGACTTAGGTCTAGAGACCCAAAGCATAAAGCTGTTCAAGGGATTCTGGCTTAAATGGTTTCTGCAACCCTAGAGAAGAGGAAACATCAAGGAGACAGGGGAAAGGTTTAGCAGTGACAAGCGTGGACCCATGTGATTCTAAAATTACTTATTCATTCAGTATGAAATAATTACTTCGTTAAGGCAACCCTTCAAACACATGCTATTAAATCACAGTGTTCAGGTTCTGGTTACTCCAGGCAAAGTAGAAGAGCTTGTAGATTGAATTCATTTTTCTCCTAATTGGCTCATATTGGCATCATATAGCTGGAGGAGCGAGAGAACAGACGGTAAAGAGGGAGGCTGCTAAGCTTCCATCTTACATGAATTCTAATGACTTGCGAAACTAGCTCTTTACAAATTAATGTCACCAGGCTCATTCTGGCTCCCTTGGGCTCCCTGATCCTTCTGATCTCTGTCAAAAGAATTTTGGCTCCATACAGAGAATATGGTGTAAACGATAGGAAGAGTTCATTACAGAGGGAAGTGGGGCATTTTCTGAGAGAGAAAGAGGGAGAGGAAGAGAAAGAGGGAGAGAGGGAGAGAGAGAAAGAGAGAGAGAGAGAGAGAGAGAGAGAGAGAGAGAGAGAGAGAGAGAGAGAGAGAGAAAGGGAGAGAGGGAGGAAGGGAGAGAGGGATAGAGGGGGAGAGGGGGAGAGGAAGAGAGCGAGGGAGAGGGGGAGAGAAGGAGGGAGAGAGAGAGAGAGACAGACAGAGGGGGAGAGAGAGAGAGAGAGAGAGAGAGAGAGAGAGAGAGAGAGAGAGAGAGAGAGAGAGAGACAGAGAGACAGAGAGAGAGAGAGACAGAGAGAGAGAGAGAGAGAGAGAGAGAGAGAACACAGTGGTCGGAGTGATAATTGTTCTGATTATTTACATTTTAGACAGGCTTTGTACCAGTTTTAAAGGCTTCAGAAGAAACAGATTTCTTGAGGGGAGTGTTCCTGTCCAGGGGATTGGGTTAACTTTTACATTGGCAGGCAGTGATATATCTTTGTTCTTTATCAGAAAGCCTCCTACTGGGCAGTCATCATGTAAGACTTAGGGCTTCTGAAAGCAGGTTCAGATAGTTAACTATTAATGACCTTCTGGGCAGTTCAGGGTGTCACATATCTTTCTAGAAGCAGAGACAGGATTCAGCCTGTATTCTTTTTCCCAGTAATTACTTCCCTTAAGTTTTAGTTAGTGGCTTTACAACCTGCTCATTATGAGGCAGGGGTCTATCCCTAATGCCTTTAAAGTTTGCTAATATCAACTAGCTCCCTAACATTAGGGCATGAAAGAATTTGTAAAAGACTCTGCCTTTCCACTTGGGTATGCTGGAGCTGGAAATGACACCAGAACGGCCATGTTTGCAGAGGTCTCCTTTCAGCTTCATTCAGGTAGTAATTGATTATGTATCCAACTACCAGATCATCTCCCGCCTCCAGGCAGGTGAAAATTGGAGTCATCTAGAGCAGATGGCCTCTCTCCCCTGAAAGGTCTCGCCGGGGTGGGGGTGGGGGGCTGCTGCTTCAATAGATAGAAAGCTATCTATCTATGAATAGCTGAGGGAAAGCTTTCAAACAGGAATTGAACTACACTTTGACCTGTGCTTCCCTTTCCGCTGACTCTCCAAATAGTCCTGATTTATCATCATATCCACTCAACTAAGAAAGATGACACAGGATCGTGGAGAATGATTAAAAATGAAATTGTGTTATATTTATGAAAGTTTTGCATCAGACTCTTCATTGCCAGTGTTATAATTATGTGGCTTATGTAACACCATAATGGCAATCCCTTGTACAATAACATTCAATGTATGGCATGATACTAAATATATTTCATCATATTTTGAATACTAAGATTTTTTTTAAGTTCTTTTAAAAAATCAACAGAGCTTCTCTGTATTTTATGTATGAAATATCCTATAAACCTCAGTTGTACAAATAAAGAAAAAGTCTCAGGAAGGCTAAATGGCCTCATAAAAGTCAGGTAGCTAAGGAATATCAGTACCACAATCCAACTGCCTTTGGGCCAAATCCAGCCCATTATTTCCTTATGTATCTCACTCAAGTGGAGGATATTTTTTAATATCATTAAGTGGTTTCAAACTTACTAAGGAATATTCTATGCCACAAAATTTATATGAAATTTAATTACAGCATCCATAAAATGTTTTCCTGGGACCCAAACGCCCATTTGCTTACATATTTCCCTATAACTGATTTACAGCTTCAGTGTTAGAGTTCAGTGGCTATGACAGAGAACATATAGCCTGTCATTCCTAAAACATTTACTGCATGTTCTTTTGCAGAAAATCTTTAATGGCTCTGGCTATTATGGAACTTCAAATTGTATCTTTGGATGTCTAAATGGGAGTGTAGAAAAAAATAAGAAAAGTAGTTCATTGGGATTTGGCATTGAGTTCACCATGGTGCCTAATAGGCTATCATATCCATAAGATGATTTTTACCAGTTTGGTCCTGATTATTTGTGAGAGAGTACAAGTCAAAGGACTGTTTCTGTGACTCTGTTTCCAATGCCCATGGGCATGCTTTAATTATTTAGAATCTTTTTTTGAGGCTTGACTTCACCATGTAGCCCTAGCTGACCTACAACTAACTATGTAGAACAGGCTGCCGTCAGATTTGTACATATCCACATACGTCTGCCTTTTGAATGCTGGAATTAAAAGGTGTATATAACTACATCTTGTGTATTTAAAACTCTTAAAAACATATGCAGTACAAACTATCAGTATTTCTGGAAGCATTATGACATCTTGATGTTCAATTATCAGTTGCAACTGTGCATCTTCTTTGAAATTTTTTCATCAAGAAAATTAAATATTTGTATTTTAGTAATTTAAATTCCAATCCCTTTTGAAGGATTAATTCATCTGCTTCTGAACTACCCATAGGGCTTTCATTTAGCTCTCGGAAATACATTTACTTAATTTGCCATAGCAACACAAAAATGTGTTCAGAAAATGTGATGTGAAAACAATTCTTTAAAACTGAAAGCGAGGCTCAGAGATCATTGCAGGAGAGAGGGCAGAAAGAGTATAAGAACCAAAGGATAGGGGGAGGGCTGTGAAATACTGTCTTCTGGACATGGCATGGCCGTGACCCTAAGGTAGTCACACCAGCTATGCTAGCCTGCATGAGACTTGCGCATGATTGAGACCATCAACATTCCATCATGGATGGTCCTGAGGCTTCCTGAGGCTCCATCCATACTTGAGGAGCTATTGGCTTTTCGTGCTAGGCGAAAGGGGAGTCATTTCCTGCAGTGTCATAGCCAATGGTAAGCTGCTCATGCGCTAGTCACCAACCCCACACCCATGCTCCTGCGAGCAACCCTAAATAAACTCAGTGGGTTACAAAAATTTAAAAACAAACACAGCAACCTGAAAGACATGGAACTAGGTCGGGAACTTGTTGGGAAGAAAAGATTCCACAGGAGTTAAGAATGGGATTTGCAGGATGATAATGACCAGAGTACATTTTGTATATGTATGAAAATGTCAAGGAATAATACAAAGGAGTCTATTAAAAAATTAAAAACTGGAAGTAATGTGTCTTAGTCAGTGCTCTGTTGCTGTGAAGAGACAGCATAATCATGGCGACTCTTGGGGTTGGCTTACAGTTTCAGGGGCCAGTCCTTTGTCATCATGGCAGAGAGCATGGTGGCAAACAGGCAGTCATGGTGCTGGTAAAGGAACTGAGAGTTCTATATCAAGATTGGCTGGCAACAGAAGGGGAAAGCGACACTGGGCTTGGCTTCATCTTTTGAAACCTCAAAGCCTACCACCAGAGACACACTTCCTCCAACAAGGCCATATCTACTCCAACAAGGTCATTCCTCCTCATGGGTGTCAAGAAGGGCCACTCTCTGATGACTAAGCATTCAAACATATGAGTCTGTGGGGGCTATTCTGATACAAACCATCACAGAGTGCTTAGTTCTCTTGGAACATGAGACAACTCCATTCTTCCATTGGCTATGCCTACTGCCCAGTTTAATAAGTCCACCTTTCCATCAATAGCTCAAAAGCAAAATCTCTAGGCCATCAGCATGAATTGTCTTTGTCATAGTCTTTTCTGTAGTATATGGAATTGTGTATGTGTATATGTACGTATAGGTGCACATATATGTAGATACCAGAGGTTGATGGTGTCTTCCTCAATGTGTTCTCCACCTTATTTTTCTCATTGATTCAGCTAGGCTGGCTAGCCACTGAGATCCAGCATGTCTCCGCCTCTCTAAAACTAGGGTTACAAGTATGAATTTTTGCATTTTGCACTTGGCTTTTTACAATGGTACTGAGGATCTGAACTCTAACCCCTGAGCTTTATCAATTGATATTAAACTGGAATTCCCAGTAGCAGTGGGAAAAGGTGGGTGTTGGAGAGGCAGGGAAAGATGAATCTTTGGAATTTGATTGACAGACAACCCAGCCCAGCATTTTTACTTTTTAATGGAGGTATTTTACCTGCTATAGAGTATCTGAAGTTCTGAAAAGTTCATTTTACTAAGATGTAAATTCAAATAGAAATATGAAGGTTTTAATGTTTTAAAATATCAACAACAAATATACATATTTATTGAAAATACATTTTTTCATATAATATATTCTGATCATAGTTTCCCCTCCTCCAACTCCTCCCAGAACCTTCCTACCTCCCCTTCCTACCTCCCCACCCTCTCAAGTCCATATCCTTTCTTTCCCTCTCTCTTTTTAAAAGACCTTGTGATTTTAAGGTTTATTTATTTATTTTATGTATGTGAGCACAATGTCACTGTCTTCAGACTCAACAGAAGAGGGCCTCAGATCCCATTACAGATGGTTTTGAGCCACCATGTGGTTGCTGGGAATTGAACTCTCAGGACTTCTGGAAGAGCAGACAGTGCTCTTAACCGCTGAGCAGTCTCTCCAGCCTGTTTTCTTTCTCTTTCTCTTTAGAATACAAACAAAATACTTCAAACAAACCAAAAGAAAAAACCAAAACAAAGAAAAAGTACAGGAAATATGGATTTTTTAATGTATTTTTAAAAATTCCTCCAGTGTAGAGATGAAAGCCATGGTCTCCTTGTGCAAACTAGTCAAGCACTTCCTACTGACCTACACCTCCAGCTGTTTGTTTATTTGTTTCAAATGATTCACTAAAAATCCTTTGTCAAACTGCCCCACAGTTTGTTTACCCACTGTCTTGTTGGACCTGAGCAGTTTGCAGTTTTTAGTTATTATCAATAAAACTGCTACAAGTGATCCATGAATGGGATTTGTGTTTGTCCATATGCTCTCAGTTTGAAAAGGGACATGGTATGTTCTCTTCTGGTAAGTGACAAGAGACAGTCATCACAGTCAGAATGACAAAGGACAAAAGACAGAACAATGAACAGCGGTGAGTCCTTTTGTTACTACCTGGCCTGCTGCCCCTTGCAGTATAATCAATAAACACATTTTCTTTGAAAGAAGAGAGAGAAAGGGGTAGGGGAGAGAAAGATTCATTATCTTCAGTGAGGTGAGTGGCACATGTGACTTACCTACAAGCAACTTTCTCCTCAAAGAATTAGAAACATGGAGATTTTATTTAGAAGGTATCTGAGTATTGATCTATGTAAACACTTTAAGGGCAGGCACAATTTTTCCACATGCTCACTGTAAGGTCATGGTTCAAGATTAAAAGATGGGTCACATGTTTCTGGGCAGTCTTAGTTCAAGATCATAGAGCACATGGTGAAAAGTTGAAGACAGCACACAGAAAATGTTTCTGAGCATGTTCAGTTTAGGCATAAAATGGCAGACACCAATGTTCTCAACATGGTTATTTCAATATCATAATGAACCAAGTTTGCTCTAGGTATATAAAAGAATACCTCATACTGGGTTTGTGATCCTTGACTGGCTTTTTTTTTTCTCTAAAAATCTTTAGCTGAAGCTAAAGGATAGGATATTTTAAAAGTGTAATAATATGTGAATTTGTCTTACAAGTGCCTGTCTGGTTTAGCAGATAACAATTTATCTTGCATACCTATGGGTGGGATTGCTAAAACATAGGGCCAATGTGTGTTTAACATTTAAAGAAAACAAAGACTTCTACTAAGTGCTTATAGTATTTCCAATTCTTAACCACATGCATGTTTCAATTGTCCTGCATTCTTGTATATATATCCTGTTGTCTGAGTCTTTCCATCCAGCCCACTTAGTGGTATAGGGATTTATCATCTCACTGTGCTAGTAACTTTCATTTTCTCTCATGGATAAGGCGGCCCAATACATTAAAATGTGTTTATTGGCTATATTTTATTCTATGAATACCTATTCAGGTTTTCACATGTATTTTATTAAGCTATTTAACCTTCTTGCTATTGAATTATATGAATGTATTCTGCTCCCTGAATACAAGTCCTGCTTTGGTTTTCTGTGCTGTAGATATTTCACCCAGCATATGGCTTTTCTTTTTATTCTCTTAATAGTGTTCCTTGAATACCAGGTATGTATAATTTGATGAAGTCCAATTTATTAATGTTTTCTGTTATGGTTAATGTTCTTCATGTCTTGTGAAATTCATCTTTACCCATCTTAAAATGGCAATGATATTTTTCTGCATTTGATTTAGAGGTGCTGTAATTTTAGCATTTACATTTGGGTTTGTGATTCATCCCAAATTAAGTACTTGCATGCGCTATGAGGTAAGAGTCAAAGCTATCATTTTTTTTAACCCACATACACGTGCGCGCGCGCACACACACACACACACACACACACACACACACACACACACACACTGGCTGTATATGTAGCTCAGTTGATGAAGTGTTTGCCTATCACACACAAAGTGATGAGTTCAATTCCTAGCACCACATATGCTGTGCATGATGGCGCACACTTGTAATCCCAGCATTTGGAAAGTGAAGGCTGGAAGATCAGAAGTTTATTACCCTTGACTATATAGTTTATGGCCAGCCTGGGCTAACATGGAACCAGGTCCTCCATAGCATTTGTTGAAGAAACGAAATGCTTATATTTTTCATTTCTGTTACTTAAATGAAAAGAAAAAGCCCAGTCATTTATTTTTGGACGAGTCACATAGCTGCCCATGTGACCCCCAAATCACAGCACTTTCTGTGTCAGTTATCAACATGACAGGGCAGCAGCACTTTTCTTCATGCTGTCTCTTCCTCCAAAGCAAGGAGAACAGCACACGCATTGATCATTCTTTATCTCTTTCCCTCGTGGCATGCCCAGCCCCCTCCATTCTTTAAACCTGACCCTGATGACTATTCCAAAGTGTATTGAATAGAGTACAGTGAAAGGAAACATGAAATATATAGCACTTGTCAGTCAAGAAAATGCCTGTCGTCAAATGAGCGTTGAGATTGATAGACATTAATTAGACATTAAAAATTTTCTGTAGAAATTTTATAGACTCAAATAGCTACTTAGGATAAAACAGTCAAGGGCTGAGAGCACAAATGAGAGAGGGTGGAATTTTGAGAACTAGTACATCGCAAGATTGTGCATTTAGATGATCCAGCTAATCCTGATTTGGTAAACTCTGTATTAACCCAAATGTCCCATAAGCAGACCCTTCCACACCAACATAATCATTAGGAAACGTGCACCCTGAAAATGCATAGTACTGGTTGCATAATAACCCATATGTGCTATATGATTATATTTTGAAGATGAGTTTAGAAATGAACAAAATGTTATGATTGCCTTGGAGAACTTTGAGAAACTTAAGAGTATGAACTTGGACTTCATGTGAAATAGGTCAGCAGGAGGAGAAAAGGAGGAGGAGGAGGAGGAAGAGGGGGAGGAGGTGGGAGGAAGAAAAGGAAAATGAAGAAGTAATGAAAAGTGGAAAAGGCTTAGGACAATTCAAGTTCTGGTGGTTGACTTATTTCTTTAAAATGATGGTGGCCAGTGACCTGAGCAGTATATCCTGTGGCTGGCTTATGACAGTGACACTTAAGGGAACAAAGAACTTGAAGAAGGAAGGCAGAAGCAAGTAATATCATCCATCTGCATGTATCTGTCCTACAACTGGGTCTTCTCAGCCTCTGAAGGCAGAAATTTACCCTTTGATTTCAAAACATTTTCTTTTGTGTCTGGGAGAAACCTAAATGTATTAACCTCACAGATCAGAGAGAATCTCTGTCCTGCACAGTACACTGGCTTCTTTATGACTCCCTTAAAACTTTATTTGTGAGTATCTATGTATATCCGTGCTCATGTATGTTCAAGTATATGTTTGTATATATGTGGAGGCTGGAGATCAACTGTGGGTGCAGTTCTACAGACACAGCCCACTCTGTGTGTTTCAGCCAGGGTCCATCTCTGGCTGGGAGCTTGCCTAGTAGGCTAGGCTGACTGGCCAGTGGGACCTGGGAGCTTATCTCTCTCTACCCCGTTACAAACATACCTAGCCTTCTTCCAAGCACATCACTGTGCCATGTTTTTAAAACTAATGGTTTTATTAACTATTTGAGGACTTCATACAATGAATCTCAATAATACTCAATTCCTGCCCTCCCTAACTCCTCCTAGATCTTTCTCTATATCCTTATCCCTTCAACTTCATGTCTTCTTAAAACACTGATTGGCAAAATGCACAATTGTCCAGCCCAGTCCCAATGGATATATTTTCAAAATGCTCCCACACCTGAGGCACAGGAGATATTGTGGAAGGGCGGATAGAAAGATCATAGGTTGAAGAGTATAAGGAAGTTTGCTGGAAGGTTTTGTCTCCTTTTATCATTAGAAGCTATACTTATAAAATATCAGCAACATGACTGCACAAATGAACATGGATGAAGCCAATCAACATGCCAAACTGGATGGGCAGTAGTGCAAGGGTCCTTAGCCCTACACCAAGAACTACAGGCAAACAAGTAAAGCTGGGTTGGAGAAGTAGTCTTCCCCAGAGAGCATCACTCCAATTGGTTGTCTAGTGCCAAATATCAGCTCTAAAAATATACATACAAATAACATTATATGGACTCTGTAGTTACAATTAGGAATGTGTGTATATCAAAATACATATATGTATGTAGTAGTAATTAATGAAAAAGGAGGTCATGAATTTGAAGGAGGAGAGTGGGGAGGGAATAAATGTGAGGGTATGGAGGGAATAAAGAGAAAGGAGAAATAGTGTAATTGAGTTACAATCGCAACTCCCCCCCCCCAAAAAAAAAAACCCCTCTAAAACCACCCAAACCCTGCTTGAGTCCAATTTATAGTATCCATACATTCCTGGGTATGGCCTTCCACTGGAGTATAGTTGACCTACCAGGGACCACACCCTTAAAGAAAACTCTCCATCTCCCAGAAGATATCAACTGTCAGTATCTCCTCAGCTAGGAATGGGGACTCTTGAACCCCTACTCCTTCCCTACTGGAGTGTTGACGAGCTCCGTCTTATGCACACAAACACAGCACACTGTTTTGCTTTGGTCTTCCTCAATCTCTGAATCTTATGATATTTTCACTCTCTCGTTCATGATACTCCTTGAGCCTCAGGTGAGGAGACAGTGTTATAAACGTTTCATTTGTGACCAAGAATTCCCCAGTCACTTGTATCCTTCACTTTGAGCCCTTATGAGTTTCTGTGTTAAACACCACCCACTACACAAAGAAACTCCCCCAATAAGGTCCAAGAGCTGAACTAATCCTTTGGTAGAAAGTTACAATTTTAAATGGCAGTTTGATACTATGTCCATTTTGCAGAAAACTAATACTAGTTTCAGCTCTGGGTCCTATGAGCTCCCCAACCATAGGTTCTTGACCAGAATTACAGAACTAGGCAGATGATTTCTCCAATGGAGCAGATCCTAAATCCAAGTAGAAAAGTGGTAGTTTGCTCTCCTAACATGTGCCACTACTGCTCCAATGTGCATCTTTTGCCACATCACTCATTATTTTAGCTCAAATAATTCACAGCTGGGTAACACTATTGGTGACATTTTCCCCTCAGCTACCTACATAGCACTTTTGAATACTATGAAATCTAGTAAATAAGGAAAATACTTCCTGGTCAATATCAACTTGAGTTTTCTATATCCTATGACCAGTGTTCATGGTGTTTCAGAAATACAGTCTTACCATCAAGTTCTGGTGGACAACCAACTGCAAATATGCCTAGCTTTTCATTTGGGTTCTAGAAATCAAACTCTGTTCTTCATGTTTGCACTGCAAGTACATTACAAACAAGTGATTTCTCCAGTTCATGGTTTTCTTTTAAGCATTTGTAGGATCTCAATCATCATCTGCATTTTATCTCCTAGAGATGTGGGCCACAAAATTAATGAAATGTTGGAAATTTTCTTTGGTCTACATAAAAAAAAGGTTCAAAGGAGGTGGTAAAATTAGTTTCAATAATATAGCTTACTTAATCCAATATATCTACAATGGTGTCATTTCAACATGTAACTATAATCATTATGGTTTTTCTTCTTCTTACATTCTTCTCATGGGAAGTGTTCAAAATATGTGGACTTTAATGGTACAACTGAACTTGGACTGGCTTTACTTCAAGTGATCACAAGCCATGTGGAACCAGTGCTATTATAGCTTGACTCCTTATGTGAATGAGGGGTTGCATCCTTCCTTTCTTATAATCTTTCCTCTCTGAGCTGAAAAAATAAAAGAGTCTGGGTATAGTGGTCCAGGGTCGGTAATCCAAGCATCTGGGAGGCATAGGCAGAAAGATCAGTAGTTCAAAGTCAATCTTGGTTACATAGTAAGTTCAAGACTATCCTGGGGTGCAGGAAGCCTTGTCTCAAATAACAACAAAGGCAAAAATGAATGAAAAGATATCTGATCATTCCTAGGCACCAGCCATTCCTTGCTAGGAAATTCATTAGGAATATTCTCAGGTAGTAATGTGGAAAACCTACTATCTTCCCATTTATCACAACAGGACAACAATAATCTTAGGTCCATTTGTATGGCTATACAGTGGTGCATCTCAATAAACACTGTCTCCTACAGACTAAGGTCTCTGGAGACTAAGGTGATAATGGTAAAGGGAGTATCTTGCTAATAAATACATTAATAGTCTCTAATATGTATGTAAGATTGCAAAGAGATACCCATTGCCAGTTCAATATAAATATTTTGACCAGGATTTCTTGGCCATGAATTAAAACCCATAGGTAGCTCTTGAATTCTTTCACATATCTGCTTGATAATGATTAAAATGGACTGTCTTCTGTCCAATACCAATTTTATTTGGTGGTCATTATCTATAGATTATTAAACTCTTAACTATAAAAACTAGTCATGATTATTGTACTCAAGTGATGCATTTACATTTGCATAGCAGTGTCTTCAACAAGCCTTTTTCTTTGTCATTGTGCTCCATACCATACTTCTCATTTTTCATGGAGTGATAACCACCATAGTCAAGAATCTTAGGGCTTTGAAGAAAATGTTCCGAGGATGGAGACATAGATAGACTCAAGTCTCATCTCAGAAAAACAAAAGCCATTTCATTGTTTAAGAGTTTTCCATTTTCCCCCTGGTTTCCCTGGCTACAATGAATATTTTGGTTTAATGGATGCTTCTGCTAGTATGCTGATCTTTTCAATCAATACGTTTAGCCCTAGGCACTTGTGAAGCCTCTTCTCTATGCCTGCTCTTTTGAATCCTCTATATCTGAACTGTCTGGCTATATTAGGCTAGGATCTTTCCCCCTCATCAATACATCAGCTTTAGATGCCAAGGCATCACTATATGCTAAAGTTATTTTAACCCTGGCAGTTTGAAACTTCACCTGTCATCCCCAAATATGAAATTTCAAGTATCTTTCTATTCTTATAAAGCTATCTATAGATTTTTTTTTTTAGGAAAACATGGTCTGAGTGATATGCCTATTCTTAGTCAAGCAAAATTATTCATTATAGTTATCATTGATTGACCTGGCTATATATCAAATAGACCAGTGGAGAATAAAGTCTTATCAAAAAATGACAAGCATATATTCTTTCTCTTTACCACCATCATTTATTTTAGTGTTTGAAATCATAAGTGCCAATACAGTAGTGTAATTTATCATGGTGGAAGCATATTTTCAAGTTCTAAATATTAAGCTTAGCATCTTCTCAATGAATCTTAACACAGAGCAATGTAGTTTACAGAGTTGAATGGGAGGTAAACATTTTTGTTTTGATGAAGAAATGCATGGGCTTGGAAACAGATAGCATGTTAGATCTTAGCTAAAGCAGTAGTTCTCAGCCTATTAGTCACAACCACTTCAGGAGTCAAATCATCCTTTCACAGGGGTCACCTAAGACCATTGGAAAACATATTAACATTATGATTCATAACAGTAGAAAAACTAAATTTATGAAGTAGCAATGAAATTAATTTTATGGTTGGGGTCACCACAACATAAGGAAGTATATTAAAGGGTCACAGCATTAGGAAGGTTGAGAACCACTGGCTTAAAGCCTTGAAGAAGGTCTTGGATGAATAGAATTCACTTTGATTTCAGTTTCTGTCTCTGCCTGTTGCTGATCCTGGGCCACAGTGTTCCTTACCCAAATACCACTGGGAGAGAGCTGATCTCCCAGGAGTGCTGACTCTTCTGTGAACACAGGTAAGACAACCACTTCTGCTCAAATTCCTGGCCCAAGAGAAACCCACCCTGAGCCATCAGAACACAGGAAACAAGGAATGACTGGGGACAGGATCCTTCTGGTTTCTGTCTGCACCCCAGAGCTGACGCTGTGCCACAGCTGTCCACACCCAAATTCCTCCTGGAGAAAACTGGTCTCCCAGGAGTTCTGACACACAAGCTTGCAGGAGGGACAAGCCACAGTCAGAGACAGAGAGACCAGTTAACACCAGAGATAACCAGATGGCAAAAGGCAAGAGCAAAAACATAAGCAACAGAAACCAAGGCTACTTGGCATCATCAGAACCCAGTTCTCCCACCACAGTGAGTCCTGGATACCCTAACACACCAGAAAAGCAAGAATCTGATTTAAATCACATCTCATTGATGATGATGGAGGACTTTAAGAAGGACATAAATAACTCCCTTAAATAAATACAGGAGATATTTTGACTTCTTCCTTTCCAATTTGTATCCCTTTGACATCCTTTTGTTGTCTAATTGCTTTGGCTAGGACGTCTAGTATTATATTGAACAGGTAGGGAGAGAGTGGACGATCTTGTCTAGTCCCTGACTTCAGTGGGATTGCTTCAAGTTTCTCTGCATTTAGTTTGATGTTGGCTACTGGTTTGCTGTATATTGCTTTTACTGTGTTTAGGTATGGGTCTTGAATTCCTGATCTTTCCAAGACTTTTATCATGAAGGGGTGTTAGATTTTGTCAAATGCTTTCTCAGCATCTAATGAAATGATCATGCGGTTTTTTCTTTGAGTTTTTTTATGTAGTGGATTACATTGATGGATTTACGTATATTGAGCCATCCCTGCATCCCTGGAATGAAGCCTACTTGACCATGGTGGATGATCATTTTGATGTGCTCTTGAATTTTGTTGGCAAGAATTTTATTGAGTATTTTGCATCAATATTCATAAGGGAAATTGGTCTGAAGTTCTCTTTCTTTGTTGGATCTTTGTCTGATATCTTACACTGTCATGTGAGGTCTGTTCTGTATTGTGGCCTTTACAGGTAGATTCTGTGACAGGGCATATTCCTGTAAAGGACTGGCAGATAGAATATATAGGGTCTATTCCTGTCAGGGAAGGATTTAAGTATCCCTTCACCTACAAGGTGTACAGAGTAGGTAACACATGAGTTATATTTTTCTATTTTATGGGACCAGAGAGAAGATAATGATTTTACCTTGGCCTTGACTTGCAAGAATTTGGAGTTTTATATTTTCTACAGAGGGATATTGTGACATTGAAATGATTAGGTAATTAAACTTTATAAGTGCCAAAAAAAAAGAAATACAGGAGAACACAAGTAAACAGCTTGAAGCCCTTAAAGAGGAAACATAAAAATACCTTAAAGAATTGGAGGAATACACAACCAAACAGGTGAAAGAATTGAATAAAACCTTCCAGGATCTAAAAATGGAAATAGAAACAATAAAGAAATCACAAAGGGAGACAACCCTGGAGATGGAAAACCTAGGAAAGAGATCAGGAGACAGTAGATGCAATCATCACCAACAGAATACAAGAGATAGAGAAGAGAATCTCAGGTGCAGAAGATACAATAGAAAACATTGACACAACAGTCAAAGAAAACACAAAAAGCAAAAAGTTCCTAACCCAAAACATCCAGGAAATCCAGAACACAATGAGAAGACCAAATTGAAGGATAATAGGGATAGAAGAAAGCGAAGATTCCCAACTTAAAGGGCCAGTAAATATCTTCAACAAAATTATAGAAGAAAACTTACCTAACCTAAAGAAAGAGATGCCCATAAACATAAAAGAGGCCTATAGAACTCCAAATAGATTGGGCCAGAAAAGAAATTCCTCCCATCACATAATAGTCAAAACACCAAATGCACAGAACAAAGAATATTAAAAGCAGTAAGGGAAAAAGGTCAAGTAACATATAAAGGCAGAATTACACCTATCAGAATTACACCAGACTTCTCACCCGAAACTATGAAAGCTAGAAGATCCTGGGCAGATGTCATACAGAGCCTCAGAGAACACAAATGCCAGTCCAGGATATTATACCCAGCAAAACTCTCAATTACCATAGATGGAGAAACCAAGATATTCTATGACAAAAAATGTACACAATATCTTTCCACAGATCCAGCCCTACAAAGGATAATAGATGGAAAACACCAACACAAGGAAAGAAACTACACCCTAAAAAAATCAGGAAAGTAATCTTCTTTCAACAAACACAAGAGAAGATAGCCACAGAAACATAAAAATAACATCAAAAATATCAGGAAGCAACAATCACTATTTCTTAATATGTCTTAACATGAGTGGGCTCAATTCCCCAATAAAAAGACATAGACTAACAGACTGGATATAGACTGGATATGTAAACAGGACCCAACATTTTGCTGCATACAGGAAATGTACCTCAGTGACAAAGACAGACACTACTTCAGAGTAAAGGACTGGAAAATAATTTTCTAAGCAAATAGTCACAGGAAACAAGCTGGAGTAGCCATTCTAACATCGAATAAAAGCAACTTTCACCCAAAAGTTATCAGAAAGGACAAGGAAGGACACTTCATACTCATCAAAGGAAAAACCTACCAAGAAGAACTCTCAATTCTGAACATTTATGCTCCAAATGCAAGGGCACTCTTATTCATAAAAGAAACACTACCAAAGATCAAAGCACACATTGCACTTCACACAATAATAGTGGGAGACTTCAACATCCCACTCTCAGCAATGGACAGATCATGGAAACACAAACTAAACAGAGACATGGTGAAACTAACAGAAGTTATGGACCAAATGGATTTAACAGATATCTATAGAACATTTTATCCTAAAACAAAAGAATATACCTTCAGCACCTCATGGTACCTTCTCCAAAATTGACCATATAATTGGTCACAAATCAGGCCTCAACAGATATATTGAAATAATCTCCTGCATCCTATCAGATCACCACATACTAAGGCTTGTTTACAATAACAACAAAAACAACAGAAAGCTCACATACACATGGAAACTGAACAACATTCTACTCAATGATAACTTGGTCAAGGGCAAAATAAAGAAATTAAAGATTTTCAATAATTTAATGAAAATGAAGGCACAACACACCCAAATGTATGGGACACAATGAAAGTAGTGCTAAGAGGAAAACTCAACTCTGAGTGCCTCTAAAAAGAAACTGGAGAGAACATACACTACCAGCTCCACAGCACACCTGAAATTTCTAGAAGAAGAAGAAGAAGCAAATATACCCAACAGGAGTAGACTGGCAGAAAAAAAAAAAAATCAAACTTGAGGCTGAAATCAACCAAATAGAAACAAAAAGAACTATACAAAGAATGAACAAATCAGGAGCTGGTTCTTTGAGAAAACAACAAGATAGATAAACCCTTAGCCAAACTAACCAGAGGGCTCAGAGACAGTATCCAAATTAACAAAATCAGAAATGAAAAGGGAGAGATAACAACGGAAACTGGGGAAATTCAAAAAATCATCAGATGCTACTACAAAAGCTTATATTCAACAAAACTGGAAAATCTGGATGAAATGGACAATTTTCTAGACAGATATCAAATACCAAATTTAAAGGAGGAGCAGATAAACCATCTAAACAGTCCCATAACCCCTAAAGTAATAGAAGCAGTCTTTAAAAGTCTCCCAACCAAAAAAAGCCCAGAACCAGATGGTTTTAGTGCAAAATTCTGTCAGGCCTTCAAAGAAGATCTAATACCAATGCTCTTCAAACTATTCCACGAGATAGAAACAGAAGGTACATTACCCAATTCATTCTGTGAAGCCACAGTTATGCTGAGTATTCACCCTTGGAGATGAAAGGGTTTCTGTCTAATCAGGAACTTGTCACAATTTTCTTTCATAGAGGACTTCATAAGAGATTTTTCCTATTTCTTTCTTGTTTGATGTTCCAAATAGATTTTAAAAACTGGTTGAGTCCTTATTATTTTAGCTTCAGAAGATATCATGTACATTTAAGAGGCATTTAACTATTATGAATTATTTTGATGACTTAAAAATGTCAATACTGAGTTGTATATTTTAAAATAAATTTTATTAGTTTAATAAAAATAAAAGAAAAAAAGAATAGAATTCACTTCACCTGTTAAACCAAAAAATTTTCATCTATAAAATGTAACTTTATTCTGTATATGATGTGTAATACCTGGTGAAAGCATCTTATAAAACACGAAAGAACTGAAATGAGAAATGCCTCTTATAATATGCAGATTGATATTTATTAGAACACTTAGCATTCCTTCTAGGCTCCAGCCCACAGTTGCTCCCCTCACACTGTGCTGCCTAGATTCATCTTTATGTTTTGACGCTGTCACATTTCTGCCATTCCATTCTAGGATACTCAACCACTTCTGCCATTCCATTCTAAGATACTCAGCCCCTTCTGCCATTCCATTCTAAGATATAACAAACACATCATTTCCTTCTGGGCGGAGCTGCTGTTTCAGTACCATCTTCACCGGGGCAGTCCTGTGACTGCCCATCATCTTAGTTGTGGGCAGATAAGGTTTTCTGATGCTATTGCTCCAGCACCATCTTAGCTAAGGGTAATCAATAGAGTTCTTATAAATTAGCCTAACCCTAATAAAACATCCCATTATACGCTCCAACTTTTATAATCACAAGTTCAAATTTTGAGTTTCCTTTGATTGTGTTTTAACTATAAACTTAAGGTGTTTCTCATGCTAAATCTATATGATCAACTATCATATTCACAAGGTCAACGTTTTGAGTTTCTTTTAACTGTCTTTTAAATGTAAACTTAACATTGTTTCTCATTATGCTATATATATGTATGTGTATGTGTATATATTCAGTCTACAAAACAGAAGAAAAAGCCCTTTATGCTCCTTCTGCTTCACAAAAGGTTTTTGTTTTCCTAACCTCACCTTAAAGTCTGTTCATGCTGTTAACAAACTTATCTCATTTATAAACTTACAAGCTCCAGAAAATGCACTGAGATCTACCTCTCATAGACCAAGTAGGCTATATCCAGATAAGTACACCTGCCAATCAATAGCCTAAGTTCCTACCTGTCACCTATTCCAGAGGTGGGATTCCTCTCCTGTTTCTGGGATTGGGACTCCCCTCACCACCAATCACCATGACCTAACAGTTTCAAATTTACACCTAAGAAGAATTCTTTTCTCCCAAATGTACTTAACTTTATTCTTTACCTCTAATACACCTATATGTGTTTCAGCATCCTTCCAAGTCCACGTGTTTACTCAAACTCTACATCCAGACCAGCTCCAGAGAAGCAACCCACATGCTCCAATCTACTCTCACAGACAGATCCTTCTACTGGATCTGCACTTTCCTATCCACAGAGGGTTCCACAGACCTTGGACAGCAAGGAAACAGCCAACTCTCCTAAGACTGGACAAACACCCTCATCTCCATTTTCTTAGGTTTCCCAGAGATAAGTCACCCCAAGTCAGTAAGATGTAGCTAAAGATCATGACACTATTCCTGCTTGACCATTGCCTCTTTCTAGTTTTTCCTTTTTAAAAATTAAACCAAAATGGAGGAATATTAGCATTCCTTCTAGGCTCTACCCCACAGTTACCTGGCAACAGCCAGGTATGCCTGGCTTACTATAAAAGGGGCTGTTTGCCCCCTCCTCACTCTCTTACTATCTTATTCTCTCTGCCTCCCTTCTCTCCCTGACCCTTTATTCCCTCTTTCCCCTTTCTGCTCTCCCCCTCTTCCTGGCCAGCATCTCCTCCTCTCTCCTCCCCTCCCTTCCCATACCCTCCCCTCCCCTCTCCTTCCCTTTCCCTCTATCTACTCTCTGTCTTTACTCCCTTCTCAACTCCCTTTTTCATGCCCTAAATAAACTCTATTACATACTATATCCATCTGCTCTATGGCTAGTAACTCAGGGGGAAGGGATGCACCAGCACAGGCCCACAAAGGCACCCTCTTACACCTCACTGTACCTCTATAAAACATATTCCTGGCTCCTTTCTTTTTTTCCCCATAAATCAGTCATAACACATATCTTAAGAGGTACTGACGCAATGATCCATACATAGAAATTTACATTTCATTTCATGTGTTTACTAAGCTCTTGAAGCAAGAAATTCTATAAAAGATGACAGAGGAGAAAGTCATGAGCCCTTGGAGACTTGGGAATTTTTAGAAACCACTGGAAGGATTTTCAGAAAAATCAGAACTCACTAGGCTTGAAAGGTTGAGAAGAACACATTAGAAAGAGCTAGGCTGAACCCAGTTGTAGAGGAACTAGGGAGCTAAGAATATCAAATGAATGCATAGCCATTTTCGGTCCTAAATGTGTCACGCTGTGCTTTTGTTAGGACTGGGATGAGACAGCAAAGGAAGTTGGGTCTCTGAGCTGTGACTAAAGCCCTGTGTTTTCCAGAAAGGACAATGGGACTGTTAATCTTGTGAATTTGATTAAGATCTAGGATCACCAGGGAGACAAACCTTTGTGTATGCCTGTAGGGGATTGACTAAATGAGGTTTACTGAAGTGTAAAGATCCACCCTAAATGTGGGCAGTACTTTTCCAATGGGCTGGAGGATGAAGTGAATAAAAAGGAGGAAACCAGATGAGCATAGCATTCCTGCTCTCTGCTTCCTGGCTGCAGAATGTGACCAGCCTCCCTGTGTTTCTGTTGCCATGACCTTCCCTGCCATGATGGGCTGTATTCCTTTGCATTATAAACCAGAATAACCCTTTTCTCTCTTGGGTTGCTGCTTATTTGATCACAGAAATGCTAAAAGCAACTAATAGATGGGGTTATATTGTATGTACATTGGAATGCCCATCATTCTAAGAATAGGACTTGGGGACTACTGACATCTAATCTGTATACAGAGTTTTCCACTGCACTACCCATATGAACTGGACACTGGCTACTCTTTCACAGATGGGTCTGTAAGAGGTCCCCAGACTTTAATACAACTGACACCCTGTTACCTAAGAGCCCTGTACATAGACACTAACACCAGCCAAAATGAAAACAAAGACCTAATCCATCATAGTTCACAGTTCTAGGAAAGTCCCTAAATGTACTAACCTTGCTTTCTTGGCTTCTATAGCTCTGCATATTGCTAACTGTTCTTGATTATTAAAGTGCATCAAACCAGGATGTGTTTTTTTATACATAAAAGCCAAGAATGGCAAGGCTGAGTGACTTGGGAGGCTAGTGAGAATAAAGACTTTATATTTGGTTTTAAGCATGTATATGTGTTCTCTGGTGGCATTACCTCACAACAGGTCTATTGACTCAAACAATATATACCCTGAACACAACAATAAAAGGACATTTTCCTAGACTTATAGATCAGTGCCTCACCCAGACTTCATCAGAGAAGCTTCTTGTTGTAGGAGATGGGAATTAAACAGAGAGACCCACAACTGGACAATGTGTAGAGATTGGGAGGCTTTAGAGGACTTATTCCTAAGTGGGAACCTAAATTGCATTTCTTCCCTCCAGGCTTATGAATCTATGAAGTAGAGAAGGCAGAAAGTTTATAAGAACCATAGGTAGCACATGACGCCAAGAAAACATTTTCCAGATATAACAGGGCTCATATACATATGAACTCATAGAACCTGTGATAGCATTAAAAGTTTAAACATACTTCATGGGGTTCTCTTAAAAAGTCCTAATTTTATTCCTTAGTGATTAGCTAAAAGGTTAATTACTTTTTCTCCTATCTGCTCATGGGTTTTGTTGGAATTTGGTTAGATGAGTGCAATGTCTACATGGGGGAGGATGATGTAATTATATTTTAATAATAATACAAAAGAAATCCATAAAAGATATTAAAATGAAGACTTGTGAGGTCTCCTTATCCAGGCGATGCCTACATGACTCATAACATTCCAGTGAAGGTGCAGCTCGATGGGCCACCACACCTGAGTCACTTCCAGCAACTGTGAGAGGCTGATGAATCTGCATATATTTGTTCAAACATTTCATAGGAGCCATACACTAATTCTTTTTTTTCTCCTAGACAGAAGTATGAATGTCATCCATGTCTGTAACACTTGTGATCTGTCAGTTCTTCTAGAATGGGGTTGTGGAATCTCAGGGTTTCAGACTTGAGAACTGGAACACAGTACATTGCTACTTTCTAGGTTGACGAGAGGTTCTTGAGCAGCTATCCTAACTCAGAAGGCTCAAATCAATAGTCATCCCTTTGTTTCATTAAAGCTTACCTCCAACACCAATGTAGGAGGATAATGATGACACTGTGCTTGTCTTGCAGGATGCCCTATCTACTCTTTTCTTTGTAGTCTGTCTACTTCCTTTGCTGTGTTACATTGCCATCATCATCTTGGTATCATTTATTCTTCAACTGATTTTGACACACTTTCTGGAATAGTCAGTGAGTGTCCTAATGCTGATTTTGTACAGGGACCTTTCCTACATGTCCATAAGCATAAATACTGCTTAGTTTGCATCTAAGAATACATTTGCAGCTCATGTGATCTAACTAATAAGGGTTATTGAAGTCTCTGCCCATTGGCTTGTTTTTAGATCCTCAAGCCTAAAAAAAAAAAGGAAAAGCTTGTATTGCTTGAATTTTCCATGTTCCTTTTCTGGAACTTGTGCTTGATACCTGTTATAATCTTTGTTTTCTATAACATCTATTACCACCTAGACTTCCAAAGTTCTTCAAAGACAAAAAACATCAAGCGGGAAATATGATTAAGTTACACAAACATCTCCAGTCATTGAGACATGACTTGTTTCCTTGAAAATCTCAGTGATCTCTGGGTACATGCTTTGGAATTGCAGATCTCCACATGGGTAGATACTAGCTTCCATGGACAGGAAGTCTAGGGCTGATTGGATTCCTTCCAAAGGCTCTTGAAGTTGGGCATCTTCTCTCACTGTGTAGAGAGGAGGATTTAGTTTCATAATAATAATTTCTACTGCATGACTGTAATGCACCACAGATTTCACTATTTTAGTAAGTTGGTTAGTATGCACTCTATTTTTTAAGAACTAAAGAATAGAGAATATTAATGCTTATGACTTTTATCAATCAAAATCATTGGGTTGAAAATCAAATGGAATTTCTGAGCAAATCAGTTAGAACAATTGTTCTGTGATTTATGAGCAGGGAGTGGGTTGTTGGAAACGCCCTCTGTGCTTGATGGACTGTACATTGTGTTTGCTGTTCCTCCAGGCTGCTTTGCTAAAAGCAAATCTGTTGCTGAAAGAAGAGCATGGAAGGGGAACAAATTGTGCATTAGAAGGCACTAGGATTGTGAAAGTCAGTTTGGAATGGAAACCACCATTTGGCAATTGGCTTATGGGGATCAGACAGACAAAGCATGAAGTCACAGGAAGGAAGACTAGAGATAGGAGTGACTCACTAGCAAAACACTTCTGAATGAAATGCTGAGGGACATCGAATCTCTTCAAGCAATTCTTATATTGTATTGACCTTCCAATAGGAGGGAAGGAAGACTCGGGCATTTTTAGAAAATTGAAAATAATAGCTTTGTGGTAAAGCACTTGCCATATAATTTGAGGACTTTAGTTCAGAGCCTCAGCCCACATATAAGAAGCCAAGTAAGTGTGGAGGACACCAGTAATGCCAAGACTCAGGAGGTATAGACATGGTTTCCTCCTGGGGAAGCTGGCTCGCTAGACTAGCTGCAGTGCGGATAAGTTCTGGTTTCAGACAGACTCTGCCTTCGTAAACAAAGTAGAAAGGCAGATTGAGGCAGACATGCATGCACACACACACACACACACACAGAGAGAGAGAGAGAGAGAGAGAGAGGGAGAGAGAGAGAGGGGGAGGGAGAGGGAGAGACAGGGAGAGACAGGGAGAGACAGGGAGGGAGAGGGAGGGAGGGAGGGAGGGAGGGAGAGAGAGAGAGAGAGAGAGAGAGAGAGAGAGAGAGAGAGAGAGAGAGAGAGAGAGAGAGAGAAACACATGGACACTCATACCCATGCATGTATACCACACACATAAGTGGACAAAATTATTTTTTCATAATCCTCCTTCATTTCATCTTTCTGATGATTCTAAATGTTCTTGAGAAAATGGAACCACTTGTGTCTGCTCTCTCTCTCTATCACCTATTGGTATCTTTGTAACTTTCACAGAGCACATTTGCACCTTGCTTTATCTTCACCCCAGAACATTTCATCAGCATGTGTAGCTTCATACATAGTCATAGATACACTATTTGGGGGACCATCATCTGATATTCACCTTCCTAATTTCCTTTCAAGAATCTTGGTTCTTGGGAATTTGAAACACTTAATCTTTATTGCAGTCTTGCATCTCTTTGCCTGTTCTTTGCCTTCTGCTTTAGAGCCCATGTTTGTCCTTTCACCATTTTCTCCCCAGTATTCATTATAGTGAGTATCACACTGAATAGGCTCTGAAAATTATGATTAAGTGAATGCACTGTTTATTTTGTGACACAAGGTGCTAACGATATACTGAAGTCTTAGTACAAACTGGAGAGAAAGCTTGTCTTGAGTTATAGAAATGAATGACGTTTTAAGTTTTAATGATAAGTAACTTACCAAAACGATTCAAGTTCTTTCAGTGGGTGACAGGCAAAACCCAGAAGAAAACAGGGAAGTGACCACCAGCCTCCTTTATCTGTTGTCTTTGCACTATCCCTGCTCCTCAGTGACTTGAGGTCTCATCATTTTTCAAGACTATCAAGACCTACAGGATGTGACACAAGTAGTTGAAACCTGAGGGTACCCTTCACTCAGTGGCTTCCATTTTGCTTTTTACTTTCTCTCTGTAACTGAACACAAAGGGTTTATATAAAAAAGTATACAGCCAGGAAATCAAAGAGTAGAGGAATATTTATTGTCTGCAGCAGATAAGAAGAGCAAATCAATGTCCTTTCTTAACAAAGAGGAGTCTATCTGTATGTATGATAAGAAAGCACTTTAGGGGCATGCTCACTTTAAGTGCGTGGTTCAAGAGGGAAACATGATGGACATGTTTTAGGGCATGCTTATGTGAAGGTCATGGAGCATAGGTCCAAAATGGTAAAATGGAGGGATGCTCAGTTTGTGTCATAAAGATGGCAGACAGGAACACCTCTGGGCATTACCTATTTCCTCCAAAAAGTTGTAGTTGAAACAAAAGGAAGGGATACTTTGAATGTGTAAGAACATAGGAGTTTGTCCCTAAAGGTGCCTACCTTGCTAAGGGTTAACATTTCTTGTTCAGAATTGGGAGATGTTTTTGTCTGTTTTAAGGTTACCAGAGATAAAACCTAAAACTTTATATATAATACAGAAACACTCCACCATGGAGTGACCCAAATCACAGAAATAGGAGACTTTTAAGGCCCTTGGGAAAGTCCATCTGGAAAGGACTTGAGATGTCAGGCAACCAGCCACACAAGTGAGTCAACTTGAAAGACCAAACAGGTAGTTCCATATTTTGGGTGTGCGTGTTTACCAGGTGTTGTGACTTCTTGACACCTTATTACTTTGGTGGCCTTGGGAGACAAAGCACTTTCCAGGACTAGATAATCGCTGCCAATTGGATAGACCTTCCTGGCCTACAAATCTATCTTTCATATACAAAGCAGTTAGTCTAAAGCTCAAATCTTAACCTTCTCCTGCGTTGACCATTTCCTCTCTGTGTGGCTCTGTGAGGGATCCTATGGCCCTTCCTCTTCAGAAGTGTGCTCAGCATGATCAGGGAAGATATGCTCCTTGTCTATTGGATTCCCTATATCTAAGTAATAGTAACAAAGTTTGCATTTTAAAACAGCAAGCATGATCTGGTTGGAGATGAACTACTCAAGTTACTGAGGAACTTTGTTGGGGAAAGGATAATTTTGGTGTCCTCCAGAAGAACAAGAGAACAAAGCAAAGGTATTTTGGCAAGGAGCCTTTCTTTTTGTAAAAAGGGGTGCACCAGAATCCAGACAAGGCTAGTAAATACACTGGCCAAAATGGCCTTTTATCACTGGTGTAAGTGGTGATTGCAACTCATTCCACTGGTAGAAGCTCAATTTCATAGAGTTCCCAATCTGATGAGACTGGTAAATAGACTCAAGGGAAGCAGGAGTTCAAGAATTGTGGACCCTTGCCTGATTACATTTGATAGAAAAAAACCCCTCCATTTCTCACAACATAAAGAGCCGTGTTCACTTTTGAGTTGTCGAAGCTTATTGTGAAAGGATATCTTACAAGACTTTAGAGACCAGTCTCATTATTCCTTCGATGTAATGCTAGGTTTTCATAATAAAGACAAGTGTTTTTCCTCTCTTTTCCCCCTTCACTTATTTAATAATATCAATGTGGAGGCAGTTTCCATTTTTACATTTTATTTTATATGTATATGTGCTTTGCTTACATGTATGTCTGTGTATCAATTGCATTGCTGGTACTCCAAAAGTTCATAAGAAGGCATTGGACTCCCTGAAAATGGAGGTAGAGATTGTTGTGGGACATCATGTGCGTGCTGGGAATCAAACCTGGGTCTTCTGGAATAGCAGTCAGTGGTCTTAACTGCTGAGCCATCTCTCTAGTCTTTATAGTTTCTTTTTTTAGGGAGTTGTGATTGTTTGTCTCCATTATTATTTTTTTTTATTTACATTCGAAATCATTTCCCCTTTCCCGTTTCCTCCCTCCCCGAAAGTCCCATAAGCCCCCTTCCCTCCCTCTTTTCTCCATTCAACCCCCCTCTCGTTTCTCTGTCCTGGCCTTCCCCTACATCCAGTCTTTCCAGGACTAGGGGTCTCTTCTTCCATCTTCTTAGAAATCTATTGATATGCGAATTGTGTCTAGGGTATTCCGAGATTCTGGGTTAATATCCCCTTATCAGTGACTGCATACCATGTGTGTTCTTTTGTGATTGGGTTACCTCACTAAGGATGATATTTTCAAGTTCTGACCATTTGCCTAGGAATTTCGTGAGTTCATTGTTTTTAATGGCAGAGTAGTATTCCATTGTGTAGATATACCACATCTTCTGAATCCATTCCTCCGTTGAGGGACATCTGGGTTCTTTCCAGCTTCTGGCTATTATAAATAAGGCTGCTATGAACATAGTGGAGCATGTGTCCTTATTGCATGCAGGTAAAGCCTCTGGGTATATGCCCAGGAGTGGTATAGCCGGATCCTCCGGGAGTGTCATGCCCAGTATTCTGAGGAACCGCCAGACTGCTTTCCAGAGTGGTTGTACCAGCTTGCAATTCCACCAGCAGTGGAGGAGTGTTCCTCTTTCTCCACATCCTCGCCAACAACTGCTGTCTCCTGTGTTTTTGATCTTAGCCATCCTGACTGGTGTGAGATGGAATCTCAGGGTTGTTTTGATTTGCATTTCCCTAATGACTAAGGATGATGAACATCTCTTTAGGTGCTTCTCAGCCATTAGATATTCTTCAGGTGAGAACACTTTGTTTAGCTCTGTACCCCATTTTTTAATAGGGTTACTTGCCTCTCTGGAGTTTAACTTCTTGAGTTCTTTGTATATCTTGGATATTAGCCCTCTGTCGGATGTAAGGTTGGTAAAGATCATTTCCCAGTTAGTTGGTTGCCACTTTGTCTTTTTGACAGTGTCTTTTGCTTTGCAAAAACTTTGTAATTTAATGAGGTGTCTCCATTATTTTTATAAAACATCATTAAAACATTTATTTTGACAGGGTATAGTAGAGAGTCCACTCTGTCGCAAGTTCATATGAACGATGTCTCCTATTTCATGCAGCCAGGGTTAAGAGCATCCATGTTGGATTGTTTACAAATCCAGACAACCAAACAGACCTTTATCTCTAAAGTAGGCTTAGAATGGATAGGTCAAGCATTCCAGGATCTGCACCACCCACAGATCTCAGGTAAATCACAAGGGGAGTAAATCCCCCAGCAGATGGTAAACTGGCTGTCCTTAAAGAGCTGCTGGGCCTCTGCTTGGTCTCTGCTCAGCCTCACCATGGCAATGGCTGGGCAGTGTTGCGAAGCACTTCTGACTCTTTTTGTGATGCTCATTATCACCCTTCACTTTTGTTAGTGTATCTTAAGTTTAAATAGATCTTCAAGCTGGCTTCTGTGTCTTTTTGACAGTTTAGTTTAATTATTGTTAATTCTTTGAGGTGTGAAAAAGCTATTAGGTTATATAGGAGAATGTCTTTTTCGGGGGGAGCTATATTGAGGACTGAAATGTCATGGTGTTTTCAACTTACTTTCAAATGGGTGAGCAACAACAACAACAAAAAACCCCAGTGCTTTGTATACAGACATGCCCCTCCTTCTTCTGTGTGTGTGTATGTGTGTGTGTGTGTGTGTGTGTGTGACAGAGAGAGAGACAGAGAGAGAGAGAGACAGAGAGACAGAGACAGAGAGAGACAGAGAGACAGAGAGAGACAGAGAAACAGAAGAATGAATGAGTGATGAGTGAACATGCTAAACAATTCAATCTGGGGATGTACCAGTATTTACTGCATTAATCTTTCAATTTCTTGAAGACTTAAAACTTTTCATAGTACAATTTTTACCAAAAGTAACATAAACAAAGAACAAAAATCTCTAAAAAGCAAATGATCTATCGAATCGTTTCAAAATGTGATTCTGTATATAATGTAATATAGTATTTAACCTCCTTGTTTTTTCCTTCAGGTCCAGGGTACAGGAAGATTAATTTTTTTAATGAACATTTCTGAGTGTCAGCTTACATCTGTCTTCTACAATTCAATTAAATGTGATGTATGTTCATAAAGTGCCCCAAAGCAGTGACCTCATTAAGTATGTTCATGTTGCTCCTCAGACCTCAGTTCCACTTTTCTTTTTTGGTTGTTCCCACAAGCAAAGCTGGTTTATAATCCAATCCCTGTGTAAATGACTGTAAGCTTCAGCTTAGTAATGGCCCGTAAAGGCAGTTGAATATGTAGAATTTATTGAAATCCCCATTCCACTGAAAGCATGGTAAAAGGGAACAAAGAAGCAGGGCAGATTTCATCTTTCCAATGCTTCAAAGAATTTTAGTTGTGGCTGTACTTATGTGTTCATGACCCCAGGAGGACGGGGGTAGGCTATTTCAGAGCTGATATGGAATAGTATAAGAAAGCTGACTGGATGGGGCTGGAGAGCTGGCTCAGTGCTTAAGAGCACTGACTGCTCTTCCGGAGGTCCTGAGTTCAAATCCCCGCAACCAAATGGTGGCTCACAACCATCCGTAATGAAATCTGACGCCCTCTTCTGGTGTGTGAAGACAGCTACAGTGTACTTACATATAATAAATAAATAAATAAATAAATAAATCTTTAAAAAAAGAAAAAGGAAAGAAAGCTGACCGGTAGATCACTTAGACAGGTATATAAGGCTTAAAATAAAGCCGTACATTATTTAGAACTCCCCTCTTCTAAAGGATAGAGTCCCATTCTCCTCTTGAGTTTGGGCAAAACAGTGGCTCACTTCTATCTCACAGAACACGGCATCAGTGATTGTTACCTTTCTCATGACACTCAAGCAGCATTATGGAGAGGTCCGCTTGGTGAGAAACTGAGGCCTCCTGCCAACCATTGTGAGGCTGTCATCTTGGAAGGAAATCTCCATGAGCCCCAGTTAAGCTTTCAGATGCATAATGATTCAGTTCACATCTTGACCACAACCTCATGAAAATCCCAGAGCCCAGAGCCATGAAGCGAGAGTGCTCCCGAATCTTAATCCCCTGGACAGTGAGGTACTGACTGTTTCTGATCCTAAGTGATAATTGTTTTGGTCTGTTTGGGGGGAGGGTAATTTGTTTCATGACCACAGGCACTCCTACTGTCATGCTTTGAGCCCAGTCATCATACTCCAGAGTCTGAAGAGTTTCCTGCTCTTTTTCACAATAAAAGAAAAAAAAGAAGGCAGTAAATAGACTGATTCCCTAGATTCCCTTATTGGTAATGGATGTTCCCTTTGCCTCTTTAGTTCTTTCCTGCTAAGTCTAAAGGACTTTTGCTTGAAGAAATTTGCGTGTTGGTAGTGGGGACCATTTATCTAGTGCATATTTTCTGGGACAGAAAGTCCCTAAGGAACTGAGTAAACCCAGAATCTCCAATTCACTTAATAAAGGATTACATTTAATCCCACAACCATGCTGGGATATAGAAACTAGTTGCATGATTTTAAAGCCAAAGAAAAAGAAATATCATGCTTTAGCAGGGCACACAAATGTGGGGGATGTTAAAAGCCTTGAAAAATATCTTCATAAATATCCAGCGACTTACAAAGCACAGATGACAGGAAGACAGCGAGGCATCAAGAAGGGACCAGACATGATGTACTGAGTGTGGGGAGAGGTTCTGTCCTTATTCCTGAATGACAGAATTGCTTCATGACAGACTGGTTGAAGATCTAATCAAGTGGACATGGTCCTCAACCCTCATTTCCCTTGAGGCCTTGGGAATGCAGCCAGCCCACGCCCGAACAATGGGCCTCCACATTGCCTTTTCCCTTTGAATTCCACCTCCTTTGAAGTAAGCAGAAGAGAGCCTTGCAGGGCAAAAGTAACTGACCTCTATTTTCAAAGTCCTTTGGAGCCAGTGAATGGAAAGGAAAGGGGTGTTTGTGATTTTATGTTGTCTCATGGAGTTGATAAACACCATCTGGGGACATTAAATGAACAGACACTCCAGGCTTGCTGATCTTCTCTTGGCACTGCTGTCAAGGGCAGGCAGTATTTGGCCCAAGGAAAGGTACTGCAAGGAAAGAACAAGTGTTGGGAAAGCCAAGTACATGCTCTACACTACTATTCTCCTTTCTGAATGCTCCTTGAAGGCTCAAAATCCCAGGCTCCTCAATAGTGTAGGTGTAGTTTTCTTTTCTTTCCTCTCCTCTCCTCTCCTCTCCTCTCCTCTCCTCTCCTCTCCTCTCTTCTTTCTCCCTCCTTTCCTCTCTCTCTCTCTCTCTCTCTCTCTCTCTCTCTCTCTCTCTCTCTTTCTTTTTTGCCTCACCAGTACACAATTCCTCTAGTAAGCTCCATGTTCATGAGATAAATAGGTCCACCTTGTTTTGTTGGGGAACCTCCTTGGTAGACAGCTAGTCATTCTTGGTCAATATTGGTTTTGTTAACTCTATGAAAAATCTAGTATACCTTGATTTCCTTTGTTCTTTCTTGAGATAACCAGTGGAAAATGATGTACAGTTACTGATGAATCACCTCTTTTCTATTACTGTGGTGGAGCTTTCCTAGATATTTAGAAACACAGATAAGCCTCTAAGTGAGAGAATGCAGTAATTCAGAGTAGAATATTTTCCAAATAATTTCTCTTGGAAAACCAGGTAGCTTAAGTATTAAAAAAGTGTTACAAAATGGAATATCATTTTTGTGGTTATTAGTTTATTGATGATTCAACATATATAAGGAATACTTTGCTCCTTAATTTCCGCTCATGTCTGTCTCTAAAATCACACACACACAAACACACACACACACGAACGAAAATGAACAAACTTTGATAATTCTCCCTCCCCAAGAATCTTTAATGTATATTTTCATCATATTTATATTCTTAGTAAGAGGAAAAAAACACAGAAATGGCTTGCTATAGCTTTTAAAACTTCATGATGCTACTAACTTTCAGGGTTGACAAAGACATTCTATAGCTGTTATCTAATATACTATACACATTCACACACACATACATATACTGTATCTAATATAGTAGTTCATAGCCATGTGTGGCTGTATAGTTGAAATATAGCTAGTGAGGCTGTCAATTGATTTTTTAAATAGTATTTCAAATTTGAGTTAATAAGTATTAAAGTTGTCTAGTGGCTACTATCATGGACAGTGATGGCCTGGAGTCCTGATGTGTCATCCATGTTGCAGCACGTTCCCATTTATTTAAGCATGTACTTTGATTATACTGGGTTCAAATATGGGCTAGCTGTGTGACATTGGCCAAGTGACTTAACCTCTGTAGATCTGAGAGTTGTAAGTACTGTACATGGAGATGAAATGGGAGGAAGTAAATGTTACCTGTAGAAGATGTCTTACAGAAGAACTGGGCCTGTGGCCGCTAGAGTTATTAACCCAAAATGTCTGCAATTCATTATTTATTTCTTCCTTTCTCCTCCCCCGATCATCTCCTCTCTCTTCTCCTTGTATTTCCTCCTCTGCTCTTTCTCTCCCTCTTCTCTCCCCTTCTTTCTGTAGTACTGGAACTTTGATGGAGGGCTTCATATAAGCTAACAACATTTTCCACTACTGAGCTACATCCATCTCCATTTTTTTCTTTTCAATCTTTGATCCCTGGGGATATAGTGATCACTTGAAAGGGAGGCAACAGGAAAGAAGATGTCTGGGTTCCCACGCCCAGTGGACTGAAGTCACAGTTAAGCCCATGATAAGGATGGCAGCTGGACTGAGTTGCAGGCCATCCATAGGAATTAGTTTGAAGTATTTGCCACTTAAAAGCCTGGGATGGCTTCTCAGTTCCCACCTGCTGTATGCACCCAGCTAGGATTAGGATAAGAAGGCACTACAAAGATAAGTAAGGCTTATGCCTCTGTGAGCTCCTTGCACACAGGACCATAATCCATCTTCATGAGAACTCTTGTTGGGGTGTGATTCTCACTCAGTTTGTTGATGATGATCTGAAGGTCAGTGAGATTAAATTGCCAGACACACCATTGCTCACTGGCTGAGTTTGTATCTGTGCATTTGCCCATAACTTGATTTGTCCACATTCTGCTTTGCTCTTCCTGTTGGTACCCTTGCAGAGAGTCTAATAATTTTTCTTTGATGTACAAGTTGTATTTTGAAAAATATGACTAGATTTCAACTCTGAAATAAATGCCAGAGTAAAATGGCCTTAGATAAGAAAGCCTCAACTGGGTGCTATTTTACTCCACCTGAGGACACATGGAGATTCTCCAGTTGTCTCAATGTTGGGAGTGGTGTTGCTACTGGCATTTGGTAGATCAGAAGCAGGTGGGTGATATTGCTGAGCCTCCCACAGTTCACTCCTGCCTCCAAAACAACTTGTCTGGTTCAAAAACTCCTGAGGTTGGGAAGCTGTACCTTGAGTTAAGCAGAGCTAGACCCTTCAGTGAGAAAGGAGCCCATAGCCTGAATGGAAAGTGGAAAAAAAAAAAAGAAAAGAAATTCTCAATCCTACATCTGATAGAGGGTAATATCCAATGTATATAAAGAACTCAAGAAGTTAGACACCAGAGAGTCAAATAACCCTATTAAAAAAGGGGGGTACAGAGCTAAACAGAGAATTAACAACTGAAGAAACTTGAATGGCTCTAAAGCACCTAAAGAAATGTTTAACATCCTTAGTTATCAGGGAAATGCAAATCAAAACAACACTGAGATTCTACCTCACTCCGGTCAGAATGACTAAGATGAAAAACTCAGGGGACAGCAGATGCTGGAGAGGATGTGGGGAAAGAGGAACACTTCTCCATTGTTGGTGGGATTGCAAGCTGGTAAAACTACTCTGGAAATAAGTTTGGCGGTTCCTCAGAAAATTAGACATAGTACTACCTGAGGACCCAGATATACCACTCCTGGGTATATACCCAGAAGATGCTCCAATATGTAATAAGGACACAAGCTCCACTATGTTCATAGCAGCTTTATTTATAATAGCCAGAACCCAGATGTCCTTCAACAGAGGAATGGAGACAGAAATTGTAATATATGTACACAATGGAGTACTACTCAGCTATTAAAAATAGTGAATTCATGAAATTCTTAGGCAAATGAATGGAACTAGAAAGTGTCATCCTGAGTGAGGCAACCCAATCACAATAGAACACACATGGCATGCACTCACTGAAAAGTGGATGTTAGCTCAAAAGCTCAAAATATACAAGCTAACAATTCACAGACCACAGGAAGATCAAGAAGGAGGAGGACTGAAATGGGGGTGCTTTGGTTCCTCTGAGAATAGGAACAAAATACTCACAGGAGCAATAAAGGAGACAAAGTGTGGGGCAGAGACAGAGGGAAAGGCCACCCAGAGATTGCCCTACCAAGGATTCATACTATAAACAGTCACCAAACCCCGATACTATTATGGACAAGAAGTGCATACCAAAAGGAGCATTTCATGGTTGTCTCTGGAGGGGCCCTGCCAGAACCTTACACATACAGAGGCAGATGCTAGCAGCCAACCATTGGACTGGACATGGGGTCCCCAATGGAGGAGTTGGAGGGGGTCTGGAGGAGCTGAAGGGGTTTACAGTCCCATGGGAAGAACAACAATGTCGGCCACCCAGACGCCCCAGGACTCCCAGGGACTAAACCATCAACCAAGGGGTACACATGATTCCAGCCAAAAATGTGGCAGGGGAGTGCCTTGTCGGGCATCAGTGGGAGGAGTGGTCCTAGGTCCAGTGAAGGCTCAATAGATGCCCCAACAAAGGGAAATTGAGGGGCGGGAGGTGGGAGTAGGTCGGGTGGAGGGGCATATACTTGGAGGCAGGGGGTGGGAGGATGGGTTGGCGGTTTTCGGGGAGGGGGGAAACCGGGAAAGGTTTTAGCATTTGAAATGTAAATGAAGATTATATTCAATTAAAAAAAAGAAATTCTCAGCTTTCTTCCAAGAAACTTAGATCCTAGTACTTTTGGTGATGCTTGCGTCTGTAGATCCTATTCGCGCAACTAGATTTTCTATCCCCAGAATTCCCTTGGTTTGTGCTTTCTTTATTGCTTCTATTTCCATGTTCAGTTTCTGTCACCTAATTTTGGTTTGTTATTGCTTGGCTTTCTTGGCATTATGTAAGGGATTTATTGGTTTCCTTTAATTTTTTTGCATGCTCCCTCCTGGATTTCTTTAAGGGATTTATTTATTTACTCTTTAAGGACCTCTGTCATCTTCATGAAGTTGGTTTTAAGCTCATTTTCTTGTGCTTCAGTTTTGTTGGAATATTCGGGTCTTGCTGTCATAGGATAGCTGGGCTCTGGTGGTACCATATGCCCTGGTTGCTGTTGTGTTCTTACTCTGGCATCTAGGCATCTGGATTTGGGATGACCACTGGTCTAGGTGCTGATTTCTGAGTTCATCTCTGCTAGATGGGTGCTTTGTTCCTTGGTTTGTTTCCTCTTTGGGCTTCTGGTCTTTGTGGCCTGGATTTCTGGCGGTTAGAATGACCTTTGATCCATTTGGGACTCTGTCCCTACTGTTGGGGGATGGACTTCTGGTGACTAGCTTGGCCTTTGGTGCATCATGGGGTCTCTGCCTAAGTTGGGGGGTGGGATATGGTGATTAGGAGGGGAGTGGGGGTTGGGGTCACTTACTGACTGGAGGAGGTCTGCTGGTGGGCCACCTATCTGTTCTCTGACATCTGGTGTGGTCTCTGGTCCAGCCAGGAATCTCGGCCTGAGTTTGCCTATTTTTCTGGCTTGCCTGGCCTGTACCTGCTCTTTAAACTGTCCTAGCCTGCACCTGTTCTTCAGACTGGCATTGCATGGAGGGGTCCTGTGCAGTGGAAGTCCACCCAAGTTGGGGCCAATATCACAGCAGTGGGGTGGGATGTTGGACAGGGTGGGGCTTGAGGGGCAGCCAACTGTGCCTTTGGGTACTGAATCTAGGGAGTGGGGTAGTTCAGCTGGTAGCTGGGTCACTCACCCTGTTCTTCTGAGTTGTGTGACGTGAGCAGTGGTTTGCCTGAGTTTGGGCCAGGGGCGTGGCAGCAGAGCGGGCAGTGGGGCAGGATGGGGGGAAGGGGTTGTAGTGGAATGGGTCTTTGGGAACCAAATCTAGGATCTAGGGAGTGGGGAAGTTCTTTTGATTGGTGTGGCCTGCCAGAGTACTTTAAAGAAACTTAAGCCAGATCTTCATCCTAATTAGGTGGACTGCTCTTTTTAATAACTCGGATCTTTTAAAATCGAAGATAATGTCATTCTTATACTATGTGACAGAGAAATAAAAAGATAATTTTCAACTAGAATGCATTTATGCTTTGTGCAAAGCTGTACCAAAAGATGTGGTGTCATGCCTTTCCAGAACAGCGAACAACTCACGCTAATGCTTATCCAAGGCAAAAACCACAGTCATGATACATAGACTGGTTGAATAGTATGTGGGTCTCAACAAATGATCAAACTGTAGCCTCAATGTTGCTTGTCCCCACTATGAAAGGCTCAGAGGAATCGTACAAGTAGTACAGTACACTTCCATTTAGCTTCTCTTAACATCTATGATCATGGAATCCTTATCAAAGCTAAAACATTTATGTTGATAACAACACAGATGAGAGAGAGGTGATATGTTATATTTAGAAAAAAAAAAGACAACTGTGCATACTGCTTTGCCTCTGTAACGTGCACCATAGCTTGGAATGAAGCACCATGACTCACTGTGCTGATGTGATTTTCCTGAAAAAAATTAAGGTTTTTGCTGAAATCTGGCTATGTATATAAGATTGTGTTGCACTGATAAATTTTATTTGTCCTCTGTCAGGACAAAATAAAACAAAGAAAACACCCTACCTGAAAACCCAAACAACAATGACAAAACCTAACCAACCAACCAAAACCCCCAAACATACATACATACATACATACACACACACACACACACACACGTGCACTCCCAGCCTTTGAAAACATTTGAAAGTAGTTAGCCATGCAATACTTGTAGACAGGAAAATACTGTGAACAGATTTGTTTTGTTTTCAGAGAGGATCTCATGTAGTATAGGCTGGCCTTGAACTGATTATTCTGCAGGGATCAATAGTGTATCTCACTAAACGAAGTTTCTACAGTGCTGGGAACTGAAGCCAGGGTGTAGTGCAGCCTGGGCAAGCACTCTTACCAGTGAGTTGCAATCCCAGTTCTTAGATGGACATAAAAAAAGAGAGAACTTTGACTCTCCTCTCATATCACATGCAAGTTAATTTAAGATGAATAATAGACCTATATATAAATGTGAAAATTATAGAGCCTCTAAAATACATGCAGGAAAGTATCTTCATGATTTTCAGATGGGTTAAGTTCTCTTAGAGATGCCACAGAGACTTTAGTTTTAAGAGACCTGTATTCATAAGGGCTTTGTTCATGCTACTCAAGTGTCTTATTGACTGAGCTATGTAACCAACCCCAAATTCTATTTTCAAAAAGAAGCTATGAATAGAATTCATTGGCTCATAAAAGAAATAAAATATAACCAAAAGAAATCTAGAAGATTCTGTTATAATGGACTACAAAGGGATTGAAAACCCACAAGAATGAAGAGAACACGATGGGAATAAAGAAGCCCAGGTGGCTTCAAGAGATGCTGAAAAGATGCAATCTGTGACTCTATTAAATTTATAAAAATTCATGGATTAATTGAAGTAGGCACTAGGGTTTTCACATCTTTGACTATGACATCATTTTGTTGGATATATACACAAAAATTCTAAATTATTTCTTTCATCGTGCAATTTATAGAGCAAACAGAATAAAGACATAAACCAATAAACTTAAAAGCTCAATCTCTCTCTCTCTCTCTCTCTCTCTCTCTCTCTCTCTCTCTCTCTCTCTCTCTCTCTCTCTCTCTCTCTCTCTCTTTTAGTCTGGAAACAAAGAGTTATGGGATGGAGAGGGCCTATTCTTCTATTCTTCCTCCTGTTCTTTCTTCAGAGGACAGGGAGGCATGGTTGGGCTGTATTTCCAACCGTGTGGAATTCTGAGGTGGATGCCATCTGTGAAGTGCTTCCATGTTGGCCTGGACTTCCTTGGAGCTTTCAGCCACTCACTTGGGTATAATCTGACACATGACGTCACAGTCATCCATCTGGATGAATCTCACCCAGCTGTTGTACCCTCTGCTCTGGGTGGGGGTTCAAGCCACCCCATCTGTTCCCGAGGCCTCTCCACTTATCTATTCTCTGCTTGAGCCTCCAGCCATGACAGATGGTTCTTTCTCAGGATTACAGATCATTTTTCTCTGATCAGCGTCTCAGTGTCAATTTGTATTTAACGTTTAAAACTACCCCCATCCCTGCCATCGCCTTAGGTACTTACAGAGATTAATTGATACGCCATATGCATATGAGTGTGTATGTGTGCACATAATAACCATTTTACATGCACACACACAACTTCATTGCCTTCAGTATTCACACAACAATGCAGGCTCATAACTGCATTTCTACAGCACTCTTACACTCAGTTAGGCTTCTTTACAATCTCCAGAAATTAAAAAAAAAAAAAACCAACAACAACCAGAAAACCACCGCCCCCAACCATGGTGGGGTCTATGGTGAGTTAAGGATCATTTAAAAACCTCTGCTTTTCTATACTTATGATTACTTGAAAGCACAGATGTTCAAAGAGACCGGTACCAAGGGTCTGGATCTGCATCCTATCCCTCTGGTCAGACTGCCTTACTCATCTTCCTATAGCTACAAACTCAAGTTGAGACAATGTGAGGACTTGGGGGAGTGTGGGACAGAGATTGCCAGCTGGAGCATGTCAACTGTTGTTTCAAGCTAGGGAAACTTCTCATCAGTAAACCACAGAATAAGCTCGGCCATCTCTTTTATCTATTACGCATGCTTATAGATTAAAAGACAAAATTGACACACCAATGTTCCAACTGATTAAAAAAATAAATTTCATTTATCATTTAATGTGTAGTTATTATTTGTTTTTTTTTTTAATTTCTAGTAATGATGGCATGATGGCAATGGTTTCCTTGAAGACTTGACACCTGGATTACTCTATTTTATATCTATTTGCCTTTGTATGCTTCACACATCTAACAACATTCCATTTCACCCATTATTAACTAAGATGCAATTCTTGTCATGCCCCCACACTAGAGGGAGGATTTGATAATGTCTGAAGACGTGGTTTATATATATAAAACTTCTGGAGAGAGAATCTTCCTGTCATATGATGGATAGAGGTCAGGGACAGTGAAGACATCCTACAGGTCATAGGATAGGTGCAGTAAGGTACTGCCTGGCTCCAAAAGTTAATGATGCCATGGTCGAAGACCCCAACTGTATTTAGAGTCTGGCTTGCTTACAGTGATACTATGCTCAGTGTGCAATCTGGGGTGATCCTGTTCTCTGTAAAGAAAAGCTTAAAAGCATGAAATTGTAGGTACTCAAGTTGCTTTTATTTTATTTTATTTTATGTGCATGGGTGTTTTGGCTGAATGCATGTATGTGGTACCTGTGGAGGCTAGAAGAGGACTTCAGAACCCCTGTAACTGGAGTTAAAGATGGTTGTGAGCTGCCATGTGGGTGCTTGGAATCAAACCCAGGAGGTCCTCTGGAAGAATAAGCAGTGCTCGTAATGGTTGAGTCATCTCTCCAGCCCCAGGTTGCCCTTCTTACAGAATAGTTGACATGGTGAAAGGTCGTTGCAGAAATCAAAGCAACTTACTTTCACTTTGGTTAAATTCTAGGGCCAGCTAGACAGTGTGGGCTGGCAGAAGGATAGAGACTTGTTTATTCTACAAGAGAACCAGTTTGGACCTAAGTTTGGTTTGGAACTTAAGGTCTTCACTTTCATCTTCAGTGTTCTTTTTTAAAAAATTGTTATTATTATTATCATCATTATTACTATTATTATCTTTAATTTTTTTTTACAGTCCAGTTGTTATCCCTCTTCCGGTCCACTGTCCAGAAGTTTCTCATCCTATTCCTCCTCCCCCACTTCCAAGAGAATGTCCCCCCCCAACACCCTGCCAGGCCTCCACATTCCTTGGGGCCTCAAGTCTCTCAAGGGGTAGGTGCATCTTCTTTCCTTGAGGCCAGACCAGGCAGTCCTCTGCTGTATATATATCAGGGGCCTTGGACCAGCTAGTGCATGCTGCCTGGTTGGTGGCTCAGTGTCTGAGAAATCTTGGGGGTCCAGCAGGGCTGGGGACTGAACCTGTAAGTCTCCTGGTGCAATTTTTCAAACTCTCTAAAAAAAAAATCAGTGCACATAAAACAAGTGCAAGGGCCTTAAAGGCATTTCTTTGGCTTAAGTTCCAGATGTGCTCAATCTTTTGATATTTTTTTATACAACAGTTGTCATCTACAGAGTTCATTCTTCAGGGTGGTGCAATGGAGTTACAGAAATAAGTGTTAAGAATCATAATGTTTTAAATATATTTACAGCTCTGTTTGGGGCTTCATTCATAGCTATTCTGGTCAGAATGTGGCCTGCTGGCTACTGGTTAGACATTGGGCTAGGGAGGTGTGCACACCTCTGGGATAGTTTCCCAAAGATGGTCTGCTTTCTTTTTCTATGAAATGAAGGCATTTCTGGAAAGCCAGTTTCATCTACAAGACTCCTTGTCCTTGGATCTGTAGAGTCAATGTTGAAGGTATGACTTCTTGTTTTAAGCCTCCACTATAAAGGGAATCAGTGTATCTTTTCTTCCAAACCAAATAAGTAACCCTCAAACCTACCTATCTGAGTGCAGCTTCTAGGTTCAGTGTTTCCAGTACACCACTGAAGAGGGATGGTAATTTCTGCTTATTCTTTCATGGCCAGACACCACATTATCCCTCCTGAGAGCATGGGGATGGACACACCCTCTTTATGTAGATACATGGCAAACGAATGGCCAAAGAAAAGGACCAAACTATTCTTTCATTTTGATATCTGGTTAGTTTATATTATCTTTTCTAGTGAGAAACCCAGAGTCTGTAAGAAGTAGACTTTGATAAAAATTGCAATATTTTACTTGTAATAAATTTATTATGGCTTTATGTATGCATATATAAAATATGCACATATTTGTATATTTATACACGTATCTGGTACTGGGGATGGAACTCATGTGAGGGAAATATGTTACCAATCAACTATGTTCCCAGTCTGGTTGTATTTTCTTGAATAACTATTGTTTTCAGACACAGATAATTAACTTTTATGGATAAAACAAAACCGTTCAGGGGAAGGAGAATGGCTGACGTAAGGTTAAGCTGGTGATGAATGTGTAAGTCTTTATATACCAAAGGGAAAGAACCAATATATAATTGGGGCAAGTGATGACAGAGAAGAAAGATGAAATAGTCTTAGGAGCAGCATCTAAGGATGTTGTATGAAGTCAGGTAGATTCTCCAAATCAGGTGATTCCTTCCTTGCTGCTTTCATCTTTTCCTTTCTTTGAGACCAAGTGTTCTCAAGTAATCACTACAATCATAACTAGCAACTTAGTTCCCTGAGCATATTGAAAACATTTACCCTCCACCCTTGTCATTTTGCCAGGTGTTGGAAGAGTCCAAAAAATGAGAAAAGATGTCCTTAAGCCATGTTCATTTGTAAGTTGGCTAGAATTAGCTCTTGATGCATATCTTAACATACTGGAGCCACACGGGATGTGTATGATACTTAGAAATATGAAGGGCAGAATCAAATATTGAGTCTTTTTTTTTCTTCTGTAATCTTGAATTTATGAGACTGATATCTGGGCCAATATGATCAAGGAATTTGTAACAATATTTGGTTGATGTCACTTTCTTACACCCCCTCAACATAATGAATAACACAGAACTGGAATGTTTCTTCCTGCATTAGCTCAGGGGGTGGGGGAGGCCTTCAAGCTGCTCTCACTTTTTCCAAAGAGCTTCACTCATTCTTTCTCCTAATTAACCTAGAGTATTATGTAGAAACCAAATAAATAGTCTCCCAAAGGCAATATCCTCTCTTTGGTTGTTCCAGAAAACTCTGCTGATTCATTTGCAGTTGGGCTTGAAGAGTTTTGTAGGCATGAGATACCAAAGAAGCCACACTTGATCTGAGCAGCACCTGTGACTCCTTGGTCTTTCCCAAACATGGGTCACTCATCAACTGTTGCTCTGGGGTGAGGAGGTTTAACATGGCTTTGGGAGCCACCTCTAAAAAGTACCACTTACATCCTTACACACTCGGTTGATGTTTCCTTTTGTTTTTTTCTTCCGCCCTGAAATTTGGGTAAATCATATTAAGTAGCCTTTTTGTGTTCCAGGAGCCTGGGTTCACTGAAATGGAATTGTGTCCATCCTTGTAGTTCCTTCCTTAGAGGGAGTTTCTTTTGAGTCTAACTCGCCAGCCAGGCTAGTTTAGCCAGGTGAAAGCCTGGTTGGAGGATAGATGTCTCATTATCTAATAGTGATAGAAACAGCAGTGACAGCAATAATGCTGAGATGCTCCAAAGTGCAAAGTATACAAGGCTAGCAAAAAAGATCAAGATGGAAGCCAGTTTGTAGGAGAAAACCTTCTGACAACATCTTGCTAAAGGAATATATGTTGCCAAATGTGGCCAAAGGAATGTAAATCTTCCTTGTTACCCTTTACTGCCTCCCTCTCTCTTTCATTAAGACAGGATTTCTCTGTGTAGCCTTGGCTGACCTACAACTCACTCTGTAGACCAGGCTGGTCTCAACCTCACAGAGATCTATCTGCCTCTACCTCTCAAGTGTTGGGACTAAATGCATGCACCACCGTCAGCTACTGTTAATTTTTTTTTTTGTGGTTTTTCGAGACAGGGTTTCTCTGTGTAGCCTTGGCTGTCCTGGAACTCACTCTGTAGACCAGGCTGGCCTCAAACTCAGAAATCCTCCTGCCTCTGCCTCTCAAGTGCTGGGATTAAAGGCGTGCGCCACCACCGCCCGGCTACTGTTAATTTTTAATGTGATGCCTGTGACTACTGGGACGAGGCCAAGCATTTGGACCTGCAGTAGCTTGTGCCGAAATGTACTCAACTAATTTATTCAAATACTATGATTCTCCCCAGGGTCAGTACACCCCAGTTTGTATAAGTGCTTAGTCACTAAAATCATGCCTGACACAGTAAAGTACGGTTAGTCTTCAGCTTCCCGAAGGCACCACTCCCCTCTTTTTCCTGGCTGGCATATTCCACCCTTCCTAAAACATGTCTTTCAAGATTTCAATGGTGGTATGAGGATTTTACTTTGTATTGCTGGCCATCTACGTACCCTGGTGGAGCCTGGGGCCTGTGCTAGTCCATAACTTCACTTACTTTCCTATTTTTCTTTGTGTGGGTCACTCTAATGCCTTGGTCCTCAAATTCCTTATATGCAAGTCAGTCAAGTAGTTAGTTAGCTAGAGGGCTTAGTTTGTGTTTTGAAGATGTATTCATTGAAGGCCACTGGCAACACCTCTAACAGAAATGTAGACATGTTTGAGACGTAACCTTCAGATTTTCCGAATGCCACTCAGGAAAAATAATTCTTTTCAATAAAAAAGTACCTATTGTATAAAACATTTGTGGTAGAGGCAGGCAGGTTCCAAGTGTCCACGATGCTGAAGGGACCTCCACGGGAGCTACTGTTTAGTGGAAATGAACATAGAGGACTATAGTGAGCACTTGTTCCAAATGCTATGTCTAGCTGAAGTTGATATGGTTCCAGTAGTAGGAGAAAAGAAGTACCCCACAACCTAAAAGCTTGGAGGATACTAGCAAAGCAAGTTAGTGGGCATAACCTCCTCAGAATGTGTGAGCTGTCAGAGCTGCTGGGTGGAGTTCCATTGGTCTGCAAAGGCCTCCTAAAGGGATAAAAGCTGAGAAGGGCCTGGAATTTTGGAAGGAACCCATTTAGATGAAAAATCAATAGTTTTTTTAGTACGATGATTCTCTTTCCTGATAGCTCCTCTAACTCAGGAAAGTTAATATCTGAGAGAGACTGATTGTGGCTTGCTGCTCGTAGTCACAGACCTCACAAGGAACTAGGTCAAAGCTGTTCTTTGGTCCAGTGAAATCCTGTTACTTAACAAGATCAGAAAGTCTAAGAAAATGTAATGTTTATTACATGGCTGTGTTGGATTTTGTAATCCATAGTTTAGAAAATACGACTCTGATGTTCAGCCAGATTTAAGAGCCAATGCCTTATTAGTCATTAGTCACATCTCCATGGAAGCACTGTATTCAAACTGGGAACTTCAGGTCAAGGGAGAGATGTCAAACTTGGAGTGAGTCCAGAGAAGAGTAATCAAAGCCATTAGAAGTTAGGATAGAAACATTCCAGAAATAAAAAAGAAGTGCAAATGAGATGAACAGAATGCAGAAGACGGAATCAGACTTTCAATATGGAATTGGCATTTAGTGGTAGGTAATAACTATGCTCTATGTGTGCCAGTGAGAGAAACTGGAGGGAGTAAACTATGAGCAACTAAGATTTAAAGCAGACAGGCTAATTTCAGATGAGGCCTGAGAGATGTGTGAGTAGTGGTGAAGATGTTTTCGGAGTGTACTTTGCATTGGCTTGAAAAGATAGGAATTAGGGCAACATATTGTTGCTTTATATTCACAGGCCAATTCCTCAGAACCAACCCTTAATCTACATTGTGAATTGAAGTCCCAGAAAGAAGCCCTAGCCAAGGTAAATATTTTACAAAGCTGATTGGCCGATTGTAACATTATCGATTGTGGTTAGAATGTCGCAGGTCTGGAGCCAAACTAGCTTGGGCTATCTTCAGTCCCCTTTAAATAGCCATTCATTTCCTATCTCTGTGTCTGACTTAACTTTTGGGAATGTATGAGTAGACTACTTACTAGTTGCCATTATCTCAAAGGCTAAGAAAGTCGTCAGCTAGTATCTAAAGACTATAGCAGGGATTCCCCTCATTTACTGGAATCCATCTACCTGGTGTGTGTGTGTGTGTGTGTGTGTGTGTGTGTGTGTGTGTGTGTGTGTGTGTGTGTGTGTTCTGTGCATGCAGGTTCTCATGAAGATCAGAGGCATCAGATCCTCTGGAGCTAGAGTTACAAGTGATTGTGAGCTGCCAGACATGTGTTCTGGGAACTGAAGTCTGATCCTGCAAGGGCAGTACATATTCTTAACCATGGAGCCCTTTCTCCAGCCCTACAATGTATTTTAAAGTGCCTCGACGTATGAGTTTATTTTGTTCTCTTACTGTAAAAACTTCATGAAACTGTTCCCATATTGGCACATGGCACTTTGGGTGGCCTAAACCTGTGTTCCAGAGCCATAGGCACTTATATTTGGTTCTAAAATAAATGATCTCTTATTCCCTTTGAGGTGAGAGTTGTAATTCTGTATCAACAACATCTTGCTGGAGATATGGCTCAGCAGTTAAGAGCATGGACTGCTCTTCTGAAGGTCCTGAGTTCAAATCCCAGCAACCACATGATTGCTCACAACCATCTGTAATGAGATCTGATGCCCTCTTCTGGTGTGTCTGAAGACAGCTACAGTGTACAGTGTACTTACATATAATAAATAAATAAATCTTTTAAAAAAAAAAGCCAGGCAGTGGGGGCGCACGCCTTTAATCCCAGCACTTGGGAGGCAGAGGCTAGGCGGATTTCTGAGTTCGAGGCCAGCCTGGTCTACAGAGTGAGTTTCAGGACAGCCAGGGCTACACAGAGAAACCCTGTCTCCAAAAAAAAACAAAACAAAACAAAACAAAACAACATCTACCAGGGGACCTCCAACCAAGGACACTCTTGCTTGACTGGAGACATTGGTCTGATGCCTGAGGATTGTAGACAATTCATGACCATGGAAGATGAAGAATAGGGAGGGGAAGTTCTTTTACGGAAAAGTTGCCCTGAGTTTTAAAAGTTCTCAGGTTCTTTAGCTACTGGGCAGATGGAGACTAATAGTTACCAGTTCACATAGTGGCTACTGAGCCTAGAATTAGTTATGGAATGTTAGCTGTGAAGACACTCTCATCTAGTGCTTGAGGGGCGCTCAGAGTATGGAGTTATTGCATGTTTCAGAGAGAGAGAGAGAGAGAGAGGAAGAAGAAGAAGAAGAAGAAGAAGAAGAAGAAGAAGAAGAAGAAGAAGAAGAGGAGGAGGAGGAGGAGGAAGAGGAGGTGGAGGAGGAGAAGGGGAAGGGGAGGGAGGGGAGGGAGAGGCTCCATGGTCATATGTGGTCCTAGGATAAAAGTTCAAAGTTCAACAGATTCATGTTCTGTGGGGATTCTTAGAAGCATAGTATTATTACTAAGAAGCCCGTCCAGCTGTAGCTGAGTGGCTCACCAGATCATTTCTCCACGAAAGATTGTGGTAACTGGGATGGTCAAGAACAGTTCTCAAACTAGTATTTAAAAAATACCATCCTAGTCTAGCATGGCTGTCCTCTGAGAGGCTCCACCCAGCAGCTGACTGAGACAGATACAGACACCCACAGCCAAACAGTTGATGGAGTTTGGGGACTCTTATGGACGAATAGGAGGAAGGTCTGTGGGCCCCAAAGGAGATAGGCTCTCCACAGGAAGACATAGAGTCAACTAACCTGGACCCTGGGGCTCTCAGAGACTGAATCACCAACCAAAGAACATACAGGGACTGGTCCTAGACCTCCCCACATATATGTAGCAGATGTGAAGCTTGGTCTCCATGTGGTTCCAGAATAATTGGAGCAGGGCTATCTCAAAAGCTGTTGCCTATACTCGGATATGTTCTTCTAGCTAACTGCCTTGTCTGGCCTCAGTGGGAGAGGGTGCACCTAACTTCACAGAGACTTGAAGTGCCAGGGTGAAGGGATGCCCAAGGGTGCCCACACCCACTCTGAGTAGAAGGGGATGGTATGGTGATGGGGGAAAGATTGTATAAGGAGGTGACCAGGAGGGGTGCAGTGAGCAGGATGTAAAGTGGATAAGTAAAAGTAATAATAAAAGATAGCATCCTAGCTGGGCATGGGACAACTACATTTAATCTTAGCACTTTGGAGGCTGAGGCAGAAGGATTGGTGCAAGTTTGAGGCTAGCTTGGGTTCTAGTATAGCGAGTTCCAGGCCAGCCTAAGCTTTAGTGTGAGACTTTATTTCAATCCCCCCCCCAAACCAACAAATAAAACAAAATAAACTAAAGGAGACAAGGATATGGCTCAGTTGGTAGAAGGTCTGCCTAGCCTGCTCAAAGCCTCAAAGTCCTGGATCCAATCACAAACATTACACAAAACTGTGTGTGGTGGTACATGCCTATAATCCCAGCTCTTTGGAAGTAGCAAGGCAGGATGATAAGAATTTCAAGGTTGTCTTTGACTACATAGCAGATTCGAGGCCAGCCTGAAATACATGTGACCCATGTCTCAACAAACAAACAAAAATAAAAATAGCATCCTAGTTGGATCCAGTTGTATAGGTCTCTAACCTCAGCTACTAAGCAAGAAGCAGAAAGATAACAAGTTTTAATCTATACCACTGATAAAAATATTTAATAAATGAAAATTTTAAAAGGTGTCCTGGGCTTGGAGAGATGGCTCAGTGGTTAAGAGCATTTGTTACTCTTCCAGAGGACCTAGATTCAATTCCCAACACCAACAGGGCCACTCACTAGTTCCAGGTGATTTGACACTCTTTTCTGGCCTCTGTGAGCACCAGGTACACACATGGCACACAGACATACATGCAGGCAAACCGCAAATACACATAAAATTAAAATAAAAACTAAGAAAGCACATCAAGATTTAATAAGGTCAACAGAGTTACATGTTGTCATGCATAGGCTTAGCAACAGGTTAAGGCATGAAAAAAAGGGTCCTGGAATTTTAAAAGCATCTTTTCATGTTGCCACTCTGGTTACTGGGAGACAAGGGAACTGCCTCCAACCTCCAATTAGCTTGTTTCTCTTAAAGTGGTTCTTTATTATTTTGTTTAATTTCATGAAGCCAAACAAAAACAGAACTCTTTAACATTGCCTTCCAAGGAATAGAAAATATCAATCTATGTATCTTGAATAGAAGCCATGGATCATTATTTAAGCCCAAATCGCCTATGGTAATCTGCATTTTGGCCATTTTGTACACAACAGAATTAATTTAATTTTGGATAAAGATACAGAGTAGTCAAAGGAACTGGAACTAAATAATTGCTGTTTTTCAAAAATTATGTAAGTGTTTTTTCGAGCCTTTGTTTTGCAGTTCCTCAAACCAGTTATATTTGGGGCTGCTGGAAGAAGCTGACTCCTGCTGTCTGCAACCCTGGCTGCAGAGGCAGCATATTCTGCTAGAGTATTTTAGTTGTTTTTATGCTGAGATGAATAGGCTATTTGAAGTGAAAGGCGGACTGGTAGTTCCTATTGGAATGAACGGATCATAAATCCGTTCATGCCAAACTGTGAACACAGACAATGCACTGAAGGCAATTTTTATTTGGTAATTACTGTCTTTGTTCTGAAGCTATGCCAGTGCTAAGTGATTGAAAAGTTCCCAGAACAAACAGTGAAGGGACACAGCTCCTTCGTTAGCCTAAACTGCCTTTGAGTTGATCTCATTTATTGTGACATTTTGCTTTTCTTATTTTTTTCCAAACAGAATTAACATGCTTTTTACATTTGTGTGTTCAAATTCTGTGGGAATGAGAAAGGATCATTATCTTGCATCTTCCTAAACTTTATTAGAGGGGTGCCTTCTAAATGAGACCACAGACTTTGCTGCTCCAGGGCTCTGCATTGAAGGCTGCCTTTTGGAAGAGTGTCAGCATACAAGTCAAAAGGCTAGATAATCCCCAGAAAGGAAGAGAGACAGGGAGGGTAGGAGAGAGGAAGAGAGGGAGGGAGAGAGGGAGGGAGGGAGGGAGAGAAGGAGGGAGTGAAGGAAAGAGAGAGAGAGGGAGAGACCAAGAGAGGGAGAGAGGGAGAGATAGCTATTGAAAATGTTCACGTAAAGGTTATAAATATATTGTTTTACTTGAATATCAATTCCTTAGCCCAAATAACACTCACAAAAGCATTCTACAAGTGCCCAAAGTTACATCTATATGTTCTTTTTGATCTTGCTAATGATCTAATTGTGATGTTACACATGATGTGATTCTAGCAATATTGAAAATGAAGATCTTAAATGAAACAACATTCAGTTCAACTACTACTAAATGCTACCTACTTTATGGCAGTCATTGGAGGTAGGAGATGAGTAACTCATAGATCCCCTAGTAAAGATGTTGGTATTTAGCATTAGTGAGTCCTTGCAGTTCAATTATTTATCATAAAAATACTCATAAATTGGATATGTAAGCAAAAGTCAGCAGAGCCTTTTGAGAGTGTAGTGAGAAACTGATTACCTAATAAAGTCTGTCCTCCATCAAACATCATGCTAGGCTCTTTGTTAGTCAACACTTGAAGATGAAGATCTTAAATGAACATCTTAAATGAAAAACCATCAATTATATTCAGCTAATGCTAATTGGTACCTAAGTTATGGTAGTCATTGATGGTAAAATATAAGTTAGCTAAATATTCTCCATTAAAGAGTTCATAGTCTAGGAAAGGAATTTGGTAAGTAATGGTGTTGTTCAAAGTTTATGTTGTAAAATGTAGTGTTGTGATGCAAATAGTTTTTAGCCTGAAACTGTCAAGCTTGCTAATGTGAAGGACATTAATTTATAAAAGTGGATGCTGCTGCTGGTGAATGACTAAAGCCACTGGCACAGCTGGGATAAGAGTCTTGTAGAGTTATTTGTGGTTGGGGTTAAAGTCAGCTATGGGTGAAGGGCCACACAACATTTTCTGGTGCTGGGAATTGAACCCAGGACAGTACACATATGCCAGACAAGCACTTTACTATTGAACTTCATTCCTGGCCCTTTTGAATTTTTATTTTTATTTCATGTTGACACGAGGTCTTGCTGTGTAGCCCTGGCTGGCCTTGAAATTTTAGCTCTTCTAGCCTCCACTTAATATCCAAGAGTACAGCTATCTACCTAGCTATCAAACAGGTTTACCAGGAGAGTTGTGTCAAAAGCAAAGTCAACAAGTGCCACTGTTGTTTAATATATGGTAGTATTGTTGTCATGAATCTAACATACAATAAATATGGTAGGGACTAGAGAGCAGGGAATGAATTTACCCATGCCAGAGTAGAAAAGGCAAATTTATTTACTATACTGCAAGGGAGGAGCAGGCAAGGGGACTAACAGACTGAATGCTTTTCTTTGGAGCTATATCTCCTTTTTGGTTAGGCTGATGCACTATGAAATCCCTGTCATGTAAATTAAGGCAGTTCTGATTGGCCAATGTTAAATCCTGGGCAGAGATTGACCTTAGAGGTTGACAGCTCTGTGGTTGTGATTAATTTTGATTGGCCTCCCTCAGTTACATTGTTCTGCTGCTCAGGGTTTCCCCCAGAAAGGGGCTACTGTTTTCTTTATAGAAAGCATTCTGGTCTAGGCTTGCATTGTGGGAATTCCCTGGCAAGGACTGTTCCCTTTCTTGTCTCTCAATGATGGTCTTCTTTCTAAAACAAAATATAAAATTCTTTTACTACTTTAAAGGAATGAATTCATTTTTCTTTTCAGAAAATCCTACTGTTTTTAGCACTTACTATGACATTTGGTTTCTACATTAGGCAGATTAATTATAGTTGTTTTTCTTTTTCTTTTTTGCAGTGCTAAGGATAGAACATGGCATTGCACATGCTAGAGGAAAGAACCCTAGCACTGAGCTATATCCCTAGCTCTAGACAGAATGGTTTTTCTTTTATTACATTCATTTATTTTTATTTAAAATATTTTATTAGTTCTTTAAGAATTTTATGCAAGGACCACAGGGTGAGCGGCGCCCGGAGACTGCCCTCCGCCATCTTTGCTCCAGTGACCAGGTAGTTGGGACCGCCAGGCTCAGAGACAGACAGGCATAATATCGCTTCGGTTTCAGGCAGCTTGTGTGTAACCTGCTCCCAGGTGCTGGGCTGATCTGCAGTAACCAGCGCGCCAGTTCCGCGGTGGGACCTTCTGCCTGGTGGAGGGACCCCGCGCAGGGAGGGAGCCTGCCAGCTTCCCTTCCGCGACCTCTGTTCCCGCGCACTGCGCTGGAGAGACCGGTACCCAGGCTCTCCCCCCGATATAACATCACTTGGGACACGGCCTGTTGGGGCTTCCTTCTGTGCCCGAGGGCGGGTTGGCGCTGTGGTCGTCTGGGTGCCAGATCGGCGGGCCATCGTGACCACAGGGTGAGCAGCGCCACGGAGAGTGCCCTCCGCCATCTTTGCTCCAGTGACCAGGTAGTTGGGACCACCAGGCTCAGAGACAGACAGGCATAATATCGCTTCGGGTTCAGGCAGCTTGTGTGTAACCTGCTCCCAGGTGCTGGGCTGATCTGCAGTGACCAGCGCGCCAGATCTGCTGTGGGACTTCTGCCTGGCAGAGGGACGCCCCCTCCCCCCCCAGGAGAGATCACACACCCCTGCACAGGGCAGGAGCATGCCAGCCTCCCTTTGGCGACCTCTGCTCCAGGAATCCACTAGGCTGAGCCTTTAGATGTGCAAGGCCTCCCCAATATAAGATCACTTGGGGCAAAGCACATTAGGGCTCCAAAGTCACTCAGGAGCAGGCAGGCCCCAGAAATCGGTGCCAGGGGAATCCTGGTAATCCAGGGGGGGCAGAAATAGCTTTGCAGGCTCACAGGAGATCCAACCAACAGCCAGTGGCAGCAGGACCAACTAACACCAGAGGTATCCAGATGGCAAAAGGCAAACGTAGGAATGTTACTAACAGTAATCAAAGTAATGTGGGACCATCCGAACCCAACTCTCCAACAGCAGCAAGTCCTGGATACCCCACCACACCTGAAAGACAAGATCTGGATTTAAAATCACTTCTCATGATGCTATTAGAGGATCACAAGAAGGACACAAATAAATCTCATAAAGAGTTACAGGAGACCATGAATCAACGGTTAGAAGCCCTTACAAAGGAAACACAAAAATCGCTTAGAGAAATGCGGGAGAACATGGATCAAAAGATGGAGGCGCACAAGGAGACAACACAAAAATCGCTTAACGAGATGAATCAACGGGTAGATGCACTCACAAAGGAATCACAAAATTTGCATAAAGAAATGCAGAAGAATATGGGTCAACAGACGGATGCCCATAAGGAGGCAACACAAAAATTGCTTAAAGAAATGAATCAACGGTTAGATGCCCTTACAAAGGAAACACGAGAACTGCTTAAAGAAATGCAGGAGACGATGGATCAACAGATGGAATCCCATGAGGAGGAAACACAAAAATCGCTCAGAGAAATGCAGGAGAACGTGGGTCATCAGGAAGAAATCCTGAAAGAGGTAATGCAAAAATACCTTAAAGAAATACAGGAAAATACAAACAAACAAGTGAAGGATCTCAGCAAATCCATCCAGGAACTAAAAAAGGAAGTAGAAACAACTAAGAAATCACAAAGGGAGACAACTTTGGAGATAGAAAACCTTGGGAAGAAATCAGGAGTCATAGATGCAAACATCAACAATAGAATACAAGAGATGGAAGAAAGAATCTCAGGTGCTGAAGATTCCATAGAAAGCATCGACTCAACAGTCAAAGAAAATGCAAAATGCAAAAAACGCGTAACCCAAAACATCCAGGAAATCCAGGACACAATGAGAAGACCAAACCTAAGGATTATAGGTATAGATGAGAGTGAAGATTTGCAACTTAAAGGGCCAGTAAACATCTTCAACAAAATTATGGAGGAAAACTTCCCTAACTTAAAGAGAGAGATGCCGATGAACATACAAGAAGCCTACAGAACTCCAAACAGACTGGACCAGAACAGAAATACCTCCCGTCACATAATAATCAAAACACCGAATGTTCTAAACAAAGAAAGAATACTAAATGCAGTAAGAGAAAAGGGCCAAGTAACATACAAAGGAAGACCTATCCGAATCACATCAGACTTCTCACCAGAGACTATGAAAGCCAGAAGATCCTGGGCAGATCTCATGCAGACACTAAGACAGCACAAATGCCAGCCTAGACTACTATACCCAGCAAAACTCTCAATCACCATAGATGGAGAGACCAAGATATTCCATGATAAAACCAAATTTTCACAATATCTTTCCACAAATCCAGCCCTGCAACGGATAATAGGTGGAAACCTCCAATACAGGGAGAGAAACAACACCCTGGAAAAAATGAGATAATAACCTTCTTGAATCAAACCCAAAAGTAGATAACCACTCAAACATAAAGATAGCGTCAAGAATGGCAGATGGCAATAATCACTATGCCTTAATCTCTCTTAATATCAATGGTCTCAATTCCCCAATTAAAAGACATAGACTAGCAGACTGGATACGTAAACAGGACCCAGCATTTTGCTGCATGCAGGAAACGCACCTCAGTGTCAAAGACAAACACTACCTCAGAGTAAAAGGCTGGAAAACAATTTTACAAGCAAATGGCCCCAAGAAACGAGGTGGAGTAGCCATCCTAATATCGGATAAAATTGATTTTCAACCCAAAGTCATCAAAAAAGACACAGAAGGACACTACATACTGATCAAGGGAAAAATCCACCATCAAGAACTCTCAATCCTGAATATCTATGCTCCAAATGCAAGGGCACCCTCATTCGTAAAAGAAACTTTACTAAAACTCAAAGCACACATCGCACCGCACACAATAATAGTGGGTGACTTCAACACCCCGCTCTCTGAAATGGATCGTTCAGGAAAGCAGAAACTAAACAGGGACACAGTGAATCTAATTGAAGCCTTGGACCAACTGGAACTAACTGATATATATAGAACATTTCATCCTAGAGCTAAAGAATACACCTTCTTCTCAGCTCCTCATGGTACCTTCTCCAAAATTGACCATATAATTGGTCACAAATCAGACCTCAACAGATACAAGAAGATAGAAATAATCCCATGCCTCCTATCAGATCACTATGGAATAAGGGTGGTCTTCAATGGCAACAAAAACAAAAGAAAACCCACGTACACATGGAGGCTGAACAATGCTCTACTCAATGATAACTTGGTCAAGGTGGAAATAAAGAAAGAAATCAAAGACTTTTTGAAAGTTAATGAAAATGAAGGCACAACATACCCTAACTTATGGGACACAATGAAAGCAGTGCTAAGAGGAAAATTCATAGCCCTGAGTGCCGCCAAAAAGAAACGGGAGACAGCATACACTAACAGCTTAATGGCACACCTGAAAGCCCTGGAACAAAAAGAAGCAAATACACCAAAGAGGAGTAGAAGGCAGGAAATCATCAAACTCAGGGCTGAAATCAATCAAGTAGAAACAAATAAAACCATACAAAGAATCAACAAAACGAGGAGTTGGTTCTTTGAGAAAATCAACAAGATAGATAAGCCCTTAGCCAGACTAACCAGAGGGCACAGAGATAGTATCCAAATTAATAAAATCAGAAACGAAAAGGGAGAGATAACAACAGAAACTGAGGAAATTCAAAAAATCATCAGATCCTACTACAAAAACCTGTATTCAACACAACTAGAAAATCTTGAGGAAATGGACAATTTCCTTGACAGATACCAAGTACCAAAATTAAATCAGGATCAAATAGACCATCTAAACCGTCCTATAACCCCTGAAGAAATAGAAGTTGTCATTGGAAGTCTTCCAACCAAAAAAAGCACAGGTCCAGATGGTTTTAGTGCAGAATTCTATCAGACCTTCAAAGAAGACCTAACACCAATACTCTTCAAACTGTTCCACAAAATAGAAACAGAAGGAACACTACCCAACTCGTTCTATGAAGCCACAATTACACTAATACCAAAAGCACACAAAGATCCGACAAAGAAAGAGAATCTCAGGCCAATCTCTCTTATGAATATCGATGCAAAAATACTCAATAAAATTCTTGCCAACCGAATCCAAGAACACATCAAAACGATCATTCACCACGATCAAGTAGGCTTCATCCCAGGGATGCAGGGATGGTTCAATATAAGGAAATCCATCAATGTAATCCACTACATAAACAATCTCAAAGAAAAAAACCACATGGTCATCTCATTAGATGCTGAGAAAGCATTTGACAAAATTTAGCATCCTTTCATGCTAAAGGTCTTGGAAAGATCAGAAATTCAAGGCCCATATCTAAACATAGTAAAAGCAATTTACAGCAAACCAGTAGCCAGCATCAATCTAAACGGAGAGAAACTTGAAGCAATCCCACTAAAATCAGGGACTAGACAAGGCTGCCCTCTCTCTCCATATCTTTTCAATATAGTACTTGAAGTTCTAGCTAGAGCAATTAGACAAGAAAAAGAGGTCAAAGGGATACAAATTGGAAAGGAAGAAGTCAAACTATCACTATTTGCAGACGATATGATAGTATACATAAGCGACCCAAAGAACTCCACCAGAGAACTCCTACAGCTGATAAACGACTTCAGCAAAGTGGCCGGATATAAAATCAACTCAAGCAAGTCAGAAGCCTTCCTATACTCAAAGGATAAGCAGGCTGAGAAAGAAGTAAGAGAAATAATACCCTTTACGATAGCCACAAACCATATTAAGTATCTTGGCGTGACGCTAACCAAACAAGTGAAAGATCTGTATGACAAGAACTTCAAGTCTCTGAAGAAAGAAATTGAAGAAGACCTCGGAAGATGGAAAAATCTGCCATGCTCATGGATTGGCAGGATTAATATAGTAAAAATGAGCATCTTACCAAAAGTAATACACAGATTCAATGCAATCCCCATCAAAATCCCAACTCAATTCTTCATAGAGTTAGAAAGAGCAATTCAAAAATTCATCTGGAATAACAGAAAACCCAGAATAGCTAAAACTATTCTCAAGAGTAAAAGAACCTCTGGGGGAATCAGTATCCCGGACCTCAAGCTGTACTACAGAGCAATAGTGTTAAAAACTGCATGGTATTGGTACAGTAACAGACATGTAGATCAATGGAACAGAATTGAAGACCCAGAAATGAATCCACACTCCTATGGTCACTTGATCTTTGACAAAGGAGCTAAAACCATCCAGTGGAAAAAAGATAGCCTTTTCAACAAATGGTGCTGGCTCAGCTGGAGGTCAACATGCAGAAGAATGCAAATTGACCCATCCTTATCTCCTTGCACTAAGCTCAATTCTAAGTGGATCAAAGATCTCCACATAAAACCAGACACACTGAAACTAATAGAAGGGAAACTAGGGAAGAACCTTGAACATATGGGCACAGGGGAGAATTTCCTGAACAGAACTCCAATAGCTTATACTCTAAGATCAAGAATAGACAAATGGGACCTCATTAAATTACAAAGTTTTTGCAAGGCAAAAGACACCGTCAAAAAGACAAAGCGGCAACCAACTAACTGGGAAATGATCTTTACCAACCTTACATCCGACAGAGGGCTAATATCCAAGATATACAAAGAACTCAAGAAGTTAAACTCCAGAGAGGCAAGTAACCCTATTAAAAAATGGGGTACAGAGCTCCACAAAGAGTTCTCACCTGAAGAATATCTAATGGCTGAGAAGCACCTAAAGAGATGTTCATCATCCTTAGTCATTAGGGAAATGCAAATCAAAACAACCCTGAGATTCCATCTCACACCAGTCAGGATGGCTAAGATCAAAAACACAGGAGACAGCAGTTGTTGGCGAGGATGTGGAGAAAGAGGAACACTCCTCCACTGCTGGTGGAATTGCAGGCTGGTACAACCACTCTGGAAAGCAGTCTGGCGGCTCCTCAGAAAACTGGGCATGACACTTCCGGAGGATCCGGCTATACCACTCCTGGGCATATACCCAGAGACTTTACCTGCATGCAATAAGGACACATGCTCCACTATATTCATAGCAGCCTTATTTATAATAGCCAGAAGCTGGAAAGAACCCAGATGTCCCTCAACGGAGGAATGGATTCAGAAGATGTGGTATATTTACACAATGGAATACTACTCTGCAATTAAAAACAATGAATTCACGAAATTCCTAGGCAAATGGTCAGAACTTGAAAATATCATCCTTAGTGAGGTAACCCAATCACAAAAGATCACACATGGTATGAAGTCACTGATAAGGGGATATTGACCCAGAATCTCAGAATACCCTAAACACAATCAGCATATCAATAGATTTCTAAAAAGATGGAAGGAGAGACCCCTGGTCCTGGAAAGACTGGATGTAGGGGAACGCCAGGACAGAGTAATGAGAGGGGGTTGAACGGAGAAAAGAGGGAGGGAAGGGGGCTTATGGGACTTTCGGGGAGGGAGGAAACGGGAAAGGGGAAGTGATTTGGAATGTAAATTAAAAAAATAAAATAAAATTAAATTAAAAAAAAAAGAATTTTATGCAATATATTTTGATTATACTTACCCTTCTCCTTCCCCCCAGATCCTCCAAGACCCACCTCTACCTCCCTATCCTCTCAAATTTTGTTTTTTTTTCTTATTTAAAAAAGATCCATTTAGTCTAATTTATGATGCCCACATATTCCTCAGTGTATGGCCATCCAGTGGATCATGGTCAAACTACCAGGGACCATACCCTTAGAGGTGAGAGACTTTCCTTCATCCAGAAGTCATCACCTGGCCATAGCTCCCCAGTTTAGGGTAGGAGCTTGTGGACTCCTTCTTTCGCCACAGTAGAACACTGACTTGGTATTGAGCAGATTGTGTGCAGGACCTGTATCTGCCTTGAGTTAATGAATACAGTGGCTCAGTTACATACAGAAAACATTGTTTTGCTCTGTTCCTCACTGACCTCTGGCTCTTACAGTCTTTCAGACTCTCTCTTCCACAGTGGTTCCTGAGCTTTGGACAAAAGTTAGGGTGGATGTCTTAGCTTAGGTTTCATTTCTGAGAAGGGACACCATAATCAAGGCAGCTCTTTTAAAGGAAAACATTTAACTGGGGCTGGCTTACAGTTTTAGAGGTTCAGTTTGTTATCATCATGGTGAGAAGCAAGACTGCATGCAGGTGGACATGGTGCTGGAGGAGCTGAGAGTTCTACGTCTTGATCCAAAGGCAGCAGAAGGGAACTTTCTTCTGCAGGCAGTCAGGAGGAGGCTCTGATTCCACTCTGGGCAGAGCTTGAGTATAGGAGACCTCAAAGCCCACCTACACAGTGAAACATTTCCTCCAAGAAGGCCACATCTACTCCAATAAGGCCACTCACAGTGTCACTCCCTGTGGGCAAGCATTCAAACACACGAGTCTATGGGAGTAAAACCTATTCAAACCACCAGAGTGGGTTTGGGTTTCCATAGATGTCCCATTTTATGGCTGAGTCCTATGCTGACACTCTCTGCATTTCCATCAGTTGTGAATTTCTGGACTAACCACTGTCCCCTACACAAAGCTCCTCCTATGATCTATGAGTGCTACATTAAATTATGGGCGGAGAGATGTAAATTTAAAGATCAATTTGATACTATGTCTATTAATAAGTTCATCCCTTGGGCCTGCATGCTCCCAACCATGAGTTCTTGTCCAGATGTACAGTACCAGGCATTGAAGTAGGCCTTAAATTCAACCAGTAAATGATTGGTTAAACCTATAACACTCCTGCTGCTATTGTACCCAATGCTTCTATCTTGTCATACTGGTCATTATAGTAATCTGCAGGGTTCATAGCCGGGTAAGACTGCTGAAGACACCCCTACACACACACACACACACACACACACACACACACACACACAGAGAGAGAGAGAGAGAGAGAGAGAGAGAGAGAGAGAGAGAGAGAGAGAGAGAGAGAGAGAGAGAGAAGAGAGAAGAGAGAAGAGAGAAGAGAGCGAGCACCTTTTGGTGCTATGAGAGCTACCCCGCATAGAAGAGGAAGCTTTCCGGTAATTTCCAGCTTGCTTTTTGTATGTCTTTTGGCTGAAGTGTGTGGTGTCTTCTAGCAATAGAGTCTTACCATCAAGTTCTGGTGCGCATGTAAGAGCACTGGCAATGGCTTAGATTGTTTGGGGGTCTCTGGAATACAGCTTGGGGAGTGGTATCCAATGCCCTGCACTGACAATATGTAGCTTCTAAGAGAAGTAAAGTCCCTTGTATAGGCTAATATATATGTAGATGTGTATATATATGTATATGTATACACATATTATACATACATATATACATACATACACACATGAAAATAAAGCTTATAAAAAATAGATTTCCATTTGCCTTTTCTACTAGTCTCAGTATTAGTTAGCCCTCTACACCCCCTTCCTCTTCTTTATTCTTCCAACCCTCTCTCCCAACTTAAAACTTCCTCTCCATTTTCCCTTCCTATCACTACTACACCCCACCTTGAGATCTTCTCCCCTCTCTACACCAACAGTCCCTTTCTAGTTTCCTGGTTCTACAGCTACTCCAAATTAAACACAGAAATCTAAAAAAAATTGATGCTAAGAGACATATATGAGTGAGAACATGTTACATTTGTCTTTCTTGGTCTGAGTTATCTTACTCAGTTTAATGTATTGCAGCCCCATCCATTTAGCGTAAATTTAAATTTTCTTTACAGCTGAATAAAATACCATCGTATATCCATCTGTATCATATTTTCATGATCTAATCATTGGTTGAGGACATTTGGCTGTGTAGGTAGATTAATTATAAATGGACCTTTTCCGATACAAATTATACTTGGGTTATCAAAGTGTTATTGTTTAAGCTTGTCCCCCAAAGTTCATGTGCTAAAATCTAATCTCTTATACAACAGTGTTGAGAGGTGAGACCTTTAAAAGATGATTAGATAATACGGGTATGAATTAACACCATCATTGCAGGAGTAGGTTAGCAATTGTGCAATACATTTCTGATAAAAGGCAGACATTTCATCATCCCTTCTCCCTTCCCTCTTCTCCCTTTCTCATTTCTTACCTCTCTATCCCTATCTTTCTCCTTCACTTGTCCTTTTATCTTCTACTGTGTGATTCTGCTTCCAGGTACTAGCACCATGCTTTCAGATTTCCATGCCTTTAGAACCACGGGGCAAATACATTTCTGTCAATTAAAAATCATCTAGTCTGTAGTATTCTATTGTCGTAGTAAAAATGGACTTAAGCAGAATTTATGAGATAATCCAGTAAGCATGCATAGAAAGATAAAGCATCATAGTCCCAAATGGGGGAACAGGTAAAAATGAAACCTTAGGTTTTTGCAATGTACTCTGCGAAGTGTACATGTATCCTATGATGTTTTATCCCAATACTCCTTGAGTCAGATGCTCTCAGGGTCTAACATGTGGGCAGATGATGAATAAGTGATAATGATGACTACTGTTTTCTGAATTGGAGAGAAACACTAGCTCATGTTGGTCCCCAATGCTGGCACACTATGTAACAGCTCAGATGCCCTTTTTGCCTTTCATCCCAGGTTTGGCCCTTGCTCTAAGGCAGCATAGCCCTATGCTTTACCTTGACCTATGTTGCTTTCATAGGTCACCTTGCTATGAAAGTTCTTAATGGATGTAAGCTCCTAAAGCACTCTTCTCTCACTGGAATGACCAAAAGGCCATAGAATAAGTGGGGTGATTGCTGATTATTCTGGAAAGGCTTCTTCAGAACTATGCATTTGTATTCATTCTAGGTTTTTGCCTCTAATTTTTTAAAGGCCCAGATTCTGGGTGATAGCAATATGCATCTGCAAGGGGGTTATGCAGTGTGGACATTTCATTAATACTGGTGGCACTTTAGTGTCAGTATGTATGCTTGGTACTCCTCAAAGCAAGGCAGCAGTGGACACTGTGGGCTCGAGTGATCAGGAGGACTACAGATACTAATTTATACAGGTCTCATCAGAACCACTTACAGCTGGGAAAACTAGCCCAGAAACACCACATTGCTCTTCTGTAAGCTTTTTGATTCTTACTTCACTTTTTAGTTTTCTACTGCTAACTTTCTAAGATGTTCCATATCCCATTACTCCAAAGCTGTCAAAGACGGCTAGCTTTTAGGTGTACTCATCCTGTGCCTTAAATCCACCTTCTACTGTGCTCATTGGAGCACATTGTAAAAAGGCTAACCCGATGTCCTAAGGAAAAAAAAAGTATGAAAAATGTATGCAACTTTACAAAAGCCTCTCAGACTAAGGGGAATATGATTCATACCAGACAGCCACGTTTTAAAAAAAAAATCACCAGATTCATCCACCTCTGCAGTGCCACACACCCCAGAGTGACAGCTCCCAAGCCCCCATCTTCCAAAAGCTTCCAGAAACTCTTCCATAAAGCTCACTCCTTCCCACCTCTGCTCTTTTCTTTGGGAAATGTGTCTTTCAAAGCATAGCCTCCTTGCTTTTGCTAACACAAACTAGCCCGGCCTTTCCTTCCTTGGGTGTCCTTAGCCATGACCTGAGAACACCATGTATTTTGCAAGGCAAAAGGAAAACAGGAAAGACCCTGAAACCTCATTACCTTAATATTTACATTCCATGGAGACTTTTTTCATGACGATGAATATCTATCTCCCTGAAGCTTCTCTCCTGGACAATAAGCATTTTTGCCTCTGCAGCTTTTCCCATCTCTGTTGAATCTCCTGATTTCTGCCATTGATGTAGTCAAGGTACCGTGGACAGTATGTGAACAAATGGCTGTTGTGTTCCAAGAAGATTTTATTGTGAGAACAGACCAATAGGTTCTTCTTTAAAACAATGCTTCCCAATCATGGCTGTCTATCAATATTATCTGTAGGGCTTTCAAAACCTTCATGTCTAGGACAGACCCAGGCCTATGACATTAGAAGTTTTAGGATGGGACTCTGTCATCAGTATTTGAAACTTTCTTGAGTGAGTCCAAATTTCACTTAGGAGCAAGCCAGCTGGAAACTGCTCTGTGTCTTAGCCTGGAGCACCCGAGCCATCTGGTCCTAAGTGAGCCACAGATCTGCAGTTACTCAAGTGACCAGATGGGGCCTGCGGTGAGCAGCCTCACCTCTTTCCTCCAGTGTGCTCTATAACTGTGACCTTATCCTACATGTTGGTTGACTTCCCGGTTGGTTCCAAGCATAAAAGCTGCAGTTAGGAAATTGAAATCCTTTGGGTGGGGATAAATGACATATTTTTTTTTTGGATAAGCTATCCTTATTTTAATCCGTTATTCTCTAAACTCAGAGATACTAATGTAGTTTTGACACTGTTTTAGTCTTAGGTACTTCATTTAAGATTGTGATTGTTAGCAGAATTGTCTTTCTCTAGGAGATGAAAGGTAAAATATCACACAAGATCACTTCTGTTAGGAATCCAGAGGACTCCACTGCAGTGCCAAGGGTGGTGGGAGAGACTCTAAAAAGGAGTGGACTTTATCCTCCCAATCTCTTGTCAGTGTCTTTTCAGCATCTCTACCATCATCCTTGCTGCTGTGGTGGAATTCTCTAGATTCCTAACAGGAGTGATCTTTTGTAGTCTTGCAATTTTTATCTTGTAGAGAAAGACAATCTTGCTAAGAAAAAAAATCACAATTTTAAATGGAGCTCTTGAGACCGAAACCATGTTGAGTACATTTTTCGGCAAGCAAATCACAAATCTATTGCTTAGTTCATGGCTATGCTTTTCAAATGGTCTTGAGCATATCTTTGTCAGTGGAGGACTACTTTAGAGTAATCATTCTCTATTCAACTAGAGCCAAAGTTGAAGCAGATGAAAGTGCTGTTCTTAAGTCATTTGGAACCCAAATTGTCTGGTGAACATTTAACTTGAAGAACAACACTGTGCCTAGACAATCTGTCCACGGACAGGACTCCACTGTATTTGATATACTGCTTCCTGTCACCAAAGCAAACCTAGCAGGCCATGGGTCAGAAATGAGTGGGCTTTGATGGGGATTGCATTGAATCTGTATATTACTTTTGGTAAGATGGTCATTATTACTATATTAATCCTGCAAATCCATGAGCATGGCAGATTTTTCCATCTTCTGAGGTCTTCTTCAATTTCTTTCTTCAGAGACTTGAAGTTCTTGTCATACAGATCTTTCACTTGTTTGGTTAGAGTCATGCCAAGATACTTAATATGGTTTGTGGCTATCGTGAAGGGTATTATTTCTCTTACTTCTTTCTCAGCCTGCTTATCCTTTGAGTATAGGAAGGCTTCTGACTTGCTTGAGTTGATTTTATATCCGGCCACTTTGCTGAAGTCGTTTATCAGCTGTAGGAGTTCTCTGGTGGAGTTCTTTGGGTCGCTTAAGTATACTATCATATCGTCTGCAAATAGTGATAGTTTGACTTCTTCCTTTCCAATTTGTATCCCTTTGACCTCTTTTTGTTGTCTAATTGCTCTAGCTAGAACTTCAAGTACTATATTGAAAAGATATGGAGAGAGAGGGCAGCCTTGTCTAGTCCCTGATTTTAGTGAGATTGCTTCAATTTCTCTCCATTTAGATTGATGCTGGCTACCGGTTTGCTGTAAATTGCTTTTACTATGTTTAGATATGGGCCTTGAATTCCTGATCTTTCCAAGACTTTTAGCATGAAAGGATGCTGAATTTTGTCAAATGCTTTCTCAGCATGTAATGAGATGACCATGTGGTTTTTTTCTTTGAGATTGTTTATATAGTGGATTACATTGATGGATTTCCTTATATTGAACCATCCCTGCATCCCTGGGATGAAGCCTACTTGATCGTGGTGAATGATCGTTTTAATGTGTTCTTGGATTTGGTTGGCAAGAATTTTATTGAGTATTTTTGCATCGATATTCATAAGAGAGATTGGCCTGAGATTCTCTTTCTTTGTCGGATCTTTGTGTGCTTTTGGTATTAGTGTAATTGTGGCTTCATAGAACGAGTTGGGTAGTGTTCCTTCTGTTTCTATTTTGTGGAACAGTTTGAAGAGTATTGGTGTTAGGTCTTCTTTGAAGGTCTGATAGAATTCTGCACTAAAACCATCTGGACCTGTGCTTTTTTTGGTTGGAAGACTTCCAATGACAACTTCTATTTCTTCAGGGGTTATAGGACAGTTTAGATCATAGAGTTAGAAAAAGCAATTCAAAAATTCATCTGGAATAACAGAAAACCCAGAATAGCTAAAACTATTCTCAAGAGTAAAAGAACCTCTGGGGGAATCAGTATCCCGGACCTCAAGCTGTACTACAGAGCAATAGTGTTAAAAACTGCATGGTATTGGTACAGTGACAGGCATGTAGATCAATGGAACAGAATTGAAGACCCAGAAATGAATCCACACTCCTATGGTCACTTGATCTTTGACAAAGGAGCTAAAACCATCCAGTGGAAAAAAGATAGCCTTTTCAACAAATGGTGCTGGCTCAGCTGGAGGTCAACATGCAGAAGAATGCAAATTGGCCCATTCTTATCTCCTTGCACTAAGCTCAATTCTAAGTGGATAAAGGATCTCCACATAAAACCAGACACACTGAAACTAATAGAAGGGAAACTAGGGAAGAACCTTGAACATATGGGCACAGGGGAGAATTTCGTGAACAGAACTGCAATAGCTTATGCTCTAAGATCAAGAATAGACAAATGGGACCTCATTAAATTACAAAGTTTTTGCAAGGCAAAAGACACTGTCAAAAAGACAAAGCGGCAACCAACTAACTGGGAAATGATCTTTACCAACCTTACATCCGACAGAGGGCTAATATCCAATATATACAAAGAACTCAAGAAGTTAAACTCCAGAGAGGCAAGTAACCCTATTAAAAAATGGGGTACAGAGCTCCACAAAGAGTTCTCACCTGAAGAATATCTAATGGCTGAGAAGCACCTAAAGAGATGTTCATCATCCTTAGTCATTAGGGAAATGCAAATCAAAACAACCCTGAGATTCCATCTCACACCAGTCAGGATGGCTAAGATCAAAAACACAGGAGACAGCAGTTGTTGGCGAGGATGTGGAGAAAAGAGGAACACTCCTCCACTGCTGGTGGAATTGCAAGCTGGTTCAACCACTCTGGAAAGCAGTCTGGTGGTTCCTCAGAAAACTGGGCATGACACTCCCGGAGGATCCGGCTATACCACTCCTGGGTATATACCCAGAGGCTTTACCTGCATGCAATAAGGACACATGCTCCACTATGTTCATAGCAGCCTTATTTATAATAGCCAGAAGCTGGAAAGAACCCAGATGTCCCTCAACGGAGGAATGGATTCAGAAGATGTGGTATATCTACACAATGGAATACTACTCTGCAATTAAAAACAATGAACTCACGAAATTCCTAGGCAAATGGTCAGAACTTGAAAATATCATCCTTAGTGAGGTAACCCAATCACAAAAGAACACACATGGTATGCAGTCACTGATAAGGGGATATTAACCCAGAATCTCGGAATACCCTAGACACAATTCGCATATCAATAGATTTCTAAGAAGATGGAAGGAGAGACCCCTGGTCCTGGAAAGACTGGATGTAGGGGAACGCCAGGACAGAGAAGCAAGAGGGGGTTGAATGGAAAAAAGAGGGAGGGAAGGGGACTTTATGGGACTTTCGGGGAGGGAGGAAACGGGAAAGGGGAAATGATTTGGAATGTAAATTAAAAAAAAAAAAGAAATGAGTGTTTCTTTGGCAAGCTTTGAACAGCCAGGCACTTTGAATTGTCTTCAAAACATGGACCTAACAAGAAACCTACATTTTGATGCCAGCAAAGACATTATGTTTGGTATTAAACTAGGATTATGAGGATCAAGGAGCCAATAAGCCCCAGTGCATATCCCTTGGTTCATATAGCTCATGTTGGCTCAGGACTTGGACCCAGTCTATGTCAAACTAGCTCACTGCCTCACACATGCTTTGGCAGCAGCAAACAGTACACGCCCTTCTTAGTCCCCACTTGGATAATTCCAGAAAGGTTATATCGAGTTTACTGCAGAAGACTCATGGCTGTTAGGGACCCTTGCCACAAAAGAAAGCTAGTAGCAAGTTGTGTGTCTTTTATTGTTGACAAAAGATTCAAAAAGTTTCACACGGAAGTGAGGAGTCTTTGGATTTTCAGTATCTTTTGTGACAGCACTGGGAGAAGACAGGGCTATAGCCAGGTTGATAAGGTCTGTTACATGAGCGAGGAAATTCTCATTACCTCGATAAAGTATTAGTTATTTAATATCAAATTGATCACAACTTCTGGAAGTACACCCCTTTTCAGTGTGTCTCCCACCACCCTTGGCACTGCTGTGGAGTCCCTCGGATTCCTAACAGAAGTAATCTTGTGTGGACTTATACTTCAGTTGGGTCCTGTGCAGTGAATAGATCTTATTTCAAGGAAGAGAGTGTGAACTGAAGTCCCCAGGGGACAGCTGTGTGACTATTCTACAACGCTAAGTTTTGGTGACTGTGAAGGGCTGGAATGTTGCAGGTTTGGACTCAAATTACCTTGCCATATCTTTAGTACCTTTAATAGCACTTTATTGCCTGCTGCTGTGTTTCAGCTAATGCCCTTGGGACTATCAAGTAAAGTCCTTTTTTGGAATATACAAACGGATCCCTTCGCTTCTAAGAGTGTCATCAGAGAACAATCAAAACATGTGATGCCTACAGTGGAGAACTCCGTGCTTTGCTATCACCTGATGTTTCATCAATGAATTTTAGAAATAACTTCCTTGTTTCCCTACTATAAAACTTCATCAAGCTGTTCTTCATGTTGTGGTTGGTTCCCAACTATAACATTATTTTTGTTGCTATTTCATAACTTTAGTTTTGCTACTATTATGAATCGTACTGTAAATATCTATGGGTTTTTTGATGTTCTTAGGTGACCCCTGTGAAAGGTTCATTCCACTTCAAAGGGTTGAGAACCACTGCTCTTAAGGTCTGTCTTCACCATAAAGTACTTACTTACTGCCTCAGGCCTCAGTATTTCAGACCTTCAAGTGTGTTCCTTACATGAAGAACATCTCATCAATTTTGAGGCAAAATGAAGCTCTGGCCACATCTATCCTGATTCCCTTGTGGGACAACCTGAAGCATCGTCATGAAACACCCAGGGGTCCAACAATCTAATTTGAAAGTCACTAGCCGCTTTGTCTTTTTGACAGTGTCTTTTGCCTTGCAAAAACTTTGTAATTTAATGAGGTCCCATTTGCCTATTCTTGATCTTAGAGCATAAGCTATTGGAGTTCTGTTCAGGAAATTCTCCCCTGTGCCCATATGTTCAAGGTTCTTCCCTAGTTTCCCTTCTATTAGTTTCAGTGTGTCTGGTTTTATGTGGAGATCTTTGATCCACTTAGAATTGAGCTTAGTGCAAGGAGATAAGGATGGGTCAATTTGCATTCTTCTGCATGTTGACCTCCAGCTGAGCCAGCACCATTTGTTGAAAAGGCTATCTTTTTTCCACTGGATGGTTTTAGCTCCTTTGTCAAAGATCAAGTGACCATAGGAGTGTGGATTCATTTCTGGGTCTTCAATTCTGTTCCATTGATCTACATGTCTGTTACTGTACCAATACCATGCAGTTTTTAACACTATTGCTCTGTAGTACAGCTTGAGGTCCGGGATACTGATTCCCCCAGAGGTTCTTTAACTCTTGAGAATAGTTTTAGCTATTCTGGGTTTTCTGTTATTCCAGATGAATTTTTGAATTGCTCTTTCTAACTCTATGAAGAGTTGAGTTGGGATTTTGATGGGGATTGCATTGAATCTGTGTATTACTTTTGGTAAGATGCTCATTTTTACTATATTAATCCTGCCAATCCATGAGCATGGCAGATTTTTCCATCTTCTGCAACCAACTAACTGGGAAATGATCTTTACCAACCTTACATCCGACAGAGGGCTAATATCCAAGATATACAAAGAACTCAAGAAGTTAAACTCCAGAGAGGCAAGTAACCCTATTAAAAAATGGGGTACAGAGCTAAACAAAGAGTTCTCACCTGAAGAATATCTAATGGCTGAGAAGCACCTAAAGAGATGTTCATCATCCTTAGTCATTAGGGAAATGCAAATCAAAACAACCCTGAGATTCCATCTCACACCAGTCAGGATGGCTAAGATCAAAAACACAGGAGACAGCAGTTGTTGGCGAGGATGTGGAGAAAGAGGAACACTCCTCCACTGCTGGTGGAATTGCAAGCTGGTACAACCACTCTGGAAAGCAGTCTGGCGGTTCCTCAGAAAACTGGGCATGACACTCCCGGAGGATCCGGCTATACCACTCCTGGGCATATACCCAGAGACTTTACCTGCATGCAATAAGGACACATGCTCCACTATGTTCATAGCAGTCTTATTTATAATAGCCAGAAGCTGGAAAGAACCCAGATGTCCCTCAACGGAGGAATGGATTCAGAAGATGTGGTATATCTACACAATGGAATACTACTCTGCAATTAAAAACAATGAATTCACGAAATTCCTAGGCAAATGGTCAGATCTTGAAAATATCATCCTTAGTGAGGTAACCCAATCACAAAAGAACACACATGGCATGCAGTCACTGATAAGGGGATATTGACCCAGAATCTCGGATTACCCTAGACACAATCCGCATATCAATAGATTTCTAAAAAGATGGAAGGAGAGACCCCTGGTCCTGGAAAGACTGGATGTAGGGGAACGCCAGGACAGAGTAACGAGAGGGGGTTGAATGGAGAAAAGAGGGAGGGAAGGGGGCTTATGAGACTTTCGGGGAGGGAGGAAACGGGAAAGGGGAAGTGATTTGGAATGTAAATTAAAAAAATAAAATAAAAAAAAGAAAGTCACTAGCCTCTCCTACATATAGCACAAGATACTTTCTGTCTTTATTGATTTATTTTTTACTTTACAGAAGTAATAATTATCCATTATCAAAATTGGAAGGTATAGCTATAAAAAAGAAAATAAAGGGAGGAAGAAGAAATAAAGAAAAGACAACCAGAAAGAAAACCAAATCACTGTCACACCCTCAAATTCTCAACATAAATACTAGCAAAGTTTTGGACCTTTTCATTTTAATCCTTAATCTGAGTTTGTATGGATATCTGTACTTGTATGTTCACATTGACATACAGTTAGCTTTTGGTTTCAACTATCAATTTAAAATGAATAATTTTCACGTCATCATTTTCATTCAAGGCCACTTTTCATTTTTAAAAAAAATGGCACACAGGAAACCCCACACTGATGGATGTCAGCATTTGTGAACACTCATGGAGTGAATATTGCAATCAGGATAACGAACATGTCCATTGCTTTTAAATTTCAAATTTCCATTTGTAATTCCACCTTTCTCCCTCTTTGTCTTCATTGATACCTCCCTCGTCCTAGGAAACGTTGGATTTGCTTTGACAATATATATTTTTTTATATCTATCTCTGGCTATCCTGGAACTATGTAGGCCAGGCTAGCCTCAAACTCAGATCCTCTTCCTGCTTCTGCCTCCCAAGTGTCAAGGAGATGAAAGCTGTGAGCCACTAAGCCCAGTTTATACTGAAGATTTACATAAGTGAAGTCATATATCATCTCTTCTCTGTATATTTTCACCCCCTATATTCATTTCTAGGTTTATTTTGCCTATATCAACACTATTCCATCTCTTTTATTTCTAAACAGTATTCTATAGTATGACTATACCACATTTTTATCCAGTCACCTGCTAATTAATATTTGCATTTTACACTTTAGAGCTATTATGAATAAATCTGCTTTGAGTTTTCATACACAAACAAATCCATATATGACCACATGCTCTCTTTCCCTCTAGAGTCCAAGGTAATATTAATCACCTTACAATATTCCACTGTATAGATGTACCCCAACAATTATACCCTGTTTATTTTTATTTTTCCACAGGTATTTTTGATAATAGATTGACTGTGGATTTGGGTTCCCAAATGAAAGCATCTGAGACAAGGATTTGGACACAGGTAATTTATTTGAGAGATGATCCCAGAAATCAGAAAGCCATGAGAATGAGTTGCTGGGCTTCTCTGTCAGGAAGCTGAATGAGCACACTACAGATCTGCATACAACTGCTAGGTGAGCCTATCATTCAGTCAAGAGATAGGAGGCTGTGTGTCCTCTTGCGATCCCAGAATTCAGGCAAGTGACCTTGGTTATGGACTTGATTACATCAAGTGTGTGACCCAAGAGGCTGTCCCGAGAACCTGAATCTTCATTAAGACTGTGAGAAGGAGCTGTGAATGTACCCTAGTTGGTGCTACATTTCCATGCTACCTGACTAGCATGCATAAAGCTCTGCTTCAATTTCCAGTACTGTATGAATGATATGGTGCACAATTGTTTTAAAAATGTTACTACTACTACTACTACTACTACTACTTATTCACTTTATGTCCCACTCACTGCTCCCTCCTGGTCACACCCTTTTACAATTCTTCCCCCATCCTGTTCCCCTTCTCCTCTGAGTGGGTGGGGGCCCCTGAATATCCCCTCACCCTGGTACATCAAGTCTCTGTGAGGCCAGGCAAGGCTGCACAGCTAGTAAAACATATCCCATGTACAGACAACAGCTTTTGGGATAGCCCTTGCTCTAGTTGTTCGGGATTCACATGAAGACCAAGCTGCATATCTGCTCCATGTGTGTGGGGAGGGCTAGGTGATTCAGTCTCTGAATGCCCCAAGGGTCCAAGTTAATTGACTCTGTTGGTCTTCCTGTAGAGTTCCTATCCCCTCTGGGGCCTGCAATCCTTCCTCCTGTTCTTCCCTAAGAGTCCCCAAGCTCCATTCACTGTTTGGCTGTGGGTGGGTGTCTGTATCTGTCTGAGTCAGCTGCTGGGTGGATCCTCTCAGAGGACAGCCATGCTAGACTCCTGTCTGCAAGCATAACAAAGTATCATTAATAGTGTTAGGGGTTGGTGATTGTCTATAGGATGTGTCTCAAGTTGGGTTGGTTATTGGCTGATTGTTCCCTCAGTCTCTATTCCATCACCAGTCCTTGAATTCATTTATAGACAGAATAAATTTTGGTTGAAAGTTGTTGGGATGGGTGGGTGTTCCTATTGCTCCTTTAGAGTTCATATCTGGCTATAGGAGGTGGCCTCTTCATGTTCCATATCCCCACTGCTATAAAGACAACCCCATTGATTGATTCTTGGGTGCCTCACTTATCCCAGGTCTCTGTCTCCTCCTGGAGATGTTACTTACCTCCACACCCTCATCAGTTGCAGATGTCCATTTATTTTCATGGCTATCTGGCCATCCCTCCTGTTCCTCCCCACATCTGATCCTGGACCCCTCAGATGTTTTTCAACTGAAGAACAGATAAAGAAAATGTGGTACATCTACACAATGGAATACTATTCAGGTATTAAAAACCAAAGACATCATGAATTTTGCAGGCAAATGGGTGGATCTTGAGAATATCATCTTGAGTGAGGTGACCTTAGTCCCAAAAGGACATGCATGATAGGTACTCACTTATAAGTTGATATTAACCATAAAATATAGGATGACCATGCTACACTCCACAGACCCAAAGAAGCTAAACAAGAAGGAAGGCACGAGTGAGGATGCTTGAATTTCTTGTAGAAGGGGGACTAAAATTGTCATAAGAGGTGGTACACAATTGTAATCTGTTTCAGAAGTTTTAAGGTTTTTCTCAGTTATATAGTGAATTCAAGGCCAGCCTATATGAGACCCTGTCTTGAAGAAGAAAAAAAAAAAACAATGAAGGAGGAGGAGGAGAAAGAGGAGAAAGAGGAAGAGTAGGAAGAGGAAGAAGAGGACAAGAGGACGCGGGGGGAGGATGGAGCAGGAAAGGAGGAGGAAGGGAGCAGGAGGAGGAGGAAAAATTTTTTGAGATAGGACAGGGGAACAGCTGACATTTCACTTGGGGCATGAGGCATAATATCCCAGGCCACAAGCCAACTGTCTGACCCAGAGATGCTGGCTCTTTTCAATTCCCAGCCTTCACCTGTTGGGCTGGCATGGCCACTGTCAGGGCTCTGAACTTGGCTGTTCCCCTCTGACAGCTGCTCTCCAGCAGGTGGTGGCGGCTAACCTCAGTCCCAGCTGTCTGCAGGATACTTGATCACTTGAAGCTCTTTGTGTGCTTCAGTGTGTATATGTCACCTTCTGCCAGCTCACCCCCCTCACCCCTTCTCCCACCCCACAGTTGTTTGCCAATCTGTGGTCTATACCGGCAGCTTCCAGGGCTGACCACAATCACCCTGCTTCAACACTCACAGATGGCTACACGTCAAGGCTTCTTTTGACTGGCTATTTGGCTTGTGAGCTAGGGTGTGGAGACGATTTGTTGGACAGAGAGGAAAGAAAGGAATCAAATCTGGAAGCCTCTGAAAGACTGGCAGCATTGTTCTGGGAGGGAATTAACAGTCCTGATCAGAGAGGGACTTCATGGGAACACCAGGCAGCTCTACTTAAAAATAACAACTCCACAATTTCAGGCTCTGTTTTAGTTTCTGTTTGTATTTAAGACAGTTATCACTGTGTAGCTCTGACTGAACTAGAATTCATGATGTAGAACAGGCTGGTCTTGAACTCACAGGCCTCTGCTTCCTGAGTGCTAGAATTCAGAAGATGCACCACCATGCCTGGCTAACACTGCTTGTTTTGTCTTTGTCTTGGAACCATCATACAGACCATACTGGCAGAAAGGGAAGGTATGTATGCATGTTCAGAAAGCATGGCACTATTGTGAGGAAAGGACATAAAGAAGAAACGCATAAGAAAGATACTATTTTCTCAGAAAATCTATTAGCAATAGAGCTTTAAAATGCAATTATACAAAAATCTACATCAAATTAGTTAAACCAAAAATGTACAAAACAAAAATATAATGGTGCTTATAGGGGAGACCAATTCCTACCTTGCTACATGCATAGAACTGTGGTAAGGTATAAGATCAGAATAGTTCTTAAATAAACAGAGAAATTCAAAAATAGGAATGTCAAATGCATGAATCTAAGAACAATCTCTAAGCTAATTAAAAAAAATGGCACGAAAAATATAAACATCCATCAGTAACCCAAATAACCAATGAAGACATGATATCATCAGTATTTATGGAAATCCACCCACAGCCAACAGTGGGAGCAGTTAAAACCAAGTGATCTAAAGCCACTTTTAACGAACTCGTGGTAATGATTCAGAGAAGGAAATGGAAGTCTCACTGACTGCTCTGGAGCAGTTCACAGAGCAGTTCAAAGTTCATTCATTGTTCAGCATCAGGTTCTTTGATTCTTTCTTCTGTGAAGAATTCATTATGTGATTAGTCATGCCCCATTTCCTCTTCCAAACACAGCATGTATTTTTCCCAGTAAAACATGTTAAAAGATTTAATGATTTATTCTTACAGTTATCCTCATATGCTCCCTAACAATGTACTCCTAAACCATTTTAATTTTCTTGATGGGGAAAAAAAATGTATGCCACTTAAGTCATATTGCCCAAATAGATTATTCCATAATCTTTGTTCTGGCATCGGTATTATTGTTATTCCTTTAAAAGGAATCACTTTTTAAGGCTAATGCCTTTGTAAAATATAAAAATTGTGTTTATGTATCACAGAAATGTCAAATTGTGAGGAATACTTTTAAATACTTTCAAGGTTATTTAATCCTAAACTAATAAGCAATGATTCATAAGCCAGAGTCTAAAGTAATGGCAACTTAATAACACTAGTTAAAGTACCTCTGAAAATTAAGCTAAGTAAGCAAATATGCTTGCCTTACATCTCAGCAACTGTCCTAGATAAATGTTGGTTCCACATACAAGGAAACAAATCAGAAAAATGAAAATAGGAAAAATGAGGGCAATATATACCTATTAAAAAGCATAAATATTTTAATATATTAAGTTAGAAGATGCAGAAATGTGTTTCTATCACACAAATGTATACTACATGTGTTTTAAAGGCACAGAAGACAAATCATGGAATGCACTTATTTATTTGTTGTTTACGACATATAACACGTCCTCACTTTTAGTGGTGTGTTTGCCTCTGGTGAAAAGATTAAGAAATGAGAGCCATGCATACCTTTCTAAGTATATCTGTTCTAAATCTTGGCCAGATTGTCATCTGGAACCCAGATGACACATTTGCTACAATTCCCACTTGTTTCTAAGTATGTGGTCAATGATAGACAGAAGCATATGAGGGAAACCCAGGTGTCTCCCAGGACTTGTGGGAGTGTAGACATTTCCAGAAAGAGACAGTCCTGGATTGTTAGGGCCTCCCCAGAATCTAACGTAAGACACATTCTTTGTGGCCTTCAGTTTCCAGCTGTGTTCTGGGAGCCCGCAGACACCAGACACAGAGGACCAGACAGATCCACACAGGATAGGCTGTCTTTACAAAGTACTCAGCCGCTGTCTGGGGAATCCAGACAAACACGAGTGAAACCCTTTCATCATCAGCACATGTTACACGAGGAGGAGCCAAGAGACAGATCCCACTAAAAGGAACAAGGATCCTCACTGCTAGTATGTTAGTACATTTTCAAGGCATTGTCACTGTTATTGCCACTAGTATTAAAAGTGTGACATGAAAAAGTATTATTTGAGCATAATACAATTAATTATTGAGAATCTTCAAGATAATTAAAAACTTGGAGGTTTATCTTTATGGGGGGAGGGTAGGCAAAATGGTTAAAGAGAAATGTCCAAAAGCAAGCAGCTTTCTGGCTCATCTTAGTAACTCTTCCAAAGTTGTATGCAAATAAGGGGAACAAGTTCCTTTTTAAAAATATTTGCATTGTAACCTTACTTTCAAAATGAATCTGTGCAAGGAAAATGACAAAGTATTGGAGAGGAGAGACTTAGAGAAAAATATGAATAAATGAATATATCACCAATTCATGAAAGACTGAATACTAGAGATATTTTTCCAAATTAGCATACTGATTTAATATAAGCACAAGAGCAGCTGAGCTGCTCTGTCAGCTATTAAAGCATAATATAAAACTTAGAGACAGTACCACAAGGGCATCCTGGTTGAATACTTCCTTTGACAAAAGAAGTATTTTTGACACCATTTCATCTAATATTCTTTGTGGGTATTTATACACAAATGCACATACAAAGACAAATTCAAAATGGACAGAAACGAGAACATCATAATATTCACATGAAAATGAATATATTCATCAATGGTAACTAACTGATGGTGGGAAAATCACTCTGACATGTACGAAAAAAAAAACAATGCATAATGAATGAGGTCTTGTAAATCAGTGGTCAAGAGATTATTCATGAGAACTGAAAATAATTGACTCTCTGTGGGAAAGTGTTATATTTATATTTCATGTTATGCAAGAATAAAATGCAAATGCTTTCTAAAATGTTTCATAAAAGCCAAAACCAGTGAGGCAAATAAATGTGAAACACAGAAAATATCTTAGAATACAGTTCTCAAGTGTCAGAGCAACAAACATATATATTAGCTGAGTAAATTTACACTAAGTATACAAAGAAGATAAAAGGGTATAGCAAATGTCTGGAATCCATGCAGATATAACAAAATCATGGCGGGGGGGACATGATTGGGAAGATGACACTTTTCAAATTGATCAATAAGTGCACAGGGTTTAAATAAAAATTCCAACCAGAGTTTTCACAGAATTTGACAAGGTGATCACACATTTCTGATAGGTAAGCAAGAGACAATAAAATCTAAGTCACTCAGAAATTGCTCTGCGAAATAATGAAAACTTGCCAAAAAAAAGGTAGTAAAACCTGCAGAGTTGGTGAGAGAAGATTCCACAAATGACTGCAGGAGAGTTAGTCTTCTCCAAAGGAAGAGCACTCACCCTCATGTACTTCATCGAGATAAATGGAACAGTCTAGAGAGCTGGACGAAAAAGGAATCATGAAAACCCCTGAAAAAGAGATAAGGGATAGTATCTTGAGAATTCAAAGCCTTTCCAGACAAGGATCCAACTTTGCAATGAAGGTGAGAGAAGCAAATACAGAGAGCAGAAATAGAAGTACAACAGAAAGCAAAGTGCTTTCAACCTTAAAAAGAGAAGCCATAGAAATCTTAAAGGAAATATACTAGTGTCTTAAAATATGCAGAGAAGTTTGTAATTCAGTAAGACAGAGAGACATCGTGTAGGCAAGCTATATGTGAAAATAAACTCACAGACTAGGAGAAATTAATGCCAAAGAGATGCATCTCAGATTTTTAGGAAAGCAAACTAAACAAAAGCTATGCTATTTCATAGCTAATAGACTAGTATAACTGAAAACAAGGAACTTTCTCATTCTGTTACACAATGAGTCTGAAGTCAGTCTGGGCTACCTGAGACCCTGTCTCCAAGTTGGAGAGTGGCAGAGGGTGTGTGTGTATTCAAGTGTTCTTTTGGTTATTGGGATCGGTGACTTGACAAATCATTCTGGAATGAATTTTTCGCCTTAAACATGTAGATCTGTAAGCTGATCTATTCTCTGATATATGTGCAAAGAATCATATGGCAGACTTTCTTTGCAGCTTTGTTTGTAATGGTTAGTACATCATACTGTACTCAGCAATGGCGTGCCACAGAGCAGTTCAAAAGAGATGTAGTGCAACGTGGGCATATAACTCAGCAAAACGGCCAACAAAAAAAACAATCTGAGTAAAACCTCATGCACTGCCATTTTATTTTACTTTTATAATTATGAAAGGAGATTTATTCAGTTGGCTTACCCAGTTACAGGGAGAGTAATCTAACTCTGGCTGTCTGCACTCTGAAGAGCCAGAGAAACCAACCCAAGAAGCTAGGAGCCTCACAATGGGAGGAATCGGTGAGATGGCCCTGGTCAGAGGCTGGAAAGCCCTGAAATGCTAGCATGAGTCCATGTTGAAGGGTGGAATAAGGTGGGGTCTGACATTCACAGGCAATAGCATCAGCAGGTAACACACTCAAGAACAGTGGAGGTTTCATATGCCAGCTGCCTTCCTCCTACATCTTTTCTTTCATCTGGGACCCAGCCTACTGGATTGCACAGCTCATAAGCAGAATGTCTTTCTATATGACTTGCTGTCCCACAGAGGGTGTGTGTGTGTACATGAGTGTATTTCTTTAGACAGGGTCTTGCAATATGGTCCTTTTTGACCTGTGCCGTTATGTAGCCCAGAGTAGTTTTGAATCCACATCAATCCTCCTGCTTCAGCCTCCCAAGTGCTGAAATTACACCCTGCCCAGTTCATGATGACACACAGAAAACCTATTATGGTGGGTAGGAAAAAATGCAGAAAATTAGTGCCAAATACAGATACTATTGTGAAAGGAAGGATATAAACCAGAAAGAGGACTAGGGGAATATCAGAGTGTTCACACCCAATGGATGAAAATACTGGGTGTGTAGGCCTCTGTGAAATTATTCTTCATATTAAAATATGTTGAAGTACACTGAAGGCAGAGAAGCTGATGCTTCATATTTATAAATCTTTCTGCTGAGAATGGCTTATGGTAGGAAATCTTATTCCTCTCAGAACACCTATTACCTTTTGTTCCATAGCAAAAACTATTTGACTTCTTAGTCTATTGTATGGACATCTGATACAGTCTCAATTTCATGTACAGCAAAAGATTTAAATTTTACAATTTAAATTCTAAACTACAAATTATAATTTGCCACGCAGACATTTCAAAAGTGTTCCCCCCACCCTCCCTTTCCCCTTAGCTCAAAATAAATTGAAGTCTCTGTCACGGGGTCTGGGATTAGTGACGTTCCAGACACCAAGGGGCCAGGTGTGATTTGGAAGCTCCACAGAACTACAAACTCAGCAAGTGCATGGGATTCCATATATGTTGTGACCGTGAAATATCATGGCCACGGCTAATGTGAAGGCTCCATCTGGCATTTCTGATGTAAAATGTTATGTCAGCAACAGATGGTAGAGCTAAGTGTTAGGAGATCGGACTTCTGCCCAATTATCAGGTTTGGGAATCTGAACATTAAACAGCTTCCCAGATCCTTGAAAATACACGAGGTGCTAAATTTCCTCCTGCTGAGCTGTTTTGCAGTCATACATTCCAGTTTGCTTTTGCTCCCCTTTATCCAACAAACCTGCTTTTGTCTTCAAATACTCATCTGAGATCCCAGGCTCACTGATTCTCCTACTACAGCCCCAGCAAACTCTTAGTGTATGCTTCCAGGAAATCAAGAATGGGTTGAGGCCCCTGTGAGTAACATCGTTCTATCTCCTCTCACTTTGTCTCTGACCTGACCAAAGAAGTGTTCAGCCCCTATGTCTCCTAGCTGCTGTGGTGGAATTCGCAGCTTGATATTCTTGCCTTCAACAAACTTATTCTAGTTTATTTCCCTTCTCTGTAGGAAGGTAGCAAAAAGTTATTTCTGAGCAATTTCTTTCCTTAACCTTTATTTATGCCTACACCACATATGTGTGGGTGCCTACTGGGACCAGAGGTCATTTGATGGCCTGGCATTACAATTATAGACCATTGTGAAACCACATATCATGGTTGTTGGCAAACAAAGTCTTCTGTGCTGGGAACCAAATTCTGGTGCACTTTAAGAGCAGGGAGCACTGTTAACTACTGACCCATCTCTAACCCCATAACTGATCTCTTTCAATATACTTGTACTGGGTCAGGAATTTTCCAGAAGAGATGACCTCATTATTAAAAAAAAAAAAACAAGAAAAATAACAATCCCCCAAATTCTGGTTTTGGAGTCTTTCAAACCACATTTGTGTGTTGAGTAGTTATGTAACTGGTACAGAATGGTTTTGAAGTTTGAAGACATGTGCCACCAAGCCAGGCCTAGAAGTATTCTTTTGGTTTGCTTACTCTAGCTTCAGATGGAACCGATGGCCTTGAATGCTCAGCACTGAGCTATGCCCTTTCAAACCTGGCTTTATCACTTTAGATCTCTAGGCAATGCATTGTTTCTCCTCTTATTAGCTGGGCAATGAAATGCCTGGAGTAGAAGCCATTGCTCTGAATGAGGTGTTCTATAGATGACCCCAGAATTTTAGAGAATTTGCTATAGAAGCCAGTGTCCCAGTGCTAGCTACTGGCCCTGCTGCTGGTCCATGAGGTTGGGCTGGGACAAAGTCATGGTTCTTTTGGAAATGAATTTCAAAGGCAGGGACAAAAAATGGAGCAGAAACTGAAGTAAAGACCATGCAGAGACTGCCCCACCTGGAGATCCATCCCATCCACAGACACCAAATCCCCCTACTATTGCAGATGCCAAGAACTTGCTGACAGGAGCCTGGTATGGCTGTCCCGAGAGCCTCTGCCAGCACCTCACCAATACAGGTTTCAGATACTCACAGCCAACCATCGGACTGAGCCTGGGGACCCCAATCGAAGAGTTAAAGGACTGAAGGAGCTAAAGGGATGGTGACACCATAGGAAGAACAATATCAACTAACTGGACCACCTAGAGCTCCCAGGAGCTAAACTACCAACCAAAGAGCACACATGGAGGAACCCATGGCTCTATCTACATATATAGCAGAGGATGGGCTTATCTGGCATCAATAGAAGGGGAGGCCCTTGGTCCTGTGGAGGCTTGATACTCCAGCTTAAGGCGATGCTGGAGTGGTGAGGTGGGAATGTGTGGATGGGTGGGGGAGCACTCTCAGAGAGGCAAAGGGGATGGGGGTTTGTGGATGGGAAATGTAAAAATTAAAATAACCAATAAAAAAGGAAAAAATAATTAGATAAATTAAAAACACGAATTTGAGCCTTTAGCTGGGGGGCTGGAGTGCCCCTATAGGAGATTTAAGCAATGACCCCCTGGTTCATCTGGCCATTACTGTTTCAGAGCAAATTACGTAACCCATTTCCAGGTTTCCTCCTCCTTCCCTTATTTCCATTGTCCCAAGTGTCAGAAAGGCGTGCAGTCTGACCTCCGGCTCCCACCACCATTCCTCTGCTTTGTCCTGTTCCTTTCTAATGGTGCTTTGCAGTTGGGCTGCTCTTATTCTGGGTGTCTGAAGTTCTCTGGCTAGGGTCTTCTGGAAGGTTGCTGCAGGGGCATGATGTCATTTCTGGGTTTAAGACCAATTTTTGTTTGGGTATCTACTTCTTGAAGGACATAGTCTGAGATACCGAACCTCTACTAAAATCCCTAAGGAAAAGGATAAACTTAATATAATAATAAATAATGCTATTTCTGATCCGCAGGGAGAGACTTTGTTGTTGTGCCTGTGTCCTGGGATTCTTTTGAAGTAGAGAGGTATCAGGAAAACAGCATCAAGAGCTGTCTTGAAGTCTTCAACAGAGAGACTGAGACCTCCACACACAGTCATTTACATCCAAAAGGCCTTGAATACATTTAGACCTGAGTTCGGGTCTGTGCAGTACAGTCTGCCATCTGAGATCTTGGTAATCTTAAACACGATGCTTTTTCTTTGTGAGCTTCAAAAAAGGCATATTTGAGTGGGAATAACGCCTATAAGCTGTGAAAGGAAATGAACATAGAATCAGGCCTTAATAGAAGAATGTAAATAAAAATTAGGGTTTTTTTTTTACATATATTACAGCTATGGATCTTGTCATACTTCACAGATAATTAGTAGACTTTAACTTTTGCTTCATGTAGCAAAATCTATGTGGGCTGGTTCATTTTGGTCAATTTGACATAAGCTAGAGTTATCTGGGAAGAGGGAACCTTAGTAGGGAAGTGGATCTGTCTGGGAATATTTCAGTGGGGTAATTTTTTAATGGGTGATATGACCTGACCCCCTGTGTGCAGTGCCCTCTTTGAGCAGGTGTTCTTGGTTGTATGTGAAAGGCCAGGAGCAAACAAGTCAGTAAGCAGCAGAGTCTCTGCTTCATTTCTGACTTCAGGTTCCTGTTGTCCTTTCTTACTAACTTCCCTCAGGGATGGAGTGTGGCCTGGGAGGGATAAGATGAAATAACCCCTTTTCCTCCCCAACGTAGTTTTGGTCAGTTTTATTATAGCAATAACAGCCAAACTGGAGTGATATGTAACACGGAATCTTTAATTTCAACCATGTTAAGTTTGCAATTCAGTGGTATCAATTCTATTTACAAAGTTACACATATTAACCTCATGTTTCTGTACTTTTCTCATCACCCCAAATATCCCATTATCAAGTGTCACACTTTTCCCTCTGATAACTATATTTTCTATCTTGAATAGATGTATTATTAACCAGTTTCCCCTGCTCATCTGAACTTAAGGGGCATTTGTCTTTGCATTTTAGATGATGTGCTAAATCATACTATGGTGGTAGTGGGTGAACTGGGACCAAACCCAGGACTTCAGTGTGCTAGACAAGCTATCACTGACCAGCATCTCTAGCTCCAGGTACTAAATCAATCCCTCACCCTCACTCCCCCCCCCCCCCACTCTGTGTGTGTGTTGAAACAGGGTCTCACTATATAGCTCTTTCTGGACCTCAGAGATTTGCCTGCCTCTGCTTTCAGATTAAAGGTATACACAGTCATGCCTGATACCCCAGATAGTAAATTTTAATGGAAATTAAATTTAACAAAACATAATCAGAAATAATATTCAGGCATATATATATACTTACACACATGTATAATATAGGCTAGGATCCACATATAAGGGAGAACATGTTTTTTTTTTTATTTCTAAGATTGTGCATCCTTGCTTTAATATTACATTTCAATTCCTTACACTTTTCTACAAATTTTATGATTTCACTTTTTAAAGCAGTGAATACTATTCCATTTTATATATGTATGGGATTTTCATTATCCATTCTTTTGTGATGGAAAGCTACATTGGTTCCATTTCCTCACTACAGTATATAAAGCAGCAATACAGTGAAACATGTAGAAATCACAAGAGGGTAAATGTATGTGATGAGAAAGGACTGAATAAAGGTAAAGGACTCTTGAGTCATGAATGAGGATATAAAGCTAATTGTTTCTCTAGTCTCAACTCTGTCCTGGATTTTTTTTAAATGCATGGACAAGTGCATAAAATATATTTGATAGCGAAAGTGTAAAATTTAATGTGGAGCTCCAAACTTTCAGAATTTTAATTATATAGAAATTCATTGAGATGTATAGACTTGGGGGGTCTGATTAATTTTGGTGTGTGATTTTCTTTTTTACAAGTTCTTTGTAGTGAAGTCTTATTAATCTCAAATGTAATTTTTTTGGTGTTACCACCCTCCCCCCCTTCAGACCTCCACTGTACTTTTTTGCTTTTGTAGTTCAACTGGAAAATTGAAAAAGGGACGATCATTCAATTTAAGTTAGAAGATAACACTTTACTCGTTTCTCTCTGCAGACCTCTCCCTACTCTTCAACAGTCACATGCTGTAGTCTTTAGAAACTGCAGAAGTAAATAAAATGCCAGATGTAGGTCAACAGAAGATTCAATGACAAGGGAGCACAAAGAGCATGAAGGCCCCTTTCATACATTAGATGTAGTTTTGTTACAGAGGTCCTTCCTAGATCTGCTACTTATTTGACTTTGTTCTTAACTCAAGTGAACTGGCCAATAGCATTTGAGAAGAAATATGTGCATGCCTTTCTAAATTAGAAGAGGCTAGACATGGCCCTTTTTATGTTATTTTCCTTTGCTGTACAGGAGCCTTCTCTTCAGTGTAGTTCAGTATGGTTTTGCTTTTGTTTCTCATGCTTTTGGTGCTATATCCAAGATTATTATCGCCAGGACCAAAGTTACATAGTTTTTTCCTCCCATGTTTTCTTCTAGGAAATCTGTGATATTTAATCTTACATTTAAGTCTTTAATCCATTGAAAATTACATTTTGTTTATGGTATAGGAGTTAAAAATGTAATTTTTTTTTGCTTGTAGATTACCTAGTTACCCAACAGCGTAAATTGAAGACTGTTCCTTATCCAATGTATATTCTTGGCACCCCTATCAAAGTCTAGCTAACTATGAATAGGTTCATTTCTGGGCTCTATTTTCTATTCCAGTGATCTAAGCTTGTTTCTAGAATGGCAAAAGTAACTCAATGTCTATACCCCCATTTCCACTTAGGCATTTTCATAATAAAAATATTCACTAAGATATAAATGTATGAAGAAAATGTACCATATATACATTACACACAGATATTATTCAATCACAAAAAAAAAGAAATCCCTCCATGCATAAGAACATGGATGAATCTGGATGACGTTGTAAATTAAATAATCTTAATAGATATACATACTATAAGATCACATGTATATCTGGAATCTAAAACTTGTTCAATTCAAAGTAAACAGTAGCAGTGCTTGTCAGAGGCTAGGAAGTAGAGGACATGGGGAATGTTGGTCAAAGGGTGCATGGGGGCCACAATTATAACAGTATTGTTTACTTTAAATTTGCTGAGAGCAGATCTTAAGTGCCCCCACCACACATAATTTCCCCCATTTCATGCCATATACATATATCAAATCATCATTGTATATCTTGAATGTATATAATTTATCACTTATGCTTCAGTAAACCTAGAAAAAAATTCCTCTGAATCACTTCAAAATAGAAGTACAGAAGCGACCACCTGGGAAAAATCAGCAGTATTTTTCTGCTAGGCAGAAATGCTAGAGTTTAGAGTCTAGATCCTTCAGGTTGGATTCCAAACTTTTGAAGGTTTCCTAAAATCATTAGTGAAGGTATCCTAGTCAGTAGTGAGGAAAGACACTATGCTGAGTTTACTGGAAGTTCAGTGAATTGCAATTAGCTGTATCAGTGGCACATCACAAATTATAACCTGATTTTTAGATATCTCCAACAGGGTAAATGTTTAGAACAGGCTTACTGGACCATGGCACTATGGGCTATTGAAGTCAATGGGAGGCAGCCATCCTAAGTACTGAGGGAAGTTCGGTATTCACCAGATGCTTGTGTCTATCCTACCCCCAGTGACTACCAAAGATTTCTCCAGAAATTGCAAAATATCCTCTGGAGAGGGGGAGTTGGTATTACTTTTCAAAGTGGAGATACTGTTTTTCCAGGTGTTTCTTCTGAAGCTTTTTTGTTTACATTTGTGCACCAGGATAAGGAAGGGGGAAGAATGCCCTCTGTGCTTCTCCCATTTGCTCACATCCTTCCTTCTTTTCAGTCACACCTGCTACAGGGCCTTTCAACAATGTTTTCTACTTCTGTTTCAGAAATAAGTAATGGCTCATTGCATTGATTTAGGCTTAGTTTCTTCTCCTATGGCACCAATTCATATATCTATATGTTTCCACAATTCCAAGAAGAATGTTATATGTGACAAGAGGATTATCCTAGCTAGACTTCATTTGATAAAGGTTTCACTTTATGAAGCCTCACACAGGACTTAGTAAATATGAAAGTAAGTTGTGAAAATACATTCGACAGTTTTTCAAGAAAATGGCTATTGAGCTAAACTCTGACTTTTTGTTTCTTTGAGGACTCTCTATAGCTTGGGGAGAAGCAGTCTTTTTGAGGTAAATATTCTCTATGACTAAGCCCATCAGAGAGCTAAAAAACAATGTTTATAAAACTTATCTGAGATGAATAACACAATTAGCTCAAATCACAGCCCAATATTATCATCTGTCTTAACTAGGCCTGAGGAGAAATGAGCAGAAGTATACCAAATGCTGACAGGGGATGGTAGAGGTCCTTCTGAGACTGTTGGTGGCCTGCAAGGGTGGCACTTGAAGGCTTTTGTCATGTGTGTGTTATACACAGTCTTGCTGTCCAGAGCATCCAGTAGATAATTCTTTGAGTAGATACTGATAAAACGTTCCTGTTCATTATGTCCCATGTTGCTGTTGAAACAAGAAATCAATACAGGCTCACATCTGAGATGGGGACTAGGAGGCTGTTAATCAGCCTGTGAGGGAACATCTGCTAAGAGGTTGACAACTGTGAGGAGGAAACTGGCTAAGCAGTTAAAGCTCTTTCTTAGAGAAAGGAAGGCAAGGACAGGCCACCTACTTTATGGACATGGATTATGGAATATCTTCCACATTTTTGGCCAGATGTGTTAATAACAAGTGATCATATATCATCCAAACTGAGACCTTAAAAGGGGAGAACTATTAATAATTATGCTGGGGTGATAAGGTGGGTGTCTTTCAGCAACACCATGATATAGACCACTGTAGTTATAAAGCCTAGAAAATGTACTCTAAATTTAGGGCAGGAAATTAGTTTGGCTTTTTCATTGTTAATCACCAGAGCATAGAACTGTACCTGCCATTTATGAGCTACATTTATACATGTATATATTTAAGTGTTGAATTTTTCCTTGCCATATTTACATTTTCCCTATTTAATGATATATATTTAAACTCACCCTGCTATACCACTTATCAGTATTTACCCTAAAGACTCCATGTCAATACATCAAAGAGATATCAATATTTACTGTAACACTATTCTCAAGAGATTATGGGACCCGCCTAGGTGTATAACAATGGAGGAATGCATAAAAAAACATTATCTACATACAATGGAATTTGTTCATCCACAAAAAATAATGAAGTCATACTGTTAGCAGGAAAATAGATGCATCTGGAGATAATCATGTTAAGCAAATAGATGTCAGAAAAAATATGCTTTTCTCTGTTTCTAGATTTATACTTTAAAATATGTTTTATTGACATTGACATGAAAACAGAAGAAAACTGAGGAAAAAAGAATTTTTCGACAGAAAGAGAGGGACAGTGTGGTATGACGGTACTGTGTTCAAAGAAATGATCTTTATGTAATTCAGTAAAACAACAACAATAATAATAATAGAATATATGTATAGATATGTTTACAGCACAAGTTTAATAAAAAGAAATCAGGGAATTATTCAACTATTAACTTCCCTCTATACTATGAACAAATACAGACAATGGCTGATATAAAGAACAGACAAAAGGAAAAGAAAGTTTCAGTGGTGGCACAATGGTTGATATTTTCTTTGTTTTCAATTTATTTTATCTGACAATATTTTTTGTAAAAATTTCTAAAGGGAAAACATGGAAAAATGGAAAAGGAGAATGCTTTTTTTTTTTAACATTTGACCACAGCAGCATCTCTAATTTTAGTATGACTGTGTTTTAAATATTTTATATGTATGAGTGTGCCTGCCTGTTGGAACTCACTCTGTAGACCAGGCTGGCCTTGAACTCAGAAATCCGCCTGCCTCTGCCTCCTAAGTGCTGGGATTAAAGGCGTGCGCCACCACTGCTTGACTCAAGATCTTTTTCTAATAGAAGGTACCTACAAACAATAGAGAACGGAACCCAAATCACACATCAAAAAAGTCCGGGGAATGGGAATTTTTAGCTTTCTTGCTATCACACACTAGAAAAGCCCCATTAATGAGCCGATCTATAATCATCCAAAGAGTCAAGATTATTCATTTATCTTACCAAATATTTATTGAGTGCCTGCTAAATTCATTAAGGAGGTCAGGGTATTTTGTCAATTTTTTGTTTGTTTTTGGTTTTTCAAGACAGGGTTTCCCTGTGTAACACAGTAACTTGTATAACAGGTTTTTTTTGGTTACTTTTATTTTTTTACAGTTCAGTCATTAACACCCTCTCTTGTCCTGCTGACCTCCCACAGTTCTTCATCCCATTCTTCCTCCTCCCTGTCTCCAAGAGGATGTTTCTACCCCATCCCTAAGGCCTCCCCATGCCCTGGGACCTCAAGTCTTTCAAGGGTTGGCACATCATCTTCTCTGAGGCCAGACACTTTTAAGTCCCTGAACTTGCTTTGTAGACCAGACTGGCCTCAAACTCAGATATCTACCTGCCTCTGTCTCCCCAGTGCTGGGATCAAAGGCATGCACACCCACTGCCTGGCTGTCAGAAGCTTTGTAATATTTATTGTGTTTCTCTGTCTTTGAATGTTAACTTTTCACCTCTGTTTTCCAATGGAATTACACTTTATGCATCGTGACAGATTATTTTATGACTTAAAATGTCAGATTGAAACTAATTTTAATATGCAATTAATGCATACCAATAAAGGTGTATCTTCCTTTTTTGAGAATTTCATAATTACATATACTTGGTTTTGATCAAATATACGTTCCGTTTCTTCCCTTCTGATTTCCATCCTACTCCCACTACTTTCCCTCCCAACATCATGTGCTTTCTCCTTGAAAAATAATCCACTGGTTCCATTTAGTGTTGCCTGTATGTACATGATGTAAGACCATATACTGTGGCACTGGTAGCTTTTCAGGGGCATCCCTGAAGAAAACATACTTCCCCTTCTCCTAGCAGCCATCAATTGTCAATAGCTTCATAGCTAAACAGGATTTCCTGGGTGCCTCCTTCATGCTAGGATTTTGGTTGGGTTAATCTTTCACTGACACTGTATAGGAAATCATAGCTGCTGTATGTTTATGTGTGCAAGAACTCTGCCCTTCCTAGCAAATACTATTTTTCTGCAAACACCCACCACTTTCTTCTCCCTCTTCCATGATGATCCCTGAACCTTGGGAGATGGGATGTTACAAATGTCCCATGTAGACCTGAGCATTCCACAGCCTATTTTCCTCTACATGTTGACCAGTTGTGTGTTTTTGTATCAAGCATGATCTATAGCGAAAACGACGACGTCTCAGATGAGGGAAGAAAGATGTACTAATCTATGAGTATGAAGATGAGAACTTAGGGATAGATGATGAAGGTTTTAGGTTAATCCATGGGCTCTGTGAGCTCTTGGCCAGATTTACAGTGCCAAGCATGTGATTCCTCCTGTAGATCAGGCCTTAAATCAATTGAGAAAGTGATTGGTTACTCCTGTAATAGTCCTGCCAGTATTTTACCAGTGGGCACATCTTGTTAAGCTACTTGTTGTTATAGCTTGCTGGGTTCACAGGTGGATAATGATGTATTTATGATGGTTTTAAAATGTAGAACAACTGTTGGAGGGTGGACCAGGAGGGGGATAACAACTGGACAGTAAACACAAAGATTAAAGATAAATATGCTATAAAAATGGCAGTACCAGAGAGGACAGAAGTTCATGAAGATCCTACCTGACTGAGTTAGAATCTAGTCTGATTTACTTGTCTTCAATAGAGATTTGAGCACTGAGACTAGAATGCTTGTAAGTATCCTATAAACATTCATATACTTGTCTGAATATCCAGTTTTGCTGAACGAATGTGTCATATGTTCAAGTATGTACACTTCTTGAAATATTATACATATGCAAAATTATTTTGGCACTATGTTATGCCCTTGTCCTCAATGATCTTAATAGTGAAGAGAAGATGAACCATACTGTGATATATCCTCTCCTCATTCCCCCAGTCATTAAAACGTGTGCCATCAACAATGTTTTAAGGGGAACTGTGCTCTCTTAAAGGAAAAAATAAATTATATTCCAGGGCACATCTTGTTCTATCAGAGATCTGTCCTAGTACTTTACCTGTAGCAATTACTAAGGGTCACACCTCAACTCTACCTGAACACTGAGAAGATTTACCCACAGTTCAATATTCCATTGACCTTCTGAAACCTCAGAACAAATTATCCTTAGAACTGAGCTGCAGGATCAACAACAGATCCCAGATGTAGTCAATTCAACATTCACAGTCTTAAGGTTTTTGGCCATCTAAATTGTAAAACCTCATATGTACTGGTGTCATTTTGGAAGAGGGAACCTCAACTAGGAAAATGCCCCAACAAGATTGGCCTTTGGCAAGCCTGTGGTGTATTTTCTTCATTGATAATTAATCTAAGGGGCCTAGCCCATTATGGCTGGTGGTCCTGGGTGCTATAAGAAGGCAGGCCGAGGACCACGAGAAGCAAACCAGTAAGTAGAACTCTTCCATGCAGCTTCTGCCTATAGGTTCCTGCCCTGTTTGAATCCCTGGCATTACTTCTCTCAGTGATGGACTGTTACCTGGAACTGTAAGCTGAAATAAACCCTTTCCTCCTCATGCTGCTTTGGGTCATTTTTTTTTCTCAGCAATAGAAATCTAAGACATCATATTTACTAGATTTGCACTAAGGATTCTATGATTGTAGACCTGATCATCTGAAAGGCATACATGTTGAAAGGAAGAGTTAGAGGTACCATTATCACTTAACCTATACAGACAAAGATCAACTGTTCTTCCCTGTGATTTAGGATTTTACTAGCAAGTACCCAATTATGAGTAATGTATTCTTAAAGATCATTTGGAGGAACCATGAAGTCTTGACCAGTCTCTGAGAAACACCAAGGAAAACCTATTATATATGGTCTCACTGTATATGCCCATATCAAAATCATTGAGGCCATCGTTTCATTTCCAAATTCATCTACTCTACACAGATATTTACAGAAGGCCCTTTAAGAAAACTTGTAGTGTCATCAGAAGATACCTATGAGAATGCCACCATCAATATAAAAATAAAGCAAACAATGAAAATTCATGGAACTTTTCTTTTGCCCCTACCCATGGAAAACATTAAATTCACACAGTATCAATAAGTATATAATCAAATTGGATATTCTCATATAATATGGAGATAAGTGTGAACTGAATACACACATGCTAAAACATACGATTTTTCAAAATATTTCTAAGTCATATCTGAAAATATGGTGGTTTCTAAGGAATGAATATAACCCAACCTCAGACCTGTATGTTAGTTATGATAGTAAAAGGATCCTCACAAAGAAAGCTCACATCACCATTATAGACACACCTTCCTCATCTACTTGGATATTGAAGATCAGGAGGTCTCTACTGTTGCTATGACCACTTTATGACACACATGGTTAGGCAGGGACAATATTCTGTCCATAAAAGTTCAGGGATAACTGAACTGTTATTTTTTTCCTTAGAATCATATGCAAGAATATATAAATTTCAGTTTCTGGGTAAGCTGAATAGAAGGGTTGCAATTTCACAGCTTGACTTAGTTGCAAAGGGACTTCATGTTTGGCTTGCATAACACAAAGAGACCATCCCTTAACCTGGACCCGGTCTCGGATACTAAGTCATCAACAAGGCAGCATACACCAGCTGATATGAGGTCCCCAACACATATACAGCAAAGGACTGCCAGGTCTTGACTCAGTGAGAGAAGATGCACCTAACCCTCAAGAGTCTTGAGGCCCCAGGGAGTGGGTGGGTTTGGGGGGGTGGGGACATCCTCCTGGAGACAGGGGGAGGAGGTGTGGGATGTGGAACAGTCAGAGGGTAGACTGGGAGGGGGATGAAGACTGGACTGTATAAAAGATTAAAGAATAAATAAAAAAAATAAAATAAAAAAAAATCTAAAAAAAAAGACATTAGGTTTAATTCCCACTAAAATAGATAGATGAAAAGAAAACCTGTGCAAATGTGTTTTAGGATACAGTTTGTTCCTTATAATACCTGTGTGCCACCACTTTTAAACAACTGAGCTGAGGCTTGGATAATTACATTGTTAAGTGAGTTCATTCTTTCTTGATAGGGAATATGGTAGGCTTTTAAGGTTCACAAGACTCCCCCACCATTCCTCAGGTTCAGTGTATATTTTTACTTTCTTATAAAGTACGCAAACTCTTCCTCCCTAGAATTTCTAAGGACAACAACATTTCTGAGTTCCTGCCACAAAAAGCGGTAGAGGCACCTTCAACACTTACTGAAGTACAGAACAATTATCTATTCTGTCTTGAAAGCATTTGCATTCACCTTAGTATCAGTAACATTCCCCTTTGACGGCCGTTAACAGCTCACTATGATGTCCTGACTTGTCTCTGAAAAGAAACATAACATGATGGTCGCAATTATTCCTCAGTGACTTTTATGTAGAGGATTGGCTTGCTTCTACTGTACTTTTTATCATCCTTGTCCCTTACCTGTGTAAATGAAGTTCAGGGATCCTGAGTGTCACTCAGACCAATAACCTGACTACCACTAACGTTTTACATAGCACACATTATCTATCTCACTGTTACGCTTTGACTTGTCTCAGAATGACACAGCATATGCGTATTCTAGAGTACAATTTTTCCCAGTCACCATATCACTTCATGATACTTGGATAGTTACAGAATTCCAAAGACTAGAGGCCTCCTTATGAAAAGTGATCATGTAAAAAGAGGATATTAGCAAAAATTCCATTGTCCATCATGATAGTAATGAAAATGACCTAGATCACTGATTACAACTTATCATTATGCTTGTGAAATAAACAGTACCTGTTAACAATGACAGAAGAATATAAAGCTTAGTAAGGTTGTTATGGGCATATTTGTGTTTTGACAACTTACCTGTGACAAAGGGTCACATGTATGACTACAGTCCATATTGCCATAAAATCCTCCATGAACATTGTCTGGAGCCCTGTGTGAGCTTCTGTCAATATACACATGAACACAATCTTGAAGGTTTTACTTTGATTCTCTTGAAGGAAATGAGAAGGGAAAATTCAGGTGAAAATGTTTGTCAAAATACATACTTGTCTTTTACTAGGACCACTGCCCTGCCCATAATGATTACTGATGGACACTGCAGTTTACCTGGATACTCAGAATGTTTCTAATTCCCATAACTAAAGAACATCTAAAATTTCTTGATCACACTATTCTTCCTACTGCTCTGGCTGAAGAACAACAGTGTCAACAAATGCTGATACAATCAATTCTCCCATATCCACAGTTTCAACACAGATGTTCTGGCCATATATATTCACAAACTCATGTTTACCAGAGCTTCAAAACTTCATGATTTCTGAGCTTAGCAGCTAAAAAGGCATATTAAAAATGGTCAGCGGCACCACCATCATTTACCTATGAATATGAAAATAAGATATGATGTGTCATGATTGCAAACACCACTGGCAACTATCCAAGTATAAAAAATGGAAGTCTTAAATAATTGTTTTGTGAGTATTTGCATCTGTCTTAGGTGCTGGTAGAGCCTCTTAGAGGACAGCCATGTCAGGCTCCTGTCTACAAACACATCAGCAATAGTGTTGGGATTTGGTGTCTGCACATGGGATAGATCCCAAGGTGGACTGTCTCCGGGTGGCCTTTCCTTCAGTCTGTGCTTCATTTTTGTCCCTGCATTTCCTTTAGACAGGAATTCTAATTTAATTCTTGGTTAAAAATTGAGATGGAGGGCAACCCCATCTCTCAACTGGGGGGCATTTTTTTTTTTACTGGAGGTGGTTTCTTCAGGTTCTAAGACAGTTGCAGATACTTACAGCCAACCATTGGACTGAGCCCAGAGACCCCAATGGAAGAGTTAGGGGAAGGATTGAAAGAGTTGAAAGGGATTGCAATCTCATAGGAAGAACAACAGAATTAACCCAAACCCCTCAGAGCTCCCAGGGACTAAGCCATCAACCAAAGAGCATATATGGGCTAGTCTGTGGCACCTACTACACTGGTAGCAGAGGGCTGTCTTATCTGGCCTCAGTGGGAGGGGATGTGCTTGGTCCTGTGGAAGCTTCATGCCCCAGAGTAGGGGGATGCTACAGTAGAAGGGTGAGGTGGAAGTGGGTGGGTGAAGGGAAGCACCTTCTTAGAGGTGAAGGGAAGTGGGTATGGGGTGGGGGGTTTGTGGAGTGGGGTACCAGGAAGATGGACAACATTTGAAATGTAAATAAATACAATAATAAAAATTGAAAAACAAAGAAACTTCAAAAATTGCTTTGTAGCACTCCGAGTTACTGTCCTGTCTCAAGAAACACTACAAAGAAAGAATTAGTATTTTGTAGTGTGTAAGGGAGTGTTTTAAAAACAAAACTCAACTCTTTGTGTATTTTTAATCAACTCTTTACTCAGAATAACGTTCTAATGCAGGTCACACTCCAATTATGATGGAAGATATTTTTATACTTAATTGCTGTAGGGACTCATTCCCATACAAAGCAATAGTCATGATGTCATGGAGCCGATAAATGGATTGTTTTTAATAAATGAAGACTGGCAATAAAACTGTCCATTCAATTCCAAATATTGGTTATAAAATAGAACCATTGATAACTTTCATGTTTAGAAACTCCTCTTACTATTCAAAAAATATTTTTAATCATGCTAATAAACGTTTTTGGAGATTAAAAAAAAAAGAAACACATTGAACCCAACCTATTAGGCACATACCTTGCAGTAAAATTCCCAAGGTCACTACTGTAATCAACTGGGGATCCATCCCTACTATCTGGATACCTTCAGATGGTCATGGGAAGAACATTGTAAGGGCACTCCCATTTTCTTTAGTGGATACCTGTAAAAATGCACCACTAATATCAAAGTGATGGACACAACCAAAATTACAGGCAATCTTATGATTGCTTCTACCAAAATACATGTAGCTTATTAATGAGCAGACAATATAAGGAAATATATGAAGATAACTAAGAGAAAAGAACATATAGAAACTATACAACAAAATATTGAAGAAACATTAAAGTCCTTTAGTAATTTAAGTAATGTATCTGAAAACAAATATAATACAGGATATCTGTAGATAAAAGTGTGGTAGCATCATGTTAGGCACACCTATACATCTACCCATATACTGAAGTTCAGGTAATCTGCACTATATAATGACTACTAGATCATTTATCTTGCTAGGAGCAACATACAGTTGAAATATTTCAGCAATCACAATGTTCTCCTTAAAAGAATCTGTAAATATATATATATATATGAGAAGACCTGATGGCACAAGTCTGTAATCCCAGAATCTAGGGAGGTTTAAGCAGGCAACTCGGAGTTTAAGGCTGTGTGGGCTACAAGGTAAGTTCAACATTAGCTTAAGTAATAGAGTGAGATTCTATCTCAAAACAAAGGTAAAAATGAAGGATTACAATTATAGCTCATGAGGCCGGGATATACTGACCAACTCTCTGCCCTCAACCAAAAAGAAGAAATGAAAAGATAACATACACAACCATGTTTTAATATATGATTTATTTCCCAGAACCCTTGTGTATTATTACCTTGACCAATACCACTGGGAAAAGACCTGTCTGTCAACTCTACCTGGACACTTGGATGAATGTACAGTATACATATTATACATTTTTTATTTAAAAAATTTTAAATTGGCATACACACTGAGTTTTTCATTCTAGTTTTTCAAACAATGAGAACACATTCAGTCCCTCAGTGTATACAGGTTAAATGCAGATTTGTTTTTTCTTTACCACTATAAGAATATGTCATTATGATCACTAAAATTCCTGACATTTCCATCACTTTCTACTTTGGGGGCAGATTCCCAAAGCTCCCTTTTCCCAACAAACTGAACATGGTGTTAAGAACATCAAGGGGCTCCAACATCACTTACCTGTGTAATGTCTGCACTGTGGTACAGCCACTTCACCACTTACTGAACAATTTGTATGGGCTGTCAACAGTGTGTTTAGGGTGACTGTTCTTTTGAATAAACAACAACTGAAGTCACACAAAAACTTGTATCAGGATACAGATATCTTTTCATGACACATGAACTTTACCTGGAAACTTGGATGAGTTCTGACTTAATTGCCGTTCAGGAACATCGATCCTTTCTTGACCTAAAAATACCAACATTAACTATGCTGACTACATGACAACACCACTGTCAAATTCTCAAAATTAATCTCTCAACATTCATGGGCTCAACAGAAGCATCACAGATATTAAAAATAAATCATACAAATTTATATTCACCAGGTTTGCTAAGGAATCCATGGCTTCTGATCTGAGCATGCAGAGCAACTTGGTGTTAAGAAGAGTCAGAAGCATCGTAATTTCTTATCTATGAAGAAGAAACTAGGTACAGTGAACAGTAACTTTTATTCGATGGACACTTACACAGATATGAACAACTATAATCTTGGTGATCTCTTTGAGGCACTATGAGGACTTGCGTTATCTTAGGGAAACACATTGAAGAAAAGAGATTCAGGACCAGTCTCATTTTGCCTTTACATATAAAAATTCCTCAGATAATCTTACCATGTTAGGAGCTTTCTACGAGTTTATACAATGCTGCCATCCAGATATGACACCACTATTGCAACTATAACTGCATAGCACATGAAGCTCTATATCTTCATGAGGAGGTAATGAGTATTAATTGTTTGGAGGAAAGGCATAATTTTTCCTAATGGTATAGCCATTAAGTGCTAGGTGGGAAGAAGAAGGGTTTCAGAAGTGAAGGAAGAAGAATACCAGATAGTAACAGGAGGTAAAAACATCCATAATATGCTTTATATATGTATGGAGCTGTCAAAAAACAAAACAAACAACAAAAAAACAGGTTCAAGATTAGAAACAGTAACAAAGCAGTAGCACATAATCAAACTTTCAACATTTACAGGGTCAGACTATAATTTCTTTGTCCTATACAGCACAGAGGCAGTTAAAAGCATTACCCCATTAATATTAGTAATGGTTCATATTGTATTTGTGGATAATTAACAATATCATGATGTTAGTGACCAAGATGACCATCATACAATTTTAACACATACCTGCACATAAGAATACCAGTCTTGGTACATGTATGCTGTAGACATTTGAGTAGTACACATGATCTATGCCTTGTGGCAATGATGAGGGATACTGGAAATACTAAAAGTAGAATGAGACGAGTATCAACTCATTTTCAAAATGTGTTACTTAGAGGTAGACTGATAAACCATAGCAAGCAGAAAAGGAATTTGGGGAGAATATTGTTGGTATTGAGAAAACATTGATAGCCTACACATTGGACAGGACAACTAACTTTCACTTACATAGTTTTTGACAATCTCCTTAACACTTTTGTAAGAATGCTTTTCTGGCAGATAAGCAGGTAAGAAATTATTTTAGCCCACACCAGCACTTTATGGATTTCAACAATTTCCATTTGACAGTCTTTATACTTAACCATGATGTCTGGACTTGTCTCTGAAAAATACATACTGAGAAAAAGCTATTTAACAAAACTCTCATTCTACATACACACCGCCATGTTCCCAAGGTCACTGCATCATGTGAGAATCTATTTCATCTGGTTACTTGTAATCTCCACAAACTAAGTATTCTGAGGAGATCCTCATTTCTTTTAAGGATATCTAGAAAACTCCATGGAGAATACTGTAGTGATTGATACTATGAAAATATGTATTTACCACTATGAATATTAAACACATACTACTTTCAGGAAGAATATGATAAAAACTGATGCTTATTAGTAATATTGGGGAGACTTTCATTCTTTAGTGGCATGCATCTCAAAAAATGGGGAAATGTAAGTGTACAAAATACTTGGGAAATGTAAATCTGAAAAAAGTAAGGTATATAATGCGTATCATCTTATACCTTTATACTGTCCAAGGCTTTAATGGGATACCTGTAAAACCACATGGTAACACAGGCTAGGCACAGCCTCGCTGCCTATCTGGACAGTGAAGATCAGAAGGAATGTATTATGCTATTTCCACTCTTAGCCACTCAGTTATTTTAAAAGTTCAACATTTCTCTGGATTTGAGTCTGAAAAACAAATATGTAAAAATATGCATCAGGATACAAGACTCACTCTGTCATAGTACCTCCCATTCATTGGCTTATGGCTATTATTATGGATACTTCAACTCTATCTCGATACTTGATTGTATTGTCAAGATAGTATATCCTTTGGGAGGTGGCGCTGGTGGCCTATATACTATCCTATACTCACTATTGTTCAAGTGACAATTATTTGACAAAAATTATAATTAATGAACATAAAATAATCCAGTGAATTCTACTAGGTGAGACACAGATTTTTTACACCATAAATCAATAATGTTATATTTACTAGAATTGGTAAGGACATCTTCATTTCTTCCCTGAACTCCAGCAAGAAAATCCTGGTAATTTTATGGGTACCAACATCATTACTTTCTTCTATAAAGAAAATCAATTGTTTTGTTCTATGACTTAGATCTAGATCAGCATTTACCTCAACACTGGCTATGTAACCTACTAAGTACCCTGGGTACTTATTGGGATTTGACAGGAACTGAAAAAAAAATATTGTGTAAGTATAAAAAGACACTGGATTCTTCCTTGAGAAATCTGCACATCATTTTGATATCAATCACTGTGTTGCACATACACTCTATTTGTATTCATCTAGGATTGCAAGACTAATACTATGGGTAGAGAGATAATATTTCAGTATGGCCATGGGAACATATATGTAGTTATTACTTTAACTGGAAATATGTGCAAAATACTTGTGAAATGTACATCTGAAAAGTGAGGTATCTAATTGTTGTTGACTAGGAATATAGAGCATTATATCCATATGTATGATATATAATGCTCACAGAATTACATGGAAAAGACTAGTTATGTAAGGATGTAATTTGCTCCTTAAATACCTGCAAAGAAATCATGGTAACTGAGTGTAAGGATCACCTTCATCATCTAACTATATACAGAGAGGTTTAATGGTCTGTGTTTCACTTAGGTCTCTGTTAGCATTTACCTGTAGAGCAGTAGTATCCAGTATTTTGAAAGGCAATGTGATGTTCATTTTGGATTCATCACAGGACTCTGAAAATGATCTTATGGGGATTATATTGCTTTTTAAGAGTCTTTATAACAGGACATCATCAGAAGATCAGGGTAACTTTTTATGACAATAGGATATATCAACTCTTGCTTGATCCATGTTGTTAAATAAGCAAACAAGCAAACAAATAACAAAAACTACATTCTCCTGATGGGGTACATGCAAATCTTTTTGGGCAGGATTGATTTGGAGTATTTAATCATAGATGACTGAAGTCATCAATGTCTCAACCTTTGCAGTATTCAATGTAAAGTTTCCTGTAAATGTAACATATGAAAGCTTAGATTCTAGGAGTGCCAACAATGGAATAATTTATCTGAATACTTTGTAAGAAGTCACAGGAACAAGAATGAAGAAAACTGCCATCAGTAACTTGCTATAAAACCCTCAGCTTATCGTATATCATAGTCATATATTAGATTGCTGAGATTTGTCAATATGACTCTGGAGAAAATAGTGTGATATACTATTTCCATTTTACCTGTACGTCTGAAAATTTTCTTTGTCACATGGATCTAGTGCTTTACTCCACTGCAAGGAAAGAACTATATATAAGATATTTCACCCTCATAAATGGTGGCCCACAGGGTCAATATTGTGGTAATTGATATGAAAATTGACTTGGATATAGTATACTCAATATGCATGGTAAGAGTTACAGATACATTTTCTGTAAGCAAACAGGAAGTTAGCTTCATAAAATTTGTAATTGCCTAAAATGTAAATATAGGAATCTCAAAATCACCATTTACACACCTTAACATAAACCTGTCTATATAACTAGTGAAAACTTCCCCACTGCATATATATTTACCCTCAGAGATCTTGAACATGAGATACCTGCAAAAATTACATGTCAACACATTTGCTGATGATACACATCAGAGACCAGATGGTTAGATGTGGAACAATTTGTGTTCACGAAGATTACTGAGGTGACTATTTCTTCTGATAATAATCTGAAAAATGTGTTTATAATTACAATTTATACAAATAAACTAGCATGTGTCTGTCTTAGGAAACATCAAGTATACTTGTAAAGTATTAAAAATCCTAAACTTAATACCTGGTTTCAAAAAGTTGCGCTTAGGATATAATCAATGCTCAATTGTAAAAGGACAAAGATCAATTTTATCTATCACAAGAAGCAGAAACTTATCACTAGTACTGCTATGTACAACATTATTTCCTATGTGAACAGTGGCAACAAAGGCATAGTGACACAAAGGATTATCACCACTTACCTGTGTCTAAGAAGATCAGATGTTCTGTGTGCTGATTAAGGCCCACTGATACACTGGCCATCCTAATGCTCTACGTGTGGAAGAAGACAGTGCACTGTGCTTTGATCAGATTGATCATGTTAATGAAGCTCGATTAAGAATATTCTTAGGGAAGCTTTGTCCTCATGTAGGGAACCTGTAAAATACCACCCAACCATGTGTTTGTGTAGTCTGCTTACTATTATCAGGATACTTGTTCATTCCCTTACCTTTCATCATTAGGGAATGCTTCAGTCTACGTGAATACCCCTTTTCCTTGAAGTTAACTGTTTGTAGTAGTATCAGGAGAGTTCATCTTTTTTTGAGTAGCTATTGGCAACACATCTTAAGTTTACAACTGTTGAAAATTCCTCAACAAACAGTCAAAATACAATCAACAGTCACAGCTTCAATATATTTTTAGCACATAAATATATATCACTAGAACTGCTATGATTGCACCATTTGTTACTTAAGCATTTGTTAACAAAAGCATGGTAACAGAAAGTTAAAGGACACCATCATCACTTCCCTCTGTCTATGAATACTAGAAGTCCAGCACAAGAATGTGGCCCACCACAGCATGAATCCAGATGATGGCAGGTAATACTCAAAGTGACATTGTTTTATGCCTTGGCATATCTCAGAAAAAAAGAAAAATAGGCCTGGAAATCATATGTTGTATATCTCAATATCAAGGTTCTCGTGTCATTTTTATGGTACTTGGAGGCTTGCAAATTTGGAAAAGAATTCTCCTAGTAATCTTAATTCCATTAAAAAAAATACTAGCAAAAATATGATGATAGGTCCCAACAACCATTATATGTACTGTAAACTTTACACAGATAGCTGTACACATTTTTGAGATTACATGTGTGAAACATAAGTAACCTGCTGGCTAGAATGTAAGAATATTAATATTTCTGTGGTTGGTATGGATACAGGGATATATTTGCATTTAACCATGTAAGGTTCAGAGACAGTAGGAAAAGAAATATGCTACAAGTAGTCCTTTAGTATGCATGCCTGAAAACAAGGTATAAATGAATGCAAGTGGCAACCTTCAAGTAAGTATACTATCAAATTTTATTAAATATCACACAGATACTCCTTCTCCAATGACCTGGGTTATCACAGATTAACCACTTCAACACTGACCTAGTCATTAGTGGATCACCATTAATGATCTTTTCAGGGTCACGTGTACTTGTGAAAGGAATGTAAGGGGAAAAGTCAAAAAATTGCTTGTTCTACCAGGGTTCCCACCCAGTCTTTTGTCCATGACTATTATTAAGGGACACTTTCAACTCTAATTGAACTTTTGGTATTTGAGTGACTTCTGTCCTGACAATTCAAGAGCATACACCCTAATTTTTTTTAAATGTGAACTCTCAAAAGAAATTATGTTTGCTATTGAACTCACCTGTTAACATCAGCAGTGAACCCTGATATAATCAGTTCCTCAACAGGAACTACCAATTCACAGTTTAACTAATATAGTCTAGCCATATAAATTATAGATGACTCACACCAGCACTTTACGGATTGCAGCAATTTCCATTTGACAGTCTTTATGCTTGACCATAATATCTAGACTTGTCTCCAAAAAATATACACTGAGAAAAACCTATTTAATAGAACTCTCATTCTACATACACACCACCATGTTTCCAAGACTACTGCATCATTAGAGAATCTATATCATCTGGCTACTTGTAATCTCCATAAACTAAGTATTCTGAGATCCTCTCATTTCTTTTAAGGATATCTAGAAAACTCTACTGTCAATACAAACTGATGGATATAATGAAAATTTCGTGAAACCCAGATTTCTTTATCATGATGAACATTAAGTTCACAGTCTGAAAGCAAGTGCATCATAAAAGTTGATGTAGTCTGCTGCCTGTCCCTCTCTGCTGCAGCATTCTTGGCGGGTCTGCTACAGTGAATACACCATCTCCTGATCCATCCTAGAGAACCTGCTCCACTCAGAGCAGTTGGCAAAAAACCCCCTCCCACTTCTGGAGTCCAAGAGCTGCTGCTGGGGGCCATGCAGAGCTCGCTACTCAGCAACCACCAAAACCCCTGCCCTCCCAAATACCACTCTCCCTGTCTGTTCCTTCTGCCCCTTCCACTTTGGTCCCTTCTGCAGGAGTGCAGAGAGGCCTGAGAGCACAGGTAGGACCACTCCTGCTGCTCATAGGAACCTGTCCAGAACCCTCAGGCAGGAGCCTTCCGGTTTCTGTCTCTGGCTGGGGACCACCCTCTACCACAGTGTGCCATATTCAGGCGGCACAGGGAGATAGTTAACCTTCCAGGACTGTGGAGAGGCCTGAGAGCGCAGAGCTGATCCTGGGTCACAGAGCTACATACACAAATAACATCACAAGAGAGCTGGTTTCTCGGGAGTGCCTACAAAACCTGTGTGCATTGAGAGAACGGGAATCCCAGGAATACAGATAAACAGACTTACAAGACAGATAAGCCACAGTCAGAGACATCAAGACCAGCTAACACCAGAGATAACCAGGTGGCAAAAGACAAACACAAGAACATTACCAAGAGAAACCAAGGCAACATGACACCATATGAACCCAGTTCTCCCACAACAGCAAGTCCTGGATACCCCAACACACAGGAAAAACAAGATCTGGATTTAAAATCACATCTCATTATGCTGATAGAGGACTTCAAAAAGGACATAAATAACTCCCTTAAAGAAATGTAGGAGAACATGGGTCAACAGGTAGAAGTCCTTAAACAGGAAACACAAAAATCCCTTAAAGAAATACAGGAGAACATGGATCAACAGGTAGAAATCCTTAAAGAGGAAACACAAAAATCTCTTAGAGAATTATGGGAACACACAAACAAGTGAAGAAACTGAACAAAACCATCTAGGATCTAAAAATAGAAGTAGAAACAATAAAGAAATCACAAAGAGAGACCACTCTGGAGATAGAAAACCTTGGAAATAAATCAAGAGTCATAGATGCAAGCATTAACAACAGAATACAAGAGATAGAAGAATCTCAGGTGAAGATACCATAGAAAACATTGACTCAACAGTCAAAGAAAATGCAAAAAGCTTGTAACCCAAAACATCCAGGAAATACAGGACACGATGAGAAGACCAAGCCTAAGGATTAAAGGTATAGAAGAGAGCAAAGATTTACAAATTAAAGGGCCAGTAAATATCTTCAATAAAATTATAGAAGAAAACTTCCCTAACCTAAAGAAAGAGATGTCCATGAACATAAAAGAAGCCTATAGAACTCCAAACAGACTGGACCAGAACAGAAATTTCTCCCGTCACAGAATAAAACACCAAATGTACTAAACAAAGAAACAATATTAAAAGCAGTAAGAGAAAAAGGCGAGTAACATATAAAGGCAGACCTATCAGAATTATACCAGACTTCTCATCAGAAACTATGAAAGCTAGAAGATCTTTGGCAGATGTCATACAGACCCTAAGAGAACATAAATGTCAGTCCAGGCTACTATACTCAGCAAAATTCTCAATTACCATAGATTGAGAAAATAAGATATTCCATGACAAAACCAAATTTACACAGTATCTTTCCACAAACCCAGTTCTACAAAGGATAATGGGTGGAAAATACCAACACAAGGCAGGAAACTACACCCTAGAAAAAGCAATAAAGTAATCTTCTTTCAACAAACCCAATAGAAGATAGCCACACAAACAGAATTCTACCTTTAACAACAAAAACTGACCATATAATTGGTCACAAAACCAGCCTCAACAGATACAGGAATATTGAAGTAATTCCATGCACTCTATCAGATCACCACGGTCTAAGGCTGGTCTTAAGTTCAAACAAAAACATCAGAAAACACACATACAAATGGACGTTGAACAATGCTCTACTCAATGATAACTTGGTCAAGGAAGAAATAAAGAAATTAATGACGTTTTAGAATTTAATGAAAATGAAGACACATCATACCAAAACTTATGGGACACAATAAAAGCAGTGCTAAGAGGAAAACTCATAACTTGAGTGCCTGCAAAAAGAAACTGGGGAAAGTGTATACTAGCAGCTTAACAGCACACCTGAAAGCTCTAGAACAAAAGCAGCAAATATACACAAGAGGAGTGGACAGCAGGAAATTATCAAACTCAGGGCTGAAATCAACCAATAGAAACAAAAAGAACTTTACAAAGAATCAACAAAACGAGGAGTTGGTTCTTTGAGAGAATCAACTAGATAGATAAACCCTTAGCCAGACTAACCAGAGAGCACAGAGGCACTACCCAAATTAATAAAATCAGAAATGAAAAGGGAGACATAACAACAGAAAGTGTGGAAATTCAAAAACTCATCAGATCCTACTACAAAAGCTTATACTCAATAGAATTGAAAAATCTGGAAGAAATGGACAATTTTCTAGATACATACCAGGTGCCAATGTTAAAACAGGATCAGTTAAACCATCTAAATAGTCCCATATGCCCTGAGATAATAGAAGCAGTCACTAAAAGTCTCCCCCCCCCCCGCAAAAAAAATCCAAAACAAAACAAAAAAAAGTACCAGATGGGTTTAGTGGGGAATTCTTTTAGACCTTCAAAGACCAAATACTGATACTCTTCAAAATTTCCACAAAATAGAAACACAAGGAGCACTACCCAATTCATTCTATGAAGCCACAATAACACTTATACCTAAACCAAAGAAAGACCAAACAAAGAAAGAAAACTTCAGACCAACTTCTCTTATGAACATTGACACAAAAATCCTCAATAAAATTCTTGCCAACAGGGTGAGCGGCGCCACGGAGACTGCCCTCCGCCATCTTTGCTCCAGTGACCAGGTAGTTGGGATCGCCAGGCTCAGAGACAGACAGGCATAATATCGCTTCGGTTTCAGGCAGCTTGTGTGTAACCTGCTCCCAGGTGCTGGGCTGATCTGCAGTAACCAGCGCGCCAGTTCCGCGGTGGGACCTTCTGCCTGGTGGAGGGACCCCGCGCAGGGAGGGAGCCTGCCAGCTTCCCTTCCGCGACCTCTGTTCCCGCGCACTGCGCTGGAGAGACCGGTACCCAGGCTCTCCCCCCGATATAACATCACTTGGGACACGGCCTGTTGGGGCTTCCTTCTGTGCCTGAGGGCGGGTTGGCGCTGTGGTCGTCTGGGTGCCAGATCGGCGGGCCATCGTGACCACAGGGTGAGCAGCGCCACGGAGAGTGCCCTCCGCCATCTTTGCTCCAGTGACCAGGTAGTTGGGACCACCAGGCTCAGAGACAGACAGGCATAATATCGCTTCGGGTTCAGGCAGCTTGTGTGTAACCTGCTCCCAGGTGCTGGGCTGATCTGCAGTGACCAGCGCGCCAGATCTGCTGTGGGACTTCTGCCTGGCAGAGGGACGCCCCCTCCCCCCCCCCAGGAGAGATCACACACCCCTGCACAGGGCAGGAGCCTGCCAGCCTCCCTTTGGCGACCTCTGCTCCAGGAATCCACTAGGCTGAGCCTTTAGATGTGCAAGGCCTCCCCAATATAAGATCACTTGGGGCAAAGCACATTAGGGCTCCAAAGTCACTCAGGAGCAGGCAGGCCCCAGAAATCGGTGCCAGGGGAATCCTGGTAATCCAGGGGGGGCAGAAATAGCTTTGCAGGCTCACAGGAGGTCCAACCAACAGCCAGTGGCAGCAGGACCAACTAACACCAGAGGTATCCAGATGGCAAAAGGCAAACGTAGGAATGTTACTAACAGTAATCAAAGTAATGTGGGACCATCCGAACCCAACTCTCCAACAGCAGCAAGTCCTGGATACCCCACCACACCCGAAAGACAAGATCTGGATTTAAAATCACTTCTCATGATGCTATTAGAGGATCACAAGAAGGACACAAATAAATCTCATAAAGAGTTACAGGAGACCATGAATCAACGGTTAGAAGCCCTTACAAAGGAAACACAAAAATCGCTTAGAGAAATGCGGGAGAACATGGATCAAAAGATGGAGGCGCACAAGGAGACAACACAAAAATCGCTTAACGAGATGAATCAACGGGTAGATGCACTCACAAAGGAATCACAAAATTTGCATAAAGAAATGCAGAAGAATATGGGTCAACAGACGGATGCCCATAAGGAGGCAACACAAAAATTGCTTAAAGAAATGAATCAACGGTTAGATGCCCTTACAAAGGAAACACGAGAACTGCTTAAAGAAATGCAGGAGACGATGGATCAACAGATGGAATCCCATGAGGAGGAAACACAAAAATCGCTCAGAGAAATGCAGGAGAACGTGGGTCATCAGGAAGAAATCCTGAAAGAGGTAATGCAAAAATACCTTAAAGAAATACAGGAAAATACAAACAAACAAGTGAAGGATCTCAGCAAATCCATCCAGGAACTAAAAAAGGAAGTAGAAACAACTAAGAAATCACAAAGGGAGACAACTTTGGAGATAGAAAACCTTGGGAAGAAATCAGGAGTCATAGATGCAAACATCAACAATAGAATACAAGAGATGGAAGAAAGAATCTCAGGTGCTGAAGATTCCATAGAAAGCATCGACTCAACAGTCAAAGAAAATGCAAAATGCAAAAAACGCGTAACCCAAAACATCCAGGAAATCCAGGACACAATGAGAAGACCAAACCTAAGGATTATAGGTATAGATGAGAGTGAAGATTTGCAACTTAAAGGGCCAGTAAACATCTTCAACAAAATTATGGAGGAAAACTTCCCTAACTTAAAGAGAGAGATGCCGATGAACATACAAGAAGCCTACAGAACTCCAAACAGACTGGACCAGAACAGAAATACCTCCCGTCACATAATAATCAAAACACCGAATGTTCTAAACAAAGAAAGAATACTAAATGCAGTAAGAGAAAAGGGCCAAGTAACATACAAAGGAAGACCTATCCGAATCACATCAGACTTCTCACCAGAGACTATGAAAGCCAGAAGATCCTGGGCAGATCTCATGCAGACACTAAGACAGCACAAATGCCAGCCTAGACTACTATACCCAGCAAAACTCTCAATCACCATAGATGGAGAGACCAAGATATTCCATGATAAAACCAAATTTTCACAATATCTTTCCACAAATCCAGCCCTGCAACGGATAATAGGTGGAAACCTCCAATACAGGGAGAGAAACAACACCCTGGAAAAAATGAGATAATAACCTTCTTGAATCAAACCCAAAAGTAGATAACCACTCAAACATAAAGATAGCGTCAAGAATGGCAGATGGCAATAATCACTATGCCTTAATCTCTCTTAATATCAATGGTCTCAATTCCCCAATTAAAAGTCATAGACTAGCAGACTGGATACGTAAACAGGACCCAGCTTTTTGCTGCATGCAGGAAACGCACCTCAGTGTCAAAGACAAACACTACCTCAGAGTAAAAGGCTGGAAAACAATTTTACAAGCAAATGGCCCCAAGAAACGAGGTGGAGTAGCCATCCTAATATCGGATAAAATTGATTTTCAACCCAAAGTCATCAAAAAAGACACAGAAGGACACTACATACTGATCAAGGGAAAAATCCACCATCAAGAACTCTCAATCCTGAATATCTATGCTCCAAATGCAAGGGCACCCTCATTCGTAAAAGAAACTTTACTAAAACTCAAAGCACACATCGCACCGCACACAATAATAGTGGGTGACTTCAACACCCCGCTCTCTGAAATGGATCGTTCAGGAAAGCAGAAACTAAACAGGGACACAGTGAATCTAATTGAAGCCTTGGACCAACTGGAACTAACTGATATATATAGAACATTTCATCCTAGAGCTAAAGAATACACCTTCTTCTCAGCTCCTCATGGTACCTTCTCCAAAATTGACCATATAATTGGTCACAAATCAGACCTCAACAGATACAAGAAGATAGAAATAATCCCATGCCTCCTATCAGATCACTATGGAATAAGGGTGGTCTTCAATGGCAACAAAAACAAAAGAAAACCCACGTACACATGGAGGCTGAACAATGCTCTACTCAATGATAACTTGGTCAAGGTGGAAATAAAGAAAGAAATCAAAGACTTTTTGAAAGTTAATGAAAATGAAGGCACAACATACCCTAACTTATGGGACACAATGAAAGCAGTGCTAAGAGGAAAATTCATAGCCCTGAGTGCCGCCAAAAAGAAACGGGAGACAGCATACACTAACAGCTTAATGGCACACCTGAAAGCCCTGGAACAAAAAGAAGCAAATACACCAAAGAGGAGTAGAAGGCAGGAAATCATCAAACTCAGGGCTGAAATCAATCAAGTAGAAACAAATAAAACCATACAAAGAATCAACAAAACGAGGAGTTGGTTCTTTGAGAAAATCAACAAGATAGATAAGCCCTTAGCCAGACTAACCAGAGGGCACAGAGATAGTATCCAAATTAATAAAATCAGAAACGAAAAGGGAGAGATAACAACAGAAACTGAGGAAATTCAAAAAATCATCAGATCCTACTACAAAAACCTGTATTCAACACAACTAGAAAATCTTGAGGAAATGGACAATTTCCTTGACAGATACCAAGTACCAAAATTAAATCAGGATCAAATAGACCATCTAAACCGTCCTATAACCCCTGAAGAAATAGAAGTTGTCATTGGAAGTCTTCCAACCAAAAAAAGCACAGGTCCAGATGGTTTTAGTGCAGAATTCTATCAGACCTTCAAAGAAGACCTAACACCAATACTCTTCAAACTGTTCCACAAAATAGAAACAGAAGGAACACTACCCAACTCGTTCTATGAAGCCACAATTACACTAATACCAAAAGCACACAAAGATCCGACAAAGAAAGAGAATCTCAGGCCAATCTCTCTTATGAATATCGATGCAAAAATACTCAATAAAATTCTTGCCAACCGAATCCAAGAACACATCAAAACGATCATTCACCACGATCAAGTAGGCTTCATCCCAGGGATGCAGGGATGGTTCAATATAAGGAAATCCATCAATGTAATCCACTACATAAACAATCTCAAAGAAAAAAACCACATGGTCATCTCATTAGATGCTGAGAAAGCATTTGACAAAATTCAGCATCCTTTCATGCTAAAGGTCTTGGAAAGATCAGGAATTCAAGGCCCATATCTAAACATAGTAAAAGCAATTTACAGCAAACCAGTAGCCAGCATCAATCTAAACGGAGAGAAACTTGAAGCAATCCCACTAAAATCAGGGACTAGACAAGGCTGCCCTCTCTCTCCATATCTTTTCAATATAGTACTTGAAGTTCTAGCTAGAGCAATTAGACAAGAAAAAGAGGTCAAAGGGATACAAATTGGAAAGGAAGAAGTCAAACTATCACTATTTGCAGACGATATGATAGTATACATAAGCGACCCAAAGAACTCCACCAGAGAACTCCTACAGCTGATAAACGACTTCAGCAAAGTGGCCGGATATAAAATCAACTCAAGCAAGTCAGAAGCCTTCCTATACTCAAAGGATAAGCAGGCTGAGAAAGAAGTAAGAGAAATAATACCCTTTACGATAGCCACAAACCATATTAAGTATCTTGGCGTGACGCTAACCAAACAAGTGAAAGATCTGTATGACAAGAACTTCAAGTCTCTGAAGAAAGAAATTGAAGAAGACCTCGGAAGATGGAAAAATCTGCCATGCTCATGGATTGGCAGGATTAATATAGTAAAAATGAGCATCTTACCAAAAGTAATACACAGATTCAATGCAATCCCCATCAAAATCCCAACTCAATTCTTCATAGAGTTAGAAAGAGCAATTCAAAAATTCATCTGGAATAACAGAAAACCCAGAATAGCTAAAACTATTCTCAAGAGTAAAAGAACCTCTGGGGGAATCAGTATCCCTGACCTCAAGCTGTACTACAGAGCAATAGTGTTAAAAACTGCATGGTATTGGTACAGTAACAGACATGTAGATCAATGGAACAGAATTGAAGACCCAGAAATGAATCCACACTCCTATGGTCACTTGATCTTTGACAAAGGAGCTAAAACCATCCAGTGGAAAAAAGATAGCCTTTTCAACAAATGGTGCTGGCTCAGCTGGAGGTCAACATGCAGAAGAATGCAAATTGACCCATCCTTATCTCCTTGCACTAAGCTCAATTCTAAGTGGATCAAAGATCTCCACATAAAACCAGACACACTGAAACTAATAGAAGGGAAACTAGGGAAGAACCTTGAACATATGGGCACAGGGGAGAATTTCCTGAACAGAACTCCAATAGCTTATACTCTAAGATCAAGAATAGACAAATGGGACCTCATTAAATTACAAAGTTTTTGCAAGGCAAAAGACACCGTCAAAAAGACAAAGCGGCAACCAACTAACTGGGAAATGATCTTTACCAACCTTACATCCGACAGAGGGCTAATATCCAAGATATACAAAGAACTCAAGAAGTTAAACTCCAGAGAGGCAAGTAACCCTATTAAAAAATGGGGTACAGAGCTCCACAAAGAGTTCTCACCTGAAGAATATCTAATGGCTGAGAAGCACCTAAAGAGATGTTCATCATCCTTAGTCATTAGGGAAATGCAAATCAAAACAACCCTGAGATTCCATCTCACACCAGTCAGGATGGCTAAGATCAAAAACACAGGAGACAGCAGTTGTTGGCGAGGATGTGGAGAAAGAGGAACACTCCTCCACTGCTGGTGGAATTGCAGGCTGGTACAACCACTCTGGAAAGCAGTCTGGCGACTCCTCAGAAAACTGGGCATGACACTTCCGGAGGATCCGGCTATACCACTCCTGGGCATATACCCAGAGACTTTACCTGCATGCAATAAGGACACATGCTCCACTATATTCATAGCAGCCTTATTTATAATAGCCAGAAGCTGGAAAGAACCCAGATGTCCCTCAACGGAGGAATGGATTCAGAAGATGTGGTATATTTACACAATGGAATACTACTCTGCAATTAAAAACAATGAATTCACGAAATTCCTAGGCAAATGGTCAGAACTTGAAAATATCATCCTTAGTGAGGTAACCCAATCACAAAAGATCACACATGGTATGAAGTCACTGATAAGGGGATATTGACCCAGAATCTCAGAATACCCTAAACACAATCAGCATATCAATAGATTTCTAAAAAGATGGAAGGAGAGACCCCTGGTCCTGGAAAGACTGGATGTAGGGGAACGCCAGGACAGAGTAATGAGAGGGGGTTGAACGGAGAAAAGAGGGAGGGAAGGGGGCTTATGGGACTTTCGGGGAGGGAGGAAACGGGAAAGGGGAAGTGATTTGGAATGTAAATTAAAAAAATAAAATAAAATTAAATTAAAAAAAAAAATTCTTGCCAAACAAATCCAGGAATACATCAAAGCGATCATTCACCCTGCTCAAGTAGGCTTCATCCCAGGGATTCAGGGATGGTTCAATATATGGAAATCCACCAATGTAATCCACTATATAAACAAACTCAGTGAAAAAAAAACATGATCATTTCATTAGATGCTGAAAAAGCATTTGACAAAATTTAGCATCCCCTCATGTTAAAAGTCTTGGAAAGATCAGAAATTCAAAGCCCATACCTAAACATAGTAAGAGCAATATACAGCAAACCAGTAGCCAGCATCAAACTAAATGGAGAAAAACTTGAAGCAATTCCACCAAAATCGAGGCACAAACAAGGCTGCCCATTCTTTCCCTATCTATTCAATATAGTACTTGAAGTTCTAGCTAGAGCAATTAGACAACAAAAGGAGGTCAAAGGAATACAAATCGGAAAGCAAGAAGTCAAAGTATCACTATTTGCAGATGATAAGATAGTATACTTAAGTGATGGCAAAAATTCCATGATATAACTCCTAAACCTGATAAACAACTTCAGCAAAGTGGCTGGATATAAAATTAACTCAAACAAATCAGTAGCCTTCCTCTACTCAAAGGATAAATAAGCTGAGAAATAAATTAGGGGAATGACACCCTTCACAATAGCCACAAATATTACAAACCTTGGTGTAATATTAACCAAGCGAGTGAAAGATCTGTATGACAAAAACGTCAAGCCTCTGAAGAAAGAAATCGATGAAGATCTCAGAAGATGGAAAGATCTCCCATGATCATGGACTGGCAGGATTAATATAGTAAAAATGGTCATCTTGCTGAAAGCAATCTACAGATTCAATACAATCCCCATCAAAATTCCAAATCAATTCAAAGAGCTAGAAAGAACAATCTACAAATTCATTTGGAATAACAAAAAACACAGGATAGAGAAAACTATTCTCCACAAGAAAAGAACTTCTGGGGGAATCACCATCCCTGATCTCAAGATTTACTACAGAGCAACAGTGATAAAAAACTGTATGGTATTGGTTCAGAGACAGGCAAGAAGATCAATGGAATAAAATTGAAGACCCAGAAATGAACCCACATCCCTATGGTCACTTGATCTTTGAGAAAGGAGCTAAAAAAAACATCCAGTGGAAAAAAGACAGCATTTTTAACAAATGGTGGTTGTTCAAAAGGCAGTCAGCATGTAGAAAAATGCAAATCGACCCATTATCTCCTTGTACAAAGCTCAAGTCCATGTGGATCAGGACCTCTACATTAAACCAGATACACTGAAGCTTATAGAGGAGAAAGTGGGGAAGAGTTGTGAACACATGGGCATAGGGGAACATATCCTGAACAGAACACCAATGGCTTATGCTCTAAGAACAAGAATCAACAAATGGGGCCTCATAAAACTGCAAAGCTTCTGTAAGGCAAAGAACACTGTCAATAGGACAAAACACCAACCAACAGATTGGGGAAAGATCTTTACCAATCCTATATCCAATAGAGGGCTAATATCCAATGTATACAAAGAACTCAAGAAGTTAAACTCCAGAGTGTCAAATAACCCTATTAAAAATGGGGTACAGATCTGTCACTGTACCAATACCATGCGGTTTTTAACACTATTGCTCTGTAGTACAGCTTGAGGTCCAGGATACTGATTCCCCCAGAGGTTCTTTTACTCTTGAGAATAGTTTTAGCTATTCTGGGTTTTCTGTTATTCCAGATGAATTTTTGAATTGCTCTTTCTAACTCTATGAAGAATTGAGTTGGGATTTTGATGGGGATTGCATTGAATCTGCATATTACTTTTGGTAAAATGCTCATTTTTACTATATTAATCCTGCCAATCCATGAGCATGGCAGATTTTTCCATCTTCTGAGGTCTTCTTCAATTTCTTTCTTCAGAGACTTGAAGTTCTTGTCATACAGATCTTTCACTTGTTTGGTTAGAGTCACGCCAAGATACTTAATATGGGATTTTAAGTCGTCCAGCTTTGGCATGCAGGTGCTTAGATTACCTGGTGTCGGTCAGCAGGGTGAGCGGCGCCACGGAGAGTGCCCTCCGCCATCTTTGCTCCAGTGACTAGGAAGTTGGGACAGCCAGGTTCTGAGACAGACAGGCATAATATCGCTTGGGTCTCGGGCGGCTTGTGTGTATGCGGCTCCCAAGTGCTGGGCTGATCTGCAGTAACCAGCTCGCCAGCTCTGCTGTGGGACTTCTGCCTGGCAGAGGGACGCCCCCCTCCCCCCCCCAGGAGAGATCACACACCCCTGCACAGGGCAGGAGCCTACCAGCCTCCCTTTGGCGACCTCTGCTCCAGGAATCCACTAGGCTGAGCCTTTGGATGTGCAAGGCCTCCCCAATATAAGATCACTTGGGGCAAGGCACATTAGGGCTCCAAAGTCACTCAGGAGCAGGCAGGCCCCAGAAATCGGTGCCAGGGGAATCCTGGTAATCCAGGGGGGGGCAGAAATAGCTTTGCAGGCTCACAGGAGGTCCAACCAACAGCCAGTGGCAGCAGGACCAACTAACACCACAGGTATCCAGATGGCAAAAGGCAAACGTAGGAATGTAACTAACAGAAATCAAAGTAATGTGGGACCATCCGAACCCAACTCTCCAACAGCACCAAGTCCTGGATACCCCACCACACCCGAAAGACAAGATCTGGATTTAAAATCACTTCTCATGATGCTATTAGAGGATCACAAGAAGGACACAAATAAATCTCATAAAGAGTTACAGGAGACCATGAATCAACGGTTAGAAGCCCTTACAAAGGAAACACAAAAATCGCTTAGAGAAATGCGGGAGAACATGGATCAAAAGATGGAGGCGCACAAGGAGACAACACAAAAATCGCTTAACGAGATGAATCAACGGGTAGATGCACTCACAAAGGAATCACAAAATTTGCATAAAGAAATGCAGAAGAATATGGGTCAACAGATGGATGCCCATAAGGAGGCAACACAAAAATTGCTTAAAGAAATGAATCAACGGTTAGATGCCCTTACAAAGGAAACACGAGAACTGCTTAAAGAAATGCAGGAGACGATGATCAACAGATGGAATCCCATGAGGAGGAAACACAAAAATCGCTCAGAGAAATGCAGGAGAACGTGGGTCATCAGGGAGAAATCCTGAAAGAGGCAATGCAAAAATACCTTAAAGAAATACAGGAAAATACAAACAAACAAGTGAAGGATCTCAGCAAATCCATCCAGGAACTAAAAAAGGAAGTAGAAACAACTAAGAAATCACAAAGGGAGACAACTTTGGAGATAGAAAACCTTGGGAAGAAATCAGGAGTCATAGATGCAAACATCAACAATAGAATACAAGAGATGGAAGAAAGAATCTCAGGTGCTGAAGATTCCATAGAAAGCATTGACTCAACAGTCAAAGAAAATGCAAAATGCAAAAAACGTGTAACCCAAAACATCCAGGAAATCCAGGACACAATGAGAAGACCAAACCTAAGGATTATAGGTATAGATGAGAGTGAAGATTTGCAACTTAAAGGGCCAGTAAACATCTTCAACAAAATTATGGAGGAAAACTTCCCTAACCTAAAGAGAAAGATGCCGATGAACATACAAGAAGCCTACAGAACTCCAAACAGACTGGACCAGAACAGAAATACCTCCCGTCACATAATAATCAAAACACCGAATGTTCTAAACAAAGAAAGAATACTAAATGCAGTAAGAGAAAAGGGCCAAGTAACATACAAAGGAAGACCTATCCGAATCACATCAGACTTCTCACCAGAGACTATGAAAGCCAGAAGATCCTGGGCAGATCTCATGCAGACACTAAGACAGCGCAAATGCCAGCCTAGACTACTATACCCAGCAAAACTCTCAATCACCATAGATGGAGAGACCAAGATATTCCATGATAAAACCAAATTTTCACAATATCTTTCCACAAATCCAGCCCTGCAACGGATAATAGGTGGAAACCTCCAATACAGGGAGAGAAACAACACCCTGGAAAAAATGAGATAATAACCTTCTTGAATCAAACCCAAAAGTAGATAACCACTCAAACATAAAGATAGCGTCAAGAATGGCAGATGGCAATAATCACTATGCCTTAATCTCTCTTAATATCAATGGTCTCAATTCCCCAATTAAAAGACATAGACTAGCAGACTGGATACGTAAACAGGACCCAGCATTTTGCTGCATGCAGGAAACGCACCTCAGTGTCAAAGACAAACACTACCTCAGAGTAAAAGGCTGGAAAACAATTTTACAAGCAATTGGCCCCAAGAAACAAGGTGGAGTAGCCATCCTATAATCAGATAAAATTGATTTTCAACCTAAAGTCATCAAAAAAGACACAGAAGGACACTACATACTGATCAAGGGAAAAATCCACCATCAAGAACTCTCAATTCTGAATATCTATGCTCCAAATGCAAGGGCACCCTCATTCGTAAAAGAAACTTTACTAAAACTCAAAGCACACATCGCACCGCACACAATAATAGTGGGTGACTTCAACACCCCGCTCTCTGAAATGGATCGTTCAGGAAAGCAGAAACTAAACAGGGACACAGTGAATCTAATTGAAGCCTTGGACCAACTGGAACAAACAGATATATATAGAACATTTCATCCTAGAGCTAAAGAATACACCTTCTTCTCAGCTCCTCATGGTACCTTCCCCAAAATTGACCATATAATTGGTCACAAATCAGACCTCAACAGATCTAAGAAGATAGAACTAATCCCATGCCTCCTATCAGATCACTATGGAATAAGGGTGGTCTTCAATGGCAACAAAAACAAAAGAAAACCCACGTACACATGGAGGCTGAACAATGCTCTACTCAATGATAACTTGGTCAAGGTGGAAATAAAGAAAGAAATCAAAGACTTTTTGAAAGTTAATGAAAATGAAGGCACAACATACCCTAATTTATGGGACACAATGAAAGCAGTGCTAAGAGGAAAATTCATAGCCCTGAGTGCCGCCAAAAAGAAACGGGAGACAGCATACACTAACAGCTTAATGGCACACCTGAACGCCCTGGAACAAAAAGAAGCAAATACACCAAAGAGGAGTAGAAGGCAGGAAATCATCAAACTCAGGGCTGAAATCAATCAAGTAGAAACAAATAAAACCATACAAAGAATCAACAAAATGAGGAGTTGGTTCTTTGAGAAAATCAACAAGATAGATAAGCCCTTAGCCAGACTAACCAGAGGGCACAGAGATAGTATCCAAATTAATAAAATCAGAAACGAAAAGGGAGAGATAACAACAGAAACTGAGGAAATTCAAAAAATCATCAGATTCTACTACAAAAACCTGTATTCAACACAACTAGAAAATCTTGAGGAAATGGACAATTTCCTTGACAGATACCAAGTACCAAAATTAAATCAGGATCAAACAGACCATCTAAACCGTCCTATAACCCCTGAAGAAATAGAAGTTGTCATTGGAAGTCTTCCAACCAAAAAAGCACAGGTCCAGATGGTTTTAGTGCAGAATTCTATCAGACCTTCAAAGAAAACCTAACACCAATACTCTTCAAACTGTTCCACAAAATAGAAACAGAAGGAACACTACCCAACTCGTTCTATGAAGCCACAATTACACTAATACCAAAAGCACACAAAGATCCGACAAAGAAAGAGAATCTCAGGCCAATCTCTCTTATGAATATCGATGCAAAAATACTCAATAAAATTCTTGCCAACCGAATCCAAGTACACATCAAAACGATCATTCACCACGATCAAGTAGGCTTCATCCCAGGGATGCAGGGATGGTTCAATATAAGGAAATCCATCAATGTAATCCACTACATAAACAATCTCAAAGAAAAAAACCACATGGTCATCTCATTAGATGCTGAGAAAGCATTTGACAAAATTCAGCATCCTTTCATGCTAAAGGTCTTGGAAAGATCAGGAATTCAAGGCCCATATCTAAACATAGTAACAGCAATTTACAGCAAACCGGTAGCCAGCATCAATCTAAATGGAGAGAAACTTGAATCAATCCCACTAAATTCAGGGACTAGACAAGGCTGCCCTCTCTTCTCCATATCTTTTCAATATAGTACTTGAAGTTCTAGCTAGAGCAATTAGACAACAAAAAGAGGTCAAAGGGATACAAATTGGAAAGGAAGAAGTCAAACTATCACTATTTGCAGACGATATGATAGTATACATAAGCGACCCAAAGAACTCCACCAGAGAACTCCTACAGCTGATAAATGACTTCAGCAAAGTGGCTGGATATAAAATCAACTCAAGCAAGTCAGAAGCCTTCCTATACTCAAAGGATAAGCAGGCTGAGAAAGAAGTAAGAGAAATAATACCCTTCACAATAGCCACAAACCATATTAAGTATCTTGGCGTGACTCTAACCAAACAAGTGAAAGTTCTGTATGACAAGAACTTCAAGTCTCTGAAGAGAGAAATTGAAGACCTCAGAAGATGGAAAAATCTGCCATGCTCATGGATTGGCAGGATTAATATAGTAAAAATGAGCATCTTACCAAAAGTAATACACAGATTCAATGCAATCCCCATCAAAATCCCAACTCAATTCTTCATAGAGTTAGAAAGAGCAATTCAAAAATTCATCTGGAATAACAGAAAACCCAGAATAGCTAAAACTATTCTCAAGAGTAAAAGAACCTCTGGGGGAATCAGTATCCCGGACCTCAAGCTGTACTACAGAGCAATAGTGTTAAAAACCGCATGGTATTGGTACAGTGACAGACATGTAGATCCATGGAACAGAATTGAAGACCCAGAAATGAATCCACACTCCTATGGTCACTTGATCTTTGACAAAGGAGCTAAAACCATCCAGTGGAAAAAAGATAGCCTTTTCAACAAATGGTGCTGGCTCAGCTGGAGGTCAACATGCAGCAGAATGCAAATTGACCCATTCTTATCTCCTTGCACTAAGCTCAATTCTAAGTGGATCAAAGATCTCCACATAAAACCAGACACACTGAAACTAATAGAAGGGAAACTAGGGAAGAACCTTGAACATATGGGCACAGGGGAGAATTTCCTGAAGAGAACTCCAATAGCTTATGCTCTAAGATCAAGAATAGACAAATGGGACCTCATTAAATTACAAAGTTTTTGCAAGGCAAAAGACACTGTCAAAAAGACAAAGTGGCAACCAACTAACTGGGAAATGATCTTTACCAACCTTACATCCGACAGAGGGCTAATATCCAAGATATACAAAGAACTCAAGAAGTTAAACTCCAGAGAGGCAAGTAACCCTATTAAAAAATGGGGTACAGAGCTAAACAAAGTGTTCTCACCTGAAGAATATCTAATGGCTTAGAAGCACCTAAAGAGATGTTCATCATCCTTAGTCATTAGGGAAATGCAAATCAAAACAACCCTGAGATTCCATCTCATACCAGTCAGGATGGCTAAGATCAAAAACACAGGAGACAGCAGTTGTTGGCGAGGATGTGGAGAAAGAGGAACACTCCTCCACTGCTGGTGGAATTGCAGGCTGGTACAACCACTCTGGAAAGCAGTCTGGCGGTTCCTCAGAAAACTGGGCATGACACTCCCAGAGGATCTGGCTATACCACTCATGGGCATATACCCAGAGGCTTTACCTGCATGCAATAAGGACACATGTTCCACTATGTTCATAGCAGTCTTATTTATAATAGCCAGAAGCTGGAAAGTACCCAGATGTCCCTCAACGGAGGAATGGATTCAGAAGATGTGGTATATCTACACAATGGAATACTACTCTGCAATTAAAAACAATGAATTCACGAAATTCCTAGGCAAATGGTCAGATCTTGAAAATATCATCCTTAGTGAGGTAACCCAATCACAAAAGAACACACATGGTATGCAGTCACTGATAAGGGGATATTGACCCAGAATCTCAGAATACCCTAGACACAATCCGCATATCAATAGATTTCTAAGAAGATGGAAGGAGAGACCCCTGGTCCTGGAAAGACTGGATGTAGGGGAACGCTAGGACAGAGTAACGAGAGGGGGTTGAATGGAGAAAAGAGGGAGGGAAGGGGGCTTATGGGACTTTCGGGGAGGGAGGAAACAGGAAAGGGGAAATCATTTGGAATGTAAATTAAAAAAAATAAAATAAAAAAAATAATAAAAAAAGGACCTAATAAAAATATATACCAATATGTGAAACATGTAAAAAAAAATGGGGTACAGAGCTAAACAGAGAATTCTCAACTGAGGAAACTTGAATGGCTGTGAAACACCTAAAGAAATGGTCAACATCCTTAGTTATCAGGGAAATGCAAATCAAAACAACCCTTAGATTCCACCTCACATCAGTCAGAATGGCTAAGATGAAAAACTCAGGATACTGCAGATGCTGGTGAGGATGAAAGAGGAACACTCCTCCACTGTTGGTGGGATTGCAAGGTGGTACAACCACTCTGAAAGTCAGTTTTGCAGCTCCTCAGAAAACTGGACATACCTGAGGACCCAGCTATACCACTCCTGGGCATATACCCAGAAGATGCTTCCAACATGTAATAAAGACATATACTCCACTATGTTCATAGCAGCCTTATTTATAATAGCCAGAAGCTGGAAAGAACCCAGATGTCCTTCAACAGAGGAATGGATACAGAATATGTGGTATATTTACACAATGGAGTACTACTCAGCTATTAAAAACAATGAATTCATGAAATTCTTAGGCAAATGGATGGAACAGAACTACAAAGTGTCATCCTGAGTGAGGTAACCCAATCACAAAAGAACACACATGGTATGCACTCATAAGTGGATTATTAGCCCAAAATCTCAGAATAAAGAAGATACAACTCACAGACCACATGAAGCTCAAGAAGGAGGAAGACCAAAGTGTGGGTGCTTCGGTTTTTTGAGAAAAGTAACAAAATACTCACAGGAGTAATTATGGAGATGAAGAGTGGAACAGAGACTAAAGGAAAGGCCACCCAGAGACTGTCCTACCTGGGAATTCATCCTATAAACAGTTTCCAAACCCTGACACTATTATGGATGAGAAGTGCTTACTGAAAGGATACTATATTATGGCTGTCTTCTCAGGGATTCATCCAGAGCCTTACAGATACAGAGGCAGATGCTAGCAGCCAACCATTGTACTGGGCGCGTGATCCCCAATGGAGGAGTTTGAGGGAAGAGTGGAGGAGCTGAAGGGGTTTGTAGCCCCATGGGAAGAATGATGATATTGGCCAATCAGACCCCCCAGGGCTCCCAGGGACTAAGTCATCAACCAATGGGTATACATGGTTCCAGCCACAATTTTGGCAGAGGAATGCCTTGTCAGGCATCAGTGGGTGGAAGAGGTCCTTGGTCCTATGAAGGCTCAATAGATGCCCCAGTGTGGGGAAATCAAGGGGGGATAGATGGGAGTGGGTTTGGCGGAGGAACATCTTCTTGGAGGCAGGGGGATGGGTTGGGGGTTTTCTGGGAGGGGGGAAACTAGGAAAGGGTATAACATTTGAAATGTAAGTGAAGAATATATTCAATAAAGAAATTTAAAAAAAGTTGATATATTCACATATTAGGGAGATATGAGTATATAAAAAGTGCATTACAAAAATGTTATAAAAATCATTGATTAGTCTAGCATTCTGAAAATATCTAGGTCTTTAAGGATAGATCATGTTCCAACCTTATACCTGCACACAACTTTTACCATATGCGTACTAAGAGACTGCATTTAATGTCAATCAGAGTAGTGACATTAGCAGGGTTCTATACATCATAAGACACAACTTTGGATGGCTTTCTTTTTCATAATATCTTGAGACAGGAGAACGACCATGAATACATTGTTCAGAGAGTCTTCTAGTTCCTAGGCTATTGCTATAGGGCAGGTCCACAGTGTGGACCATCTGATCATAAATACTACTAGTGAAGTGGGGTCAGTAATATCTTGTCCTCATGTATTTTCAATTTTTCTATTATAATTTCTGATAGTGAAAGATTTGAGGGGAAGACATTCATTGAGATTGAGACCTCATTTTTGCCTGTGTAACTGAAAGCAACTTTCTGGCTCTCTTATCCCCACACCTCTTATTTTATGCATATACAGTTAAAAATGAGTATGTCCCTAACTATCAATGTCAAAAAGGGACAACATCATTTATATGTTTGTATGTGTATTAATATCTGATGTCCTGGACATGAGGCCAACTGGGGCAATAACCTAGATACAAAGTGTTCAATTTGATGGTATCATGTGTCTCATTGTGGTATGTTGGCCTATGTCAGAAACACAACCTGATGCCTGTCAATTCCAATATAACAAACATTTCAGGTTCTACCAACAACCTTTTCTGGGCAATTGTCCTTTGTTTAAGCTAACTGGAGGGCTAGACATAAAAATGTATCAGGAAAAAGCTTGTTCAACCCAAGGGGACAAACTCATTCATTTGCTCATGATCTATATCAAGGGATACTTCCAAGCGCTACCTGAATATAGAGATGTCTTCCAATATGACCACAATTAGGCAGCATTCATCCTTTCTTGGCCTGAAATCTGCAAAGAAACTATGATTACTCCTGGGCTTAATAAGGGGAAGAATAGAAGTGAACTGTAACATAACTTCTCAACATTCACAGAATCACCTTATGCTGGATAATTTAAATCTTCTTCACCAGATTTGCTTAAAGAACTCCATGATTCCAGACCTATTGTTTTGTTATAAATATATGAAACAGATGACACCTGTACAGATGAAGATCAGGTATCTCATGCAGCAATTCATGTTCATAATGGCACTCATGAAGATAGGAACAATTGTACTATTGAGGATATCCTTCAGGTACCATGATATCTTATCTCTGAGAAATGTCACTGAGAAAAATCTACTAGATTTGGGCCTTACTCAAGATGTCCATATTAAAGTTTTCTAGACTGTGGCATTATTTCTGGATATAGGTATCCTCCCTGGATTCTTACTAATTGATGTGGGCAGGAGCTTGTTGTATCTTTCTTCCATGGTTTCCTGAAACTATTCCATGACCCATACAAAGACATTCTCATATTAAAAATTACACACATTCTGCTGTTGCCTCTACTGTGACCATCATTACATCTATCTAGTCTATCAGTCAAGCATAACGTGAAATCTGATATATATATATATATATATATATATATATATATATATATACACACACATATATATTAATATAAAGATAAGGTATATAAAGACCATGAATGGCAAAATATGGCAGAAACTTGACTCTCCAAGAATTTATTTTTTTCCAAGAATTTATGAAACATGACTGAGAATGTTAATGTCTCCAAGGAATGAGTAATACTTCATCCTTGTTGCTAGGCAAGGAAGTACACCTATTAACAGGACACTTAAAAATGTCAAGACTACTTGGGAACACCCTTTGCATTTACCTTGCTAATGACGATCCGGTAGTCTGCACTATGATGTAACTGCCTTATCACTCACCTGGGTCACGGTAACCATTAATCTTTGGGAAGTATCTGTGTTCTCCTTAAAAGAATCTTCAGGAAGACACAAGCAGTGGCACAGCTCTGGAATCTCAGTGATTAGAGAAGTTGAAGCAGGATGATAAGTTCGACGCCAGCCTGGATTACAGAGGGACTTCAAGGCTAGTATGGCAACATGGAGTGTTTCTTAAAATAAAAAAGTCAAATGAAGTCTCAGACTACAGGTCATGTATGTATAGGGCCTCAGGCTCATTCCAATTCTACCTTTCCTGTAAAAAGATAAAAGGAAAAAAAATCAAACATGCTCAGATTTGTTTTAGGACACAATTATTTTGCTAGTACACCTGTCCATAAAATTATTGACCAGAATTATTAGGACATGATCTACCTAGATATTTGAATATGCTTGAGATATATATCAGGAGAGTCCCATTTTGATTGATAACTAGCAAAGTGCATAAGACTTGCAACTACGTTCTTGGTCAAGAATGATAAAGAATTGGAAATAATCATTAAACATTGGCAGATTCAACATAAATTGTTCCCATCCTATAGTGTAAATTTGTCTTCACTAGGACTATTATGGACAATATCAGTTCATACATGAATGTGTCCACAGATACATGGATTAAAAATATCAGAACTATTATCAATAGCTACCTAAGCATAGGAAAATCAAATGTTCTATCCTATGAATAGGCTGACATCAGAACTTATCTCAATATCAACCTTTTTGGCTCATTGAGATGTTTTTAATGTTTTACTTTTATCTTTGGATTTTTTTAAAATTAAAATTTTCATTTTACTTATACTTTACATCCCACTCACTTCCCTTTCCCAGTCACCTCTCCTACAGTCCTTACCCCATGCCTCCTTCCCTTCTCCTCTAAGTGGATGGGGGCCCCACTAGGCACTCTTCACCCAGCCCTGGCATTTCAAGTCTCTGCCAGGCTAGGTGCTTCCTCTCCCACTGAGACCAAGACAAGGCAGCCCAGATAGAATATATTCCATCATGTACAGACAACAGCTTTTGGGATAGCCTCCGCTCCAGGTGTTCAGGACCCATATGAAGGTAAAGCTGCAGATCTGTTACAGCAGGGAGGTCTAGGTCCAGCCCATGTATGGTTTTTGGTTGGTGGTTCATAGAGCCCCAAGGGTCCAGGTTAGTTGACTCTGTTGGTCTTCCCATAGAGTTCCTATCCCATTCAGGGCCCACAATCCTTCCTCCTATTCTTCCATAAGAGTTCCCGAGCTCTATTCACTGTTTGGCTGTGGGTGTTTGTATCTAAGTCAAAGTTGCTGGGTGGAGCCTCTCATAGGACAACATGATCCTGTTTGCAATCGTAACAGACTATCATTAATTGTGTCAACAATTGGTGCTTACCCATGGGATGAGTCTCAAGTTGGACTAGTTAATGTTTGGCCATTCCCTCAGTCTCTGTTCCCTCCCTAGTACCTGCATTTCTTGTAGACAGGAAAATTTGGGGGTTGAAAGTTTTGTGGGTGGGTGTCTCTATCACTCCACTGAGATTCCTGTCTGGCTACAGGAGGTGGCCTCTTCAGGTTCCATACCCCCAGCATAGTGAGTACCAGCTAAGGTCACCTGAATTGATTCTTGGGCACCTTCTTTATCCTAGATCTCTGTCTCCTCCTGGAGATGCTCACCTACTCCCCCCTCCATCAGTTGCAGATTTCTATTCATTGTTATAGCCATCTGGCCATCGTTCCTGTCCTTCCCCACACCTGATCTTGAATCCTCCATACCCTCTGCAACCACCCTCCCTCCCAGTTCCTTCCATCTGCCTCTTATGACTAATATATTTCCCCTTCTAAGTGAGATTCAAACATCCACACTTGGGCCTTCCTTCTTGTTTAGCCTCTTTGGTCTGTTGAATGTAACATGATGACTGTATTTTATGGCTAAATATGCACTTATAAGTGTACATACCATGTGTATCCTTTTGGGACTAGGTTACCACACTCAGGATGACATTTTCAAGTTCCATCCATTTGCCTGAAAAATTCATGATGTCTTGGTTTTTAATAGCTGAATAGTACACTCCATGGTGTAGTTATATCATTGCAATACATTGATCCATCTATAAAAACATAGCCTGGCAAAACTATTTGGGACATTTCTTATTATACTGTCACAATAGAAAACAACAAAGTAATTTTTACCACATCTGATATTTATACTACCACAATCTGTGTATACTTCTATGATAGGGTATTCTAATACAATAAAGTACCTCAAGAATATTCAAGAATCCATGGTAAATGACTTGGTGGCACATTCTATGAAAGTTAACAGGATCCTAGTTTCTATATCTTAGTGGTTCTCAATCTACATGTTGTGACCCCTTTGGGAGTTGAAAGACCCTTATGTATGCCAAAGACCATCAGAAAACACAGATATTGATATTATAATTCATAAAAATAGCAAAATTGCAGTTATGAAGTAACAACAAAAACAATTTTATGGTGTGTGTGTGGGGGGTGGGGGTCACCACAACATGATTCTGTATTAAAGAGTCACATTAGGAAGGTTGAGCACCACTGCTCTATCTCCTACAAACAGCAAATACACATCACCAGTTGGCAAGATATAACAAAAAGGGATGCTTACCAGTAATAATGAGGGAGATGGTTCATACAATCTCTGTAGCTGCCAATAATGACAGAGACCTATGTGAGACTCTAAATAAACTGTTAAAAATACATCTGACAATACGAAGTTCCCGAAGAGTGAATTGAGCAGCATCTCACACCTGTACATTAGGTAAGACTTTAGAGGGAGGCTACAAAGAAAAAGCAAAATAGGTTTATGCAGAGCCTCCTTAATAACCTGGATTAGGAGAGGAGATCATTTGTACTGTGCCTTTTACATATTTCCATTCACTTTCTTGTTACAATGGCAATGTCAAGAATACATTCAAGATCACCCTATATTCTTATGTAGAAAACCTGTAAAGAGACAAAAAACTATACAAAATGTATTTGAGGATACTGTTTGCTCTACTAGTATACTTGCTGATTCCCTTTTCTACTTTCATACTTGTGGCACAATTAACGTTATCTCGATACTTATATTATTTGGAATTAACAATGTGGATTAGTGGGAGCATCCTTCTTTTCTTGACTCGAGAATTGCAACATAGCTACTGCTTACTACCACAGTGGAACTTTTCACAGTAATGCTAGCTAATTAGTACACAATGAACACTTTAACACCACCAATGCAAACAAGTAATACTAAATAGATTCTGAAGGTTGTATATATATTTATGGACTCTGAAGGGTGTGTGTGTGTGTGTGTGTGTGTGTGTGTGTGTGTGTGTATGCGCCAAGAATTTGAGAAGAAGCAAAGGAGGGGGTGTTATAGAAGAACTGGATGGAAGACAATTGGATGTCTAGAAGGGGAAATGATAATCTTATTTTAATTTTAAAAATTGCAAAAATGTTGTTTATCATATAATCATTAGAATTTCTCCTTCCGCGACCTCTGTTCCCGCGGACTGCGCTGGAGAGACAGGTACCCCAGGCCCCCTACCCCCAATATAACATCACTTGGGACACGGCCTGTTGGGGCTTCCGTCTGTGCCCGACGGCGGGTCGGCGCTGTGGTCGTCTGGGTGCCAGATCGGCGGGCCATCGCGACTACAGGGTGAGCGGCGCCACGGAGAGTGCCCTCCGCCATCTTTGCTCCAGTGACTGGGAAGTTGGGACAGCCAGGTTCTGAGACAGACAGGCATAATATCGCTTGGGTCTTGGGCGGCTTGTGTGTATGCGGCTCCCAAGTGCTGGGCTGATCTGCAGTAACCAGCACGCCAGATCTGCTGTGGGACTTCTGCCTGGCAGAGGGACGCCCCCTCCCCCCTCAGGAGAGATCACACACCCCTGCACAGGGCAGGAGCCTGCCAGCCTCCCTTTGGCGACCTCTGCTCCAGGAATCCACTAGGCTGAGCCTTTAGATGTGCAAGGCCTCCCCAATATAAGATCACTTGAGGCAAGGCACATTAGGGCTCCAAAGTCACTCAGGAGCAGGCAGGCCCCAGAAATCGGTGCCAGGGGAATCCTGGTAATCCAGGGGGGGCAGAAATAGCTTTGCAGGCTCACAGGAGGTCCAACCAACAGCCAGTGGCAGCAGGACCAACTAACACCACAGGTATCCAGATGGCAAAAGGCAAACGTAGGAATGTTACTAACAGTAATCAAAGTAATGTGGGACCATCCGAACCCAACTCTCCAACAGCAGCAAGTCCTGGATACCCCACCACACCCGAAAGACAAGATCTGGATTTAAAATCACTTCTCATGATGCTATTAGAGGATCACAAGAAGGACACAAATAAATCTCATAAAGAGTTACAGGAGACCATGAATCAACGGTTAGAAGCCCTTACAAAGGAAACACAAAAATCGCTTAGAGAAATGCGGGAGAACATGGATCAAAAGATGGAGGCGCACAAGGAGACAACACAAAAATCGCTTAACGAGATGAATCAACGGGTAGATGCACTCACAAAGGAATCACAAAATTTGCATAAAGAAATGCAGAAGAATATGGGTCAACAGATGGATGCCCATAAGGAGGCAACACAAAAATTGCTTAAAGAAATGAATCAACGGTTAGATGCCCTTACAAAGGAAACACAAGAACTGCTTAAAGAAATGCAGGAGACGATGGATCAACAGATGGAATCCCATGAGGAGGAAACACAAAAATCGCTCAGAGAAATGCAGGAGAACGTGGGTCATCAGGAAGAAATCCTGAAAGAGGTAATGCAAAAATACCTTAAAGAAATACAGGAAAATACAAACAAACAAGTGAAGGATCTCAGCAAATCCATCCAGGAACTAAAAAAGGAAGTAGAAACAACTAAGAAATCACAAAGGGAGACAACTTTGGAGATAGAAAACCTTGGGAAAAAATCAGGAGTCATAGATGCAAACATCAACAATAGAATACAAGAGATGGAAGAAAGAATCTCAGGTGCTGAAGATTCCATAGAAAGCATCGACTCAACAGTCAAAGAAAATGCAAAATGCAAAAAAACGCGTAACCCAAAACATCCAGGAAATCCAGGACACAATGAGAAGACCAAACCTAAGGATTATAGGTATAGATGAGAGTGAAGATTTGCAACTTAAAGGGCCAGTAAACATCTTCAACAAAATTATGGAGGAAAACTTCCCTAACTTAAAGAGAGAGATGCCGATGAACGTACAAGAAGCCTACAGAACTCCAAACAGACTGGACCAGAACAGAAATACCTCCCGTCACATAATAATCAAAACACCGAATGTTCTAAACAAAGAAAGAATACTAAATGCAGTAAGAGAAAAGGGCCAAGTAACATACAAAGGAAGACCTATCCGAATCACATCAGACTTCTCACCAGAGACTATGAAAGCCAGAAGATCCTGGGCAGATCTCATGCAGACACTAAGACAGCACAAATGCCAGCCTAGACTACTATACCCAGCAAAACTCTCAATCACCATAGATGGAGAGACCAAGATATTCCATGATAAAACCAAATTTTCACAATATCTTTCCACAAATCCAGCCCTGCAACGGATAATAGGTGGAAAACTCCAATACAGGGAGAGAAACAACACCCTGGAAAAAATGAGATAATAACCTTCTTGAATCAAACCCAAAAGTAGATAACCACTCAAACATAAAGATAGCGTCAAGAATGGCAGATGGCAATAATCACTATGCCTTAATCTCTCTTAATATCAATGGTCTCAATTCCCCAATTAAAAGACATAGACTAGCAGACTGGATACGTAAACAGGACCCAGCATTTTGCTGCATGCAGGAAACGCACCTCAGTGTCAAAGACAAACACTACCTCAGAGTAAAAGGCTGGAAAACAATTTTACAAGCAAATGGCTCCAAGAAACGAGGTGGAGTAGCCATCCTAATATCGGATAAAATTGATTTTCAACCTAAAGTCATCAAAAAAGACACAGAAGGACACTACATACTGATCAAGGGAAAAATCCACCATCAAGAACTCTCAATTCTGAATATCTATGCTCCAAATGCAAGGGCACCCTCATTCGTAAAAGAAACTTTACTAAAACTCAAAGCACACATCGCACCGCACACAATAATAGTGGGTGACTTCAACACCCCGCTCTCTGAAATGGATCGTTCAGGAAAGCAGAAACTAAACAGGGACACAGTGAATCTAATTGAAGCCTTGGACCAACTGGAACTAACTGATATATATAGAACATTTCATCCTAGAGCTAAAGAATACACCTTCTTCTCAGCTCCTCATGGTACCTTCTCCAAAATTGACCATATAATTGGTCACAAATCAGACCTCAACAGATACAAGAAGATAGAAATAATCCCATGCCTCCTATCAGATCACTATGGAATAAGGGTGGTCTTCAATGGCAACAAAAACAAAAGAAAACCCACATACACATGGAGGCTGAACAATGCTCTACTCAATGATAACTTGGTCAAGGTGGAAATAAAGAAAGAAATCAAAGACTTTTTGAAAGTTAATGAAAATGAAGGCACAACATACCCTAATTTATGGGACACAATGAAAGCAGTGCTAAGAGGAAAATTCATAGCCCTGAGTGCCGCCAAAAAGAAACGGGAGACAGCATACACTAACAGCTTAATGGCACACCTGAAAGCCCTGGAACAAAAAGAAGCAAATACACCAAAGAGGAGTAGAAGGCAGGAAATCATCAAACTCAAGGCTGAAATCAATCAAGTAGAAACAAATAAAACCATACAAAGAATCAACAAAACGAGGAGTTGGTTCTTTGAGAAAATCAACAAGATAGATAAGCCCTTAGCCAGACTAACCAGAGAGCACAGAGATAGTATCCAAATTAATAAAATCAGAAACGAAAAGGGAGAGATAACAACAGAAACTGAGGAAATTCAAAAAATCATCAGATCCTACTACAAAAACCTGTATTCAACACAACTAGAAAATCTTGAGGAAATGGACAATTTCCTTGACAGATACCAAGTACCAAAATTAAATCAGGATCAAATAGACCATCTAAACCGTCCTATAACCCCTGAAGAAATAGAAGTTGTCATTGGAAGTCTTCCAACCAAAAAAAGCACAGGTCCAGATGGTTTTAGTGCAGAATTCTATCAGACCTTCAAAGAAGACCTAACACCAATACTCTTCAAACTGTTCCACAAAATAGAAACAGAAGGAACACTACCCAACTCGTTCTATGAAGCCACAATTACACTAATACCAAAAGCACACAAAGATCCGACGAAGAAAGAGAATCTCAGGCCAATCTCTCTTATGAATATCGATGCAAAAATACTCAATAAAATTCTTGCCAACTGAATCCAAGAACACATCAAAATGATCATTCACCACGATCAAGTAGGCTTCATCCCAGGGATGCAGGGATGGTTCAATATAAGGAAATCCATCAATGTAATCCACTACATAAACAATCTCAAAGAAAAAAACCACATGGTCATCTCATTAGATGCCGAGAAAGCATTTGACAAAATTCAGCATCCTTTCATGCTAAAGGTCTTGGAAAGATCAGGAATTCAAGGCCCATATCTAAACATAGTAAAAGCAATTTACAGCAAACCAGTAGCCAGCATCAATCTAAATGGAGAGAAACTTGAAGCAATCCCACTAAAATCAGGGACTAGACAAGGCTGCCCTCTCTCTCCATATCTTTTCAATATAGTACTTGAAGTTCTAGCTAGAGCAATTAGACAACAAAAAGAGGTCAAAGGGAAACAAATTGGAAAGGAAGAAGTCAAACTATCACTATTTGCAGACGATATGATAGTATACATAAGCGACCCAAAGAACTCCACCAGAGAACTCCTACAGCTGATAAATGACTTCAGCAAAGTGGCCGGATATAAAATCAACTCAAGCAAGTCAGAAGCCTTCCTATACTCAAAGGATAAGCAGGCTGAGAAAGAAGTAAGAGAAATAATACCCTTTACGATAGCTACAAACCATATTAAGTATCTTGGCGTGACTCTAACCAAACAAGTGAAAGATCTGTATGACAAGAACTTCAAGTCTCTGAAGAAAGAAATTGAAGAAGACCTCAGAAGATGGAAAAATCTGCCATGCTCATGGATTGGCAGGATTAATATAGTAAAAATGAGCATCTTACCAAAAGTAATACACAGATTCAATGCAATCCCCATCAAAATCCCAACTCAATTCTTCATAGAGTTAGAAAGAGCAATTCAAAAATTCATCTGGAATAACAGAAAACCCAGAATAGCTAAAACTATTCTCAAGAGTAAAAGAACCTCTGGGGGAATCAGTATCCCGGACCTCAAGCTGTACTACAGAGCAATAGTGTTAAAAACTGCATGGTATTGGTACAGTAACAGACATGTAGATCAATGGAACAGAATTGAAGACCCAGAAATGAATCCACACTCCTATGGTCACTTGATCTTTGACAAAGGAGCTAAAACCATCCAGTGGAAAAAAGATAGCCTTTTCAACAAATGGTGCTGGCTCAGCTGGAGGTCAACATGCAGAAGAATGCAAATTGACCCATCCTTATCTCCTTGCACTAAGCTCAATTCTAAGTGGATCAAGATCTCCACATAAAACCAGACACACTGAAACTAATAGAAGGGAAACTAGGGAAGAACCTTGAACATATGGGCACAGGGGAGAATTTCCTGAACAGAACTCCAATAGCTTATGCTCTAAGATCAAGAATAGGCAAATGGGACCTCATTAAATTACAAAGTTTTTGCAAGGCAAAAGACACTGTCAAAAAGACAAAGCGGCAACCAACTAACTGGGAAATGATCTTTACCAACCTTACATCCGACAGAGGGCTAATATCCAAGATATACAAAGAACTCAAGAAGTTAAACTCCAGAGAGGCAAGTAACCCTATTAAAAAATGGGGTACAGAGCTCCACAAAGAGTTCTCACCTGAAGAATATCTAATGGCTGAGAAGCACCTAAAGAGATGTTCATCATCCTTAGTCATTAGGGAAATGCAAATCAAAACAACCCTGAGATTCCATCTCACACCAGTCAGGATGGCTAAGATCAAAAACACAGGAGACAGCAGTTGTTGGCGAGGATGTGGAGAAAGAGGAACACTCCTCCACTGCTGGTGGAATTGCAGGCTGGTACAACCACTCTGGAAAGCAGTCTGGCGGTTCCTCAGAAAACTGGGCATGACACTTCCGGAGGATCCGGCTATACCACTCCTGGGCATATACCCAGAGACTTTCCCTGCGTGCAATAAGGACACATGCTCCACTATATTCATAGCAGCCTTATTTATAATAGCCAGAAGCTGGAAAGAACCCAGATGTCCCTCAACGGAGGAATGGATTCAGAATTTGTGGTATATTTACACAATGGAATACTACTCTGCAATTAAAAACAATGAATTCACGAAATTCCTAGGCAAATGGTCAGAACTTGAAAATATCATCCTTAGTTAGGTAACCCAATCACAAAAGAACACACATGGTATGCAGTCACTGATAAGGGGATATTGACCCAGAATCTCGGAATACCCTAGACACAATCAGCATATCAATAGATTTCTAAAAAGATGGAAGGAGAGACCCCTGGTCCTGGAAAGACTGGATGTAGGGGAAGGCCAGGACAGAGTAAAGAGAGGGGGTTGAATGGAGAAAAGAGGGAGGGAAGGGGGCTTATGGGACCTTCGGGGAGGGAGGAAACGGGAAAGGGGAAGTGATTTGGAATGTAAATTAAAAAAATAAAATAAAAAAAAATGCCCTAAAAAAAAGAATTTCTAATAATTCTATCATTCTTTTCCTGAACAGAAGTAATACAAAGTGAGAAGATGGATAAGGGACACCATTATCACTTACTTGTATAAGATAAAATATCTTGTGCTATGATTGAAGCCCACAGCAGGACTGACCTGGAAATAAAAAAAAAATATTGTACATGACAACCTTGTCTCTCTGTGATACGTTAACCTGTTCCAAAAACACATATCATGAAAATTCTGTGGCTCACTGTGTGTTACTTCATGAATTCTGAAGATTGCAGAATTCCAAGGTTAGAGGGTAACCTTGTATGAGAAGATGTGGTAATACAAAAGGATGATTGTCGAACACATATGGCATGAAAGAATGGGGCAGCGGAAGATGCTGGAGCTAAATGTTTAATAGGGAGTAGAGATAAGGGTTGGGAAAGAATGGATTGGGGAAGGCTGGCCAAAACTAAGGAAGTATGACAGTCTTAGGAAATATCATTACTTGGTAAGTTAATTAAAATATAACTTCAAAAAAGAAGTTGGAATACAGGTATCCTACATGGGTGGATGCTGCTGCTCCCAGAAGACATGGGATATAAAATCAAAGTCTAAGTAGCAGGCATGGGTTATTCCCCCATTGGTTATTAATAAGGGAAGGTCAGATTTGTGTTGTTCACAAGGTTGATCAGAGGAGATTCTTACTGCAGTGAGTGAGTCACCCAGAGCTCCCAGAGTCAAAACCATCAAAGAGTACACATGGAGTTACCCGTAGCTCCAGACACATAGGCAGCAGAGGATGGTCTTTGTTAGACACCAAAGGGAGGAGAGGCCCTTGGTCCTGGAAAGACTTGATGCTGTAGTATAGAGGAATACCAGGACAGGGAAGCGGAGGAGGGTTGATTGGGGAAGGGGAGATGGCTTATGGGATTTTTGGGGGAGGGGGGAACCAGGAAAGGGGACAACATTTGAAATGTAAATAAAGAATATATCTAATAAAAAAGAAAGAAAACAATATAGAGACTCCTAACTGTTCAAAGAGCTTAGAATAAATACTTGTGTGTATTCAGAGACAGGAAATTCATATCAGCAGCACTCTCTGGCAAGGTTGAGGGCAACATTATGAAAGAAGGACCAAAAGCCTAAAGAGTAGAAAAGTGGTATGAAATGCTATCCTCTGGACATGACGTGGCTTGCTCAAGAATCAAGACAGTTAAAAATTCCAGCATAAAAGTAGAATCAAATAATGCCTTTAAAATTATATCCTCTATCTAGCTTTATAGATGTCAGACAGTACAGTACTGTATCATACTTCTGAGAATGTAAGACATCTCATACTTTCTTTGGGATACATACTAGTGACCATGCTTTATCAGAGCTATTATTTTAAATATTTTATTGTGTTGTGGGTTTGGGTATTTTGTCTGTGCATATATATATATATATATGTGTGTGTGTGTGTGTGTGTGATGTGCATGTCTGGTGCCTGTGGAGGCCAGAAGATGATAGTGATGCATTCCCTGGAACTAGAGTCACAGATAGTTGCGAGCCACCATGTGGGTCTCCTCTGGGAGAACAACTAGGTACCCTCATGGCTGAGCCATCTCTCCAGGGCTGTTTTAATGATGCTACTCATTTTTTTCTTTTAGATGATTATTATGGGAGAACTACTGATTGACTGCCCATGTCCCAGTGGATAACTCTCTGCCCACTTACATATGGGCAGTGTTAATTAGGCCCAGTGGGTTAGCTAGAATATAGACATCAAGCTGGGAGAGAGAGAGATTGGAGGAGATCCCAGGAGTTGGGGTGAAAGTTTTCAAAGAATAAGTAAAATGATTTTTTAAAAAAATTATGGCAAGGATTCTATATTTCATATCACTATGGATACTGGTAATTACAAAACACTCCTCACTTCTACCATTACACTGAAGTAAGTATTACCCTTTAACACAACACGTGGCTCTAGAATACCCAGATTTCTCCACTCTCCCCCTACCCTAGCCACAAAAGAGGAAAAATAAAACTTGCATAAATTTGATTCAGGATATGATTTGTTTACCCAGGAGTTCTGTTCATTACCTTGCTGGCTACCACGGATAAGGTTTGCTTAGCTCGATGAATCTGAAGTGCACATATTGTTGGCAAAGTTCATTTACTTCCTTGACTGAGTGCCTGAAAAATACATCAAGACCAAATCAATGACAGAGGACGAACTCTTACAGTTTATACAAGTTCAACCCGAATTTATTCTGCTCTACAAAATAAGTTCATTTGTACGAAGACTGCTAAGAACAGTGTCCTTTTGTGCCTAATTACCTACCTATTGGGTGACAGACTTTTCCTGGGGAGACCAACTATATATACACCTCTACTCACCCTAGAAAGGGAAACTGTGACAGACTAAAATAATGACCACATCAATTTTAAATGGTAGGTCAATGATTTTATATTGGGGTCATTAAGAGGTCTATGAGTTATGGCAGAAAGCATGACACAAAACCAGCTATATTGTGGAAAAATCCATTTCAACACAGACAAGAATGAATACTGCAATACTGGAGCTTCTTCTACATACCTTACAGGGAGCCTGACAGGTCCGGAGGCCTCTCTATATAGCTAGGTTGTTAAGAATCTCCTTTGTGATAGCTCTTTACTGCTTCTAGAAAGCTGGGGAGAGGGGTTTAAGAATCTTGCAAGTTGTAGTTTTCTCAGACATATGATCTATTTGTTAACTTCTTGAGTCTCATGAGCTTCCTCCTCCCTTCTTCCAATAGGGAAAGTTTCAATTTGGAGGAAAATGCTACACAACATTGCCACTGATGCATGATTCAGGAAAGGGTCAAGGAAATCAGCAACTCTTTACCCAAGCACAAGACACGTATACACTTATACTAGCAACGTTCTACTTGATGATCTTTTCTGAATCACCGTGATACCTTTACTCATCTCTGGAAAAAATGTTCCTTTGCAAAACTATTTGGTATATTTCCCGTCCTACTTGGATATTTGCAAATTACAAAGTTACTGCACCAATTCTGCATTTATCTCCAGCTCGTTTAGACTTGTATGGATAAAACATTCTAAAAGAATTCATCAACCCTTAAGAGACAATATGGTAAAATTCCAATAATAAATGCCTTCGTTACCTATACTGGGAAAATTATCAGGATCCCTGCTTGTCCTCAAAACCTATAAATGTTAACCACAAGTTGCCAGTCAGCAAGAATACAGTAAAAGTAGTCCCTTTGTATTTGAGAGATGTACTGTCTGCATAGGTGCCATCTTTATGGGAACACAGGATGGGCTACAAGTCATTTGTTAAATATACATCTAAAAATATGAAGGCTTCCGATGAGTGAATTGAGCATTAATTATTTCACATCTATAGCCAAAAGGTAATCAGGAGGCTGTAAAGAAGTACTGGAACACTGTTATTCATGGCCGCTTTTGTGATCAGTGTATGGAACATGAGATAGTCTGTGTTGTGCTTTGACCACATTATTATTTATCTGCTTATTAGCAAGGTTTTCTCTCAGGAATATTTTTAGGGTAACTCTTTTCCTGCAAGGAGTCTGAAAAAATACAACAAAACATCCCAAATATGTTTGAGGACGCAACTTGCTCTTTAGAGATCATTGTCTACCACCAGTTAGGAGACACTTAACTTTTATCTGGATAGTTCTTTAAGGTTAGCAGGTTATATGATCAGAAAAGTCTGTTCATTCTTGAGTGTGCACCTGCAATGTTTATTAATGTGCTGGCACTTCTGCAACAATGACAATAACCCAGAGTAAAGCAAACCCCTCGGCATACAGTCTGTTAGCATGAATTTTCTGTACCATGTAAAAAGTATGCATTCTTAATCATGAGAATTGCTAAGCATTCCATCATTTATTACTTTAGTGTTAACAAGAGCACAGTGACAAGAAGCATGGGGGACCCCGCCATTACTTACTGGTGTCTTTGAAGATCAGAGGTCCTGTGCCATGACAGATATTGCAATTAGTAATCTGGATACCAGCAACGCTTTTACTAGCTGTCAATACTGTCTGCCACACTGTGATATTTTAATGTACCTCAGAAAGATGCATCATTGAAATCTTGTGTGTATTATGTCAATCTCAAAGTCATCCTGGCATTTCTTCATCCTTAGAGTATTACAGAAGTTCAGTGACAAAAATTATACTTGTAAGAATAGACTACACAGTCCACGTCAGCATGGTGGACATGACAAAGATGACCCAGGTCATGTTTGACACTCCTGCCATTATGTATGTATGCACGTATGCATGTATGTATGTGAAGATAACAATAGTTATAATAATAAGAATATAGAATATAAGGATTACTCGTATTGTCAGGGACATATTTATGTTTTAACCCAGTATGTGTGAACAAGGAGAAAAGGAGAACATATGCTATCTATATGCAGATGAAAATGAAGTCTTAATAAAAATGAGGATTACACTCAAAACTGTACAAAACCCTGACACATTACTAAAAACTTTCAAAAAGTATACTGACCAAATGGAAGTCATCTTCTCCTCACTGACTGAATGTCCAAGTTCAAATGATTTGCAGTCTGTTGGGCCCAGTTTATTACGTACATAGTTAATCAGCAAGTCTGCATTGACAATGTTTGGGATAACTCTGCTTTCTTGAAATGACTGTGAAAATAAAATTCTGGTTAACAAGTGTGCTAAGATACACCTTTTTCTATAAGAAATTTTGCCCATTCCTTTGTTCACAGTATTAGAAGATACTTCAACTTGAATGACTTTGAATTTGCCTGCAGTTTGAGAGAGTCCATCCCTTCTTGGCCTGCAATCTCAAAAGAAATATTATAGCTAGTACTGAGCTGACATATCAAAAGTAATGTTAGTGGAACCCTTGCAATTCAGTCCTTCATTTTTTATGGATTCTACATTAATTTACAGGCCTCATTATTTATATCATATAAACCTGTCTTTAATAGATTTACTAATGATTCCATGATTTCTTCTTCCCTGAGCACCTATAAGAAAGAGATGCAGATAATAAAATCAGAGTAGCATTCTCATCATTACCTGTGGAGAAGATCAGAAGTCCTGCATCCTGAGTCATTCTGGAAATTTCCCAGATAATGAACAATTGTGTTCTTGAAGATTTCTTTGAGACACTTTGAGATCTTGACCTGTCTCTGAAAATACATCAAGAAGTATCCATTACATGTAAGTCTCACACTTCCTGTCTTTATTAAAACTCCAGAGGCCACTGTATCATTTTGGAATCTGTCTACTCTACATGGATACTTGTTAGAAGGCTATGGACACAGCCTCATAGGAGAACTCTTAGGTTCCTAAGGGGAACTCTAAAATAAATATCACCATTAATATCAAAAATGTTTGATGGGCAAACAGAAAAATTTAGTGGAGCACTATTGATATCTCTTCCATGGTAAACTTCGAATTCACAATCTCTATACACTACAATTTTGTGCTTGTATATAATATTACTCATATTGGAATATTAAGTTAGTCATGACAAAAATATTCAGGAATACTCAGATCTCCTATGAATTATAGACATATGTACATAACAAAGGTCTAAAGTGACTTATATTACTTGATATCTGTACATTAGTTAAGATAGAAGAGTAATTGTGGATAAAACATGGCCTGGGCTAGGCACACATGCCTCCTCTGAATATTAGAGATCAAGTGGTCTGCCTGAATATTGAAGATCAGACACTATAACTACTTTATCACTTGTGAGGCTAGAACAAAGTTAGGTCAATATGTCAGAGATTGTTATGTGTTCATTACCTGTGAGAAACCATAAGCAGCACCTTTGTAAGGCAACTTTATCGACTCAGCTATTTAGGAGGCTCATGATCACAAACTATGTTCAAAGCCTGCTTGTGCTACAGGGCCAGTTCAACAGCATCCTGGGTAACCAACTAAGATACTCACCGAAAAAGAAATGATAATAAGGAAAAGTGTGGGAATAGAGTTTAGAACTAGAGCACCTTCAGTACTTGTGCTAGGCCTGTGTTCCATCCCGGCCACTCCCACACACCAAAGAAAACATGAACAAATGTATTTCTGGTTATAATTTCCTCACCAGGGTGCCTGACATTACCCTTGTCCACCTCTATTTTTAACTCCCACTGGATGCAAATCAGTTCAACAGTAATATATTTTTAGATGACATGCTTTTTGGACAAGGCACTTAGAAAATATGCTATGCTAAGTCCTATGTTCAAGATTAATAATGATAGACAAAATGCACAGATTCAGCATAAAATTTCTATACCCTAGAAAGCATGTAGATTTGTCTTCTGTCAGACCATAGAGGATAAAATCATTTCAAACATGACAATCAGCCATGAATGCATGCTACAAAAAGCAGATGACTGTCCCTATAATTGCGTTAACATCAGCGTTTTTACCTTAACACCAGCAACATTCTTGATGACCCTTTAAGATCATTACAGTGCTTTCTCCGAAATATATATCCTGGCTCAACTATTTAGTCAATTTATCTTACCTGTAGATTTAAAAAGGCTCAAAATCATTATCATTGTATCATTTCCAAATTATCTATAGCACCTAGATATTTGCAACAGTAAAGCATGTGTTATAGTTTTCTTTCCATTGCTGTGATAAACACCATGATGCACAACTTGGGGAAGGAAAGGATGAAGATTTCTGGTGAGTTAGCATCATGTCATTTCCAGACCTTACTTTGTGGACTTGGCTTTTTTTTTTTTAAAGTGTGTTTCAAAGAAGTATCACAACACAGAATTAGGTAGTTTTCTCAGTGAGATAGAAGATGAGATAGACTTACTGTGGTTTGGCCACCTCATGCAGCTGCTTATTGGTGAGATTTTGTCAAGAATATTTCTAGTTCTACTATGTCCATTTATAGGGAATCTTTTACCAAAGACCAATAATGTATCTGAGCTTACCTTACCAGCACAGTTTTTCCATCATTGTTACAGGACACTTCACTTCATATTTTTGCATATTAACTGCACCCTTTCCTGAGTGGAAACCTGCAATTTTTGTTGTTTAATATCATACTGGCAATTCTCCAAGAGTGCCAACTAACCAAGATTCATCCAGTCCCTTAACATGTATAACATGTACATCATCAGACACTGAGTCTTGAATGAGACCCTCTGTAGCACTGACCTGATTGCCATCACTGCTGTACACCATAGCTCTCTGAATATTTCTTTGTAACCCTCTGACCAGTCTTAAAAAGATATAACATGGAATGGTCTGTGGTATATATCATTTCCCAGTAATGATCCTTGAAGACTTTCAGAATTGAAAGGTCAATACCATGTAGTAAAGATTACTCTTCAGCAGGGAACCAAGCAGATGTAGGTACATCATCACCATGTAACTATGAAAATGAGTATCAGATGTGTCCTGTGCAATGATTCAGGATCACACTGAAACTTACCCAAGTATGAACAATGGTATGCTTGAAGAGCTCTTTGAGGCACTGTGATGTCTTATATATCTCAGAAATACATAGAAGAAAATTAAGTGGTAGGTAACATGTTTCATTCTTTCTCTGTATATAAAAACTCCAAGTATACTTCAGCACTTTGGGAACCATATAACTTAAATTCTTGAAGATAACTATGTAAAGAACTTTAGTAGGAAACTCTGAGTATCATCTATAAAAATTCTAAAATAAATATCAAAGTTATAGACAAGGAAAACTACATAGAACCTCAATTATTTATTACTATGAACATTTAACATAAATAGTCTGCCAGCAGAGGGACGCCCCCTCCCCCCCCCCCCCCAGGAGAGATCACACACCCCTGCACAGGGCAGGAGCCTGCCAGCCTCCCTTTGGCGACCTCTGCTCCAGGAATCCACTAGGCTGAGCCTTTAGATGTGCAAGGCCTCCCCAATATAAGATCACTTGGGGCAAAGCACATTAGGGCTCCAAAGTCACTCAGGAGCAGGCAGGCCCCAGAAATCGGTGCCAGGGGAATCCTGGTAATCCAGGGGGGGGCAGAAATAGCTTTGCAGGCTCACAGGAGGTCCAACCAACAGCCAGTGGCAGCAGGACCAACTAACACCAGAGGTATCCAGATGGCAAAAGGCAAACGTAGGAATGTTACTAACAGTAATCAAAGTAATGTGGGACCATCCGAACCCAACTCTCCAACAGCAGCAAGTCCTGGATACCCCACCACACCCGAAAGACAAGATCTGGATTTAAAATCACTTCTCATGATGCTATTAGAGGATCACAAGAAGGACACAAATAAATCTCATAAAGAGTTACAGGAGACCATGAATCAACGGTTAGAAGCCCTTACAAAGGAAACACAAAAATCGCTTAGAGAAATGCGGGAGAACATGGATCAAAAGATGGAGGCGCACAAGGAGACAACACAAAAATCGCTTAACGAGATGAATCAACGGGTAGATGCACTCACAAAGGAATCACAAAATTTGCATAAAGAAATGCAGAAGAATATGGGTCAACAGACGGAAGCCCATAAGGAGGCAACACAAAAATTGCTTAAAGAAATGAATCAACGGTTAGATGCCCTTACAAAGGAAACACGAGAACTGCTTAAAGAAATGCAGGAGACGATGGATCAACAGATGGAATCCCATGAGGAGGAAACACAAAAATCGCTCAGAGAAATGCAGGAGAACGTGGGTCATCAGGAAGAAATCCTGAAAGAGGTAATGCAAAAATACCTTAAAGAAATACAGGAAAATACAAACAAACAAGTGAAGGATCTCAGCAAATCCATCCAGGAACTAAAAAAGGAAGTAGAAACAACTAAGAAATCACAAAGGGAGACAACTTTGGAGATAGAAAACCTTGGGAAGAAATCAGGAGTCATAGATGCAAACATCAACAATAGAATACAAGAGATGGAAGAAAGAATCTCAGGTGCTGAAGATTCCATAGAAAGCATCGACTCAACAGTCAAAGAAAATGCAAAATGCAAAAAACGCGTAACCCAAAACATCCAGGAAATCCAGGACACAATGAGAAGACCAAACCTAAGGATTATAGGTATAGATGAGAGTGAAGATTTGCAACTTAAAGGGCCAGTAAACATCTTCAACAAAATTATGGAGGAAAACTTCCCTAACTTAAAGAGAGAGATGCCGATGAACATACAAGAAGCCTACAGAACTCCAAACAGACTGGACCAGAACAGAAATACCTCCCGTCACATAATAATCAAAACACCGAATGTTCTAAACAAAGAAAGAATACTAAATGCAGTAAGAGAAAAGGGCCAAGTAACATACAAAGGAAGACCTATCCGAATCACATCAGACTTCTCACCAGAGACTATGAAAGCCAGAAGATCCTGGGCAGATCTCATGCAGACACTAAGACAGCACAAATGCCAGCCTAGACTACTATACCCAGCAAAACTCTCAATCACCATAGATGGAGAGACCAAGATATTCCATGATAAAACCAAATTTTCACAATATCTTTCCACAAATCCAGCCCTGCAACGGATAATAGGTGGAAACCTCCAATACAGGGAGAGAAACAACACCCTGGAAAAAATGAGATAATAACCTTCTTGAATCAAACCCAAAAGTAGATAACCACTCAAACATAAAGATAGCGTCAAGAATGGCAGATGGCAATAATCACTATGCCTTAATCTCTCTTAATATCAATGGTCTCAATTCCCCAATTAAAAGACATAGACTAGCAGACTGGATACGTAAACAGGACCCAGCATTTTGCTGCATGCAGGAAACGCACCTCAGTGTCAAAGACAAACACTACCTCAGAGTAAAAGGCTGGAAAACAATTTTACAAGCAAATGGCCCCAAGAAACGAGGTGGAGTAGCCATCCTAATATCGGATAAAATTGATTTTCAACCCAAAGTCATCAAAAAAGACACAGAAGGACACTACATACTGATCAAGGGAAAAATCCACCATCAAGAACTCTCAATCCTGAATATCTATGATCCAAATGCAAGGGCACCCTCATTCATAAAAGAAACTTTACTAAAACTCAAAGCACACATCGCACCGCACACAATAATAGTGGGTGACTTCAACACCCCGCTCTCTGAAATGGATCGTTCAGGAAAGCAGAAACTAAACAGGGACACAGTGAATCTAATTGAAGCCTTGGACCAACTGGAACTAACTGATATATATAGAACATTTCATCCTAGAGCTAAAGAATACACCTTCTTCTCAGCTCCTCATGGTACCTTCTCCAAAATTGACCATATAATTGGTCACAAATCAGACCTCAACAGATACAAGAAGATAGAAATAATCCCATGCCTCCTATCAGATCACTATGGAATAAGGGTGGTCTTCAATGGCAACAAAAACAAAAGAAAACCCACGTACACATGGAGGCTGAACAATGCTCTACTCAATGATAACTTGGTCAAGGTGGAAATAAAGAAAGAAATCAAAGACTTTTTGAAAGTTAATGAAAATGAAGGCACAACATACCCTAACTTATGGGACACAATGAAAGCAGTGCTAAGAGGAAAATTCATAGCCCTGAGTGCCGCAAAAAAAAAAAAAAAAAAAAAAAAAAAATAGTCTGCCAGCAAGCACATGATGAAATTTGATATTTACAGGGAGATAGGACATTATGAGCAACATATATACCAAAATGCTACAGAAATATTAGTTATCCTTAAGTAGTTAATGATAACATTTAAAATATGAGGCTTTATAAGAATTATGTATAGTCCCACCTCACACCTGTACATAACAAACATGTGATAGGATATCTAAAAAAAAAAAGAAACATTAAATCACTGGTCTAAACACTTTTCTTCTGTACTTGGATATTATTCTTTAGTTGTACTGTGGTATGACAATTTTCTCATTTGCTTTGTTATTAGAAATGTTTGGGCAACAATCTTTCAGTGATCACTTTGAAAATGTAAGAAAACATGAGCTAATAATAAATACTGGCACATAAACCAATGATCACAGCTATTTGTGAGGCTGGGCAGGAAGATAAGAAATTCAAGGACAATCTGGGCTACCAGGCTAGCCTGGTTAATATATAGAGAGATCCTTTTTCAGAACACTAAGTAGAAAATTGAGAGCTCAGGATATAGCTCAGTGGTAGAGTACTTATCTGCCATATGGAAAGTACTAAATTCAAGCCACATAAATCCTCTCCACAAAAAATAAAGAAAAATAAAACATATACAAATGTGTTCTTTGTTACAAATTACCAAGATCCTGTCTACAACCTTAACCACTACCACTGCTGCAAAAATCTTTGACTCTAATTAGATACTTGAATGGATTTGAGGTGTATGTATTTTCAGGAGTATATACTATTTTTTGGTACCAGGAAAATATGCGAGACTTACAAAGTCAATATCAATGTCAAAGAACCAGGCAGTAAACCAAGTCCTTAACATCTACAGGTTTAACTACAGTTTCTTTACCCTATGTGAAAATTTATCCTCATTGGAATTGCTAAGAACAACATACATTTGTGATTGAGTACCTACCACAAATGCATACTTACGTGAGTACCTACCACAAATGCATACTTACAAATGCATCCTTATGATTAGGACATCAACAATAATTAGCCATGAAAATTAAATGTATGTATATCATTCATATGGAATTTTCAACACTCCCTTGATGCCAGTAATATGTTACTTAACAATCTAGTTGGTCTATCTCTGAAAAGTACAACATGGAAAATTACACAACACATTTCTTATCCTTTATGTACAACTGTAGATCCCCGTATCACCAGTTCATTTCAGGATGTACCCATAATATCTAGACATTTATGTTCTACTAAAATAAAACATAACAGAATTAGTCTCTTGAGAGGCTATACCAAAATTCCATGGTGAATATTTCTAGGATATGTGCTATAAAAGTTATCACAATCCTTGCTTATATCATTGTGGATATCAAATGTGCATGACTTATCAGCAAGGATATAATAAAAGCAGATACATGCATATAAAATTAGAGAGATGCATTGGGGTCTCTCAATAATGAAGGAGACATGGGAAAATCTCCAAAGTATCCATCAAATCCATTCAAAAGTACAAGTTCTTTGATGAATGAACAGAGTATCTTCTTACTCCTTTAAACTAGCCAGACCCTTAACAAGAGACGGCAAAGAAACGTGGCATCATAGCATTAGCACCCACCTCCACAGTGACATGGATATGAAAGATGAGATTATATTCATTGTATCTGACCAACTTATCAAGCCTTATTAAGATTCTACCAGGAAGATTTTTTTTCAGAGCAACTGAATCTGTACTAAAACTTCCAAATGTATGTAAGGTCACAGCTTTCTCTCCAAGGATACCAGATCATTGTTCTTCTCCACCATCCATGTAATGGGATACTTTACTTCAAGTTGGATATTTGAATTTATGGCTGGTTAGCTGTATTAATAATCAGGAGAGTCCATAATTTCTTAAGTGTGCATCTGCAACACATTCAATGCTAGTTATTACACTGGTACTTTTACAACAATGACAGTTAATCATGACACAGAAAATCCCTCAACAGGTATTAATTCTAACACAACTTTCTCAATTCATACCTGAACAGCAACAATACAGCATGGCAACATAAAGACTATGGGGCATCACTACTTTAGTGTAACCAGGCTAAGTAGCAAGACTCTACAGAATAATATTATCTTTATGACTATTATACCTCAACCTCTTAAAAAGATACATGCTGAATATTCTATGTAGTATATGACAGCCTAAATGTCACCACATCCATTCATGATTCTTGGAGACTTGCAGAATTTCAAGGATAAGAGTTCTCCTCATTAGAGATCTTTGGAACTCTTAAAAGGATGCATGCTAAAATACAATGGCCTATAGCGCCATGGTTCATTCTGTGAACATTATTCGAGTTCCTGTAAGCACTTCTTCCCTTATGTGGGTAAAAAATTATCTGCTGGAAAGATATAAGAACATGAAACTCTTGATTGTTAGGGTCATGTTCATGTTTTAACCACATATATGTGAAAAGGAGAAGGAAATGTAAGAGGAAGTCATTGAAAACTGCCTCATGTACATTGGAAAATTAAGCCTTAGTAATCTTTCAAGCACTGCTATATATTACCCAAAATCTTACTAGAGCCACCCCCCACAAAATGTAGTGACACTAAGTCAGATATACCTCCTAATTGACCTAGATGGAGAAGATTGCATGATCTACAGTGTGGTATGTCCACTTCATTATTTTCCAAATCATTAATAAGGAAAGATATGTCAACAATATACTGTGATCCCTATGCTCTCTTGAAGGAAATATGAACACCAAAGTCATATAAAAATATATATCAGGGAACAGTTTACTGCACTAAATTCCTGCCTATTTCTTTTCTCATCACTATTATCAAGCAAACTCTACCTGGATACTTGAATGGCATCTAATTTGATCACAGATTCAAACAGCACCAATCCTTTCTTGACCTGAAATCTAAAAGTAAGTTATGATTAAGTACTGGCTCGTCAACAACAATGTTAATGAACAATGATATAATCAATCCTTCCACATTTGGTTTTATATAAATCATACAAATCTATTTTCACAACATTTATTAAATATTCCAATATTCTGAACTCAGCAATTATAACAATGCCCACCAAAAAGCTGTGTTTTCTGAGAGTGATGCTGCTACACACTTGTAGTTCTAGTACTTGGAGCAAAAGAAGGGAGGATTCAAGGTTATCCTGAGTTGCATAGCAAGTTCGACACCAGCCTGGCCTGTCACAAACAAACACACGGAAAAACAAAAATAAAAAACAAAATGGTAAAGAAAAGAGTTGGCTTATTGCCATCAGCAACCACTATGTAGATAAACATTAGGTTTCTTAATTCAGGTTACAGGATTGTGCTGGCACTTACCAATTATAATTGTGATAATTCCTTTGATGCACACTGTGTGGTCTTATCTCAGAGAAAAGCATACAGGACAACCAGTTTATAACCTATGTCAGTCTGCCTGTATATGTTAAATGTCTCCAAGTTGTGACATGAATTCAAGATGTATCTACTCCACCTGGATACTTGAAAACAGCCATAGACAAATTTGTAGAACTTGTACTCCATTGAGAAGATATCTACAACGATTCCACCCTTGATGTCACACAATAAAAATGTCATGGAACCTTGCTAATGTCTCTATCACAGTAAATACTGAGTTCAAATTATCTGTCAGGTAGCATACACCAGTGTATGAAAATATACATGCGAAAATTGAGGCAGTATTATCAGATTTCTTATGACTATATTAAACATATTTGAAAATATGAAGGTCTCCAAAGACTAAGTGTGGACCCACTGCATGCCTGAGGGTAAACACTACCTGAAGACAATGCATAACAAAACTCAGTTTAGGCACATAGTCCTTCACCACCTCTCCTGGATACTCATCAGGTGACCTGCACTGCATAAGGTGGTAATTTTCATTGTCAAATTAATTGGATTTGAAATCACCTAGGAGTGATTTCTCTAGCTATAAAAACAATCTCTGGCTATATCTTTTGGAGAGTTTCTAGAGGTTTAACCTAGAAGGGAAGACCCACTCTGAATGTGGCTGGCACCACCTCAAAGGCTGGGGTCCAAGAAAGCAAGGAAAGTAAGTAACACACTTGCAGAACCTATAAGGAAATCTGAACTGCACCTGGTCATGCAGGATTTTAACCCAAGCTGCTTTGCAGGCTCGGGTAGGGCTATCACAAGTTCGAGTTCTACTATACTTCCCCCACCCCCTCCCCCAAAACAAAGTGAAGAAAATGAAACTTATAAAAAATATATTACAGGATATAATTTCTCACCAATTTTATCTAGTACCTTGACTATGACTGCTGATAAGAAAACACTTCGAATCCACCTTTCTATTTTAGTGAATTCAAAGTGAATGTTTTGTTAAGAAGGGCCCCACATTACCACAGAGCTATAAATGAGGCTCAAAGACCAGTAGCAATGACAAAGAAACAGGATGGAATGCCTCAACACTCAAGTTTCAGCATAAAATTTTCCAATCATATAAAATATAAACTTTATAAACATTAATATGGGCAATATCATTTCCTACCTGCATAGCTACCAGAGATACATAGCTGCAAAAAGCATCACAAAGATTGTCAACATTTAGCTGTGTATCTGAAAATTACACTCACCTATTCTATTAATGCGTTAAACTCAGTACTTGATTTAATATCATGAATGCTTTCCTTGATGAATTATTTAGTGGCTGAGAAAAACAAATTGTGAAAAGTTGTTAGTGTTGTCTCATTCTATTTGTACTTTTAATTTGAATTTGTATTTGTATATGTCAGGACAATATCTATGTACATTACCTCATCAGTTCCTGCCATTCATGTGCAGAATCTTACATAGAACCTTTATGCTTTTGGCAGATAGTGTATTAAAAATGAACAGTCACCGTCACTAGCAGTCAAATATGAAAATTATCTGGAATGCTCTTATGCCACTACTATATTGACTTAAGTATGAATTATCAACAATGATGATCATAGTAAAATCTTATGATGTCAACAATATTACTGAATGTTTTAATTTCTTACATGCTAGTCATGTGGAGAAATATGTGTTAGAAATTATATCAAATATTTATGTATAGATAGAAAAACCAAATAAGCATGGTATAATCTTATAAGCATAGCAGTCAAGATATCAATAGCATACCTGCAAAAATATAAAATCATGGTAAATTAGGATAGGTGGAACCTTCTCATTTATCTGGACACTTGAGATCAGATGGCATGCATTGAAATATTAACACTCTTTATCTTGTTATTTGTAATATCTATTCATAAATTTTCTGGACCACTTTTTCTCCTGAAGCAAATCTGAAATTACAAGCAAAAGTGTGTTTAAGGATATAGCTTATTCTACTGGGACCCCGTCCCCATTTCTACCCTTATAAATTGCTAAGAGATATTCCATTCTGCTGAAATCCTAGGATTAATTAGATCTTAACAATAATACCAGGAACATCCGTCCTTTCTTAATTGAATACCACTGAAACATGATTTTTATTACTCAGTTGGAAATTCCACAGTTCCAGCAAAAGGGGATACAAGCAAGCCCTTAATATTCAGACTCAACATATATTTTTTCATATTAAAAAGTTAAACCTTTTGCTAGTAAAAATTGTTAAAAATCTCATCTATTCCTACATGAACATGGTTCCAGAAGGGTTAAGAACATCTTTAATGCACACTTAAGTATCTATGAAGATCATAAATCTTCATTTACTTGAATACCATTCATCTTCCACTTGATATTATCTCCTGGTTCATTGTGATGTAGGAATAAATACATTATGGCAAATATGTTTGATAAGGGCCTCATTCTAGATGAACACCTATGTCCCAATAGTTGGTTTAGCACTTAAGGATCCAATGGCAACATTTTACTACTAATAGAGCTACACAGACAGATCATTCTGAGATAATTCAGAATTCTAATCTTGAATTGTCTTGAAAGGATAATTGTAGAATTCAACACCAATATATTGCCAAAAATTCAAACAGTCAATATTTCAGTGATGGATACTATAGAAGTTACCCAGACTCTTTATATATCTAGCATCACAAGTACTAAATTCATATTACTCTCAGAAAAGATAGAATTAAAAACTAATGCTTACCTGTAATGTTAGGAAGACATTCATTTTTATTATCACATAAGTCAGAAACAGGAAGATAGGAGTACCCCGTAATATTCTCAAAATATTCATTCGTGAAAAGTATCAAATATATCTATATAATAATCTCATACTTCCATGCTAGCTAATACCTTAACAGAATGTCTGCAAACATATGTTTATACAGTGTTAGGTACAGCCTTATCATCATCCACATGGAAAGGGAAGATCACTTCCTATACTGTGCTATGACCACTGTATCACTGACATTTTCTGGGGCTATTATCATAGTTACCTCAATATTTTTCTAAGATTGGAACTTGAAAAATTAAACAGGAATTCAACATGAGACACATTCTACTTTTACACCTGCCCATTCTGCCTACAAGTATTATTATGGATACTTCTACATTATTTGGAGACTTTAAATGGTTAGACATTAACAGTATTGTTGGTCAATTCCATTCATCCTTTTCTCATCTGGGTGCTTCCAAAAAATCCCATGCTTCCTTCTGGGTTAGGGATGCTATAACAATTACAATTAACATGGACAAAATAATTCCCTGGACTCTCCCTAGATAAAACATCAATTTTCTCCACACCAAGGCAACATTTTTGTTTCTAGAACTGGTAAGGCCAAAATTGATTTCTCCCTGAACTCAAGCAAGAAAACACTGTTGATTGAAGGGTCATCAAAATTATTTTCCTTCACAAAATGATCAGATACCTTCAGTAGTGATTTAAGTCCATATCAGCATTTTCTTCAGTACTTGCTCTGTAACTTAATAGCTACCCCAGGTTGACGTACCATGTCTTGACAGGAACCTGTAAAACCTATTATTACGTATGTGTAAAAGGACACAGTTTGCTCCCCTGGGACACCTGCAAATAACTCTTGAAACTATCCATCTTTGTGGAGCTCATCAGTCTACTTAGATCCTTGGGGGACTTCAAAGTCAAGGTCACTGGCCAAGAACACATTTCTGTATAGAATACCTGAAACATTTGTGTGACTAGGAACATCTGATCATTATAACTTTGGTATGTACAGTCCACTGGTTATAGGACCGAGCTATATCATCCCATACCTGAATACCTGTAAAGAAATCATGACAATGAATGTGAGGGGCACCTATATCACTTTATACCTGGAGATCAAATGGCTTATGTCTTATTTCATACACATTACGATTTACCTGCAAAGTGTATCAGGCACTTACCAGTAATTTGTCATTTGTTCTGGACCTATCACAAGATTCTGAAGAAGATGCTATGAAATATATATTAGAGCTAATTTATATCAGGTTATTTCAACTATAGGATATGTCCATTCTACCTTGATTTTTGAAATTATCCAAGTTCAACCAAAGCCATGTTCCTTTGACTACACACTTATAAGTAGTTGACAGGCTGGGCTGTCATGGGACACAAAAATCATAAATGCTTGAATATCTTCATGGTCTCAAAATTCTTATGATTCCACATAAATATTTCCATATATTTCAATCCCATGTATGCCAACAAGTGCCAGAACTTCACAGTTTCATAATACCTGAAATAAATAAAAGTGGCAGACACTCTCATTAGTAACTGGGTAGGCGAAGCCTAGGTGTAACATGCTATGACTCTGGCCTGTAACAGTACTTACTTTATATCAAGGTTCATTAGCTAGACACCTGTGATAAACCAACAAGACTCTAGAAAAGACCCAGCATGCTACACATCTCACTCTATACACAACACTATTTCTACCTGTATACCTTCAAATTTCCTTGGCCAAATGGATCACTGAAGGACTTGTTAGTACTCCTCAAACACTTGCTGAACTCCAAGGAAAAAGTCATATAAAAGGGTCTTTCACATTCATAAAATCAGACCTGCAAAGATGAGGAGATCATCACTATATTAAGTGATACTGTGCTGGCTAGTCTTGTTTGAACTTGATACACAAACTAAAGCTATTTGAAAGAAAGGAATCTTAATTGAGAAAATGCCCCCATAAGACTTGCCTGTAAGGCATTTCTTTAGTGATTGATCAGGGAGGGAGGGTCCAGCACAAAGTGGGTGGTTGCATCCCAGTGCTGGTGGTACTGGGTTCTGTAAGAAAACAGGTTAAGCAAGCCAATAAACAGAGCCCCTTCACTGTCTCTGCATTAGCTCCTACCTTCAGTTTCCACCCCTGCTTGAGTTACTGTCCTGACTTCACCCAGTGATGGACTATGATCTGGAAGTATAAGAGGAATGTCTTAGGGTTTTATTGCTGTGAGCAGAGACTATGATCACAGAACTCTTATAAAGAAAAACATTTAATTGGGGCTGGCTTACAGTTTCAGAGGTTTACTCCATTATCATCATGGTGGGAAGCATGGCAGCATGTAGGTAGATACGGTGCTGGAAGACCTTCTACATCTTGATCCACAGACAACAGAAGAAGACTGTGTCACTCTGGGTGTAGCTTGAGCTTAGGAGACCTTCAAAGCCTACTCCCACAGTGTCAAACTTCCTCCAACAAAGCCATACATATCCCCAAAAGGCCACACTTCCTAATAGTGCCACTTCCAATGGGCTTAGCATTCAAATACTCGAGTCTATGGGGCCCATACCTACTAAAACCACCACACCAAGTAAACCCTTTGCTCCCCAACTTGCTTTTTGGACACAGCATTTTGTTGCATCAATAGAAACTCTTAAGACAGATACCATTATAAATTCTTTAAAAACACACTTTATAAATATGAATTATAAATACCATTTCAACATGACAAAAGTTCCAGATATACTACCAGCTATGAGAAAGAATATATAGTGAAGTCGGTGATTTAGTATCAACAATATGGAGAAATGAGTTTTATCAAAAAACCATATGTGCCCCCCAAATACATATGAGAATTTAAAATCATCATTAACTACCTATAAGCAAAAGTGAAATTGTTTCCTACCTGTATAAGCATGGGCACTTTGAAAAGTGATTAAGAGAACACAAAATTCGAGGAAAGCAATCCATTCTCCCCTTGAGAATTAATGAATAGATTTTTACTATTGCAGAAGACTTCCCCTGTCCTAGACATGGCAGGTGACAAATTTCTACTCATGACCATTGTTAACTGTTTCTTCTGACAGGATTCTGAAAATGAGAAAGAAATGCAGTTGGAAAATGTGCTTTAAATACCCAACTTGTAACAGAACTTATGCCAGTAAGGTTCTACATCTAATTTTGTAAAATAACAGGTTTATGTAAGCTATTGCTAGAATTCAAAGTCAAAGCTGTTATCAAAATACCCATATCTGGATCTAGAAAAGATTGTATTGAGAGATGTAACACAAATCCAGAAAGACAAATGTTGCATGCTCTTTCTCACGTGCAGATCCTAGGCTACCAATCTTCAGAAATGAGTATACAGTATGGAGTAACTGCAGAAACTAGCAGAGTATGAAGGAACCATGGTGGGGAAGGGGGTGAGAGGAGAGCAGCAGGATACAGATAATATGAAATGGGACATGGAAAAATAGGGAGGACTCCAACTGGGGAGGGCTAAGGGAGATCAGTAAAGGAGAGTGAGAACCAAACAGCACCAAGGTTTGATAAAGCTTCAAGGAATCTTACTATTTTATAATGTATCTCTCTCTCTCTCTCTCTCTCTCTCTCTGTGTGTGTGTGTGTGTGTGTGTGTGTATTCATGCATACACATATGTCACTTGGTCTGGCAATGCTCCCCACAAGAACCATAGAATGACAAAACCCCCAGTAGCAGGCATGAGAAACTTTTGAATGGTTGCTCACACAGTCCAAGTGACTTCCCGAACAATCTAAATTATTGCTGTTGCCTTTGGTTGTCTCTCAAGAGATTGAATGTCACGCCCTACTAATGAAGAAACCACATTCTCGTGACACAGGACTTGAATTTTTTGAGCTGGCTCCAACCTGAAAGCCTCCCTTCTACAGACTACCTTTTTCATGGTACCAGAAAATAGAATTCAAGCCACCAAGAGAAGGAATCAATTAATAGTCCTACCCAGCTGCAATGCTTATGAAGCCCAATGCCAGTGTAGCAAGATATCTGTAAAGGTGTAGTGAGAGTAGCACTCATGTACTGGTGGTAGCCAGTAACTGTCTAATTAGACCTAAAGTACTCCCAATAGGAAGGAAATCATGCCAGGTACTAGAAAGCTAGCCAACTTCCCAGGGACATTAAGTTCATGGATCTTAAAAGGGAATCTACAAACATCACTTTGCCAGACCAGCATAATTCCTTACTACATTATAAATCTTATCCATATACCCACAGATAAGTGCAACTATTATCACCCCTTATAAAAGAAGCTTCTCTTTATAGAAACTAGGGACTATTATAGAAAAACACAACTGAACACAATTCAGAGATTATGGGAGCCCAGTCCCAAGGAACACGTCTATACCATAGCTACTGTATCTATGCTTAGCTTAGGGAACATCACAGAAGAGGGTGCTAAAAGAGCATAAGCCCAAAATACCAAGAAGTCTGCTATCTGATTGCCTCTCATAAAAAGGGTAGCATATTGGTTAGACTTTATGATTGTAGCTTCTGACATTCCTAGGAGATATAATCTTATAGCAAACCCCCAATTCTATGGCTCTTATAATCTTTATGCTCCTTCTTCCACAAAGATTTCTGAGCCTTAGATGTGGGAGTTGTTTTATAGATGTATCCCTTGGGACTGGGCTCCACAACTCTGTGTTTAAATTTTTTTTGGGGGGGGGAGTTCTCTGTCTATTGCAAAGTTAAGTTTTCTTGATGAAGGGTGAGGACTACATTTATCTTTGTATATAATGAGAAATATTTAGAATGTAGTTAGGGATTATGTAGGTTTAGTTAAATGACAGTTGTGGGTGCTCCTCTGAGATCTGTGGCCAGGGCCAGGCCATGATTCCCTCTTACTGTGTGGGCCTGACATCCAAGTAGAGAGTTGTTGGTTAACACTGAGGCATGCATGTCACTATTGCACCCTTACAGTTAACATGCCATGTTGGTCCTTATGGGTCATAGACATCATAACCAGGTAGGATTTGTTGGTTGCTTCCTTCCATTGGAAACTTGCATGGTGCTATCTGGTACCATAAAAGCTAGTCCTCAGGTAGGGGTCTTTCAGCTTAGTCCCAGCTCAGGAATCTCTGAGTCCTGTGTCTGAAGTGCATAGATGGTATCTTCAGCAATAGGAATTTACCTTCCAGCTATGGGGGACAACCAAAGGCAATCACAATAGCGCATGACATTTTGAGAGCATCTTGGACAACTATAACCAACAACTCAAAAGAGGGCTTCTCATGCCTGGTGGAGGTTTTGTTAGAGGGTCTCTGATTTTCTGAAGGGCAAATTTCATTCATACTCCATATGTATATTTATATACTGACATATATATTATAGTTTTAGATAAAAAGCTAATAGTATGAATCATTATGACATTTCAGACTTATTTGCCTTTCTCTTCCCCTCTTCTAATTAGAACCCCCATTTATTCCATTTCTTTCATCAGATCATTTGTACCCTGTTTTTCCTCTTTATTGCTCCCCCATACCCTCAACAGTGGTCCCATTTTCTTACTTTTCTGTTTTCTACAGTGTTACTCAATATCACCTCTGAAGATTTGAAGTCGGGAGCCTCAGATGACAGAGAACATGGTATCAATGCTCTTTTGGGTCCATGTTACCTCACTGTAATTCAGGATACTTAAATGGTTGAAACAAGTACAATGGCCTTCCTATGACACAGAAGGAGCACATCACTAACCTGGACAACTTGGTGGGATATGATCTCAAATTAAATAGTAGAAAAATCAAGGACTAGAGTTGTTAAGTGGTTGCCTCTTGTGTGCAAGGTATAATCGCCACTCTTCCATTCTCCCTAAAAAGAAGGAAAGAAAGAGAAAACTGAAGCAAAATGGGTTTTGAATATGTAATATGCTCATCAGGATCCTGGTTTACCCCTTCAGAAATCATCATTCTTGAAAATCACTTCAACTATACCTGGATACTTGCATGAATTCAAAACATATCTCCTTTTATTAAAAATAGATTTTCTCATATCCTGTATATCTTGATTGCAGTTTTTCCTCCCTCTACACCCACCAGCCCCTTTCCCACCTCCACCCTCCCCATCCAGATCTACTCCCTTTCTACCTCTCATTAGAAAAAGACAGGCCACTAAGAGATAACCAAACAGCACAAGATAAAACAAAGACTGTCACATTGGAAGAGGACAAGGCAACCCAAAAGGAGGAAAAGAACCACAACAGAAGGAATAAGATAACCATATATATGCATATCTATCCATCTATCCATCCATCCACCCACCCACCGGACCTAGGTTGACCTGGGTAAGGTTCTGTGCTTACTGCTTCACTCTAAATTCATAAGGCCTTTCCTCAGTTGATTTTAGAAGACCTTGTTCTCCTGGGGTCCCCTTCATCCCCCTCTGGCTCTTACACTTTTGACTCCTCTTCTACAGGGTTCCCTGAGCTCTGAGAGGAGGGGATTTCATGGAGACATCTCTCTTCGGGCTGTGTTCCAAGACCTGTTCCAAGGTCTCAATCTCTCTGCATAATGCTTGGCTGTGGGCCTCTGTATTTGTTCTCATCTGCTGCAGGAGGAAGCTTCTCTGATGATGGCTGAGCAAGGCTCTGATCTATGAGTATAGCAGAATATCATTAGTAGTCATTTGTTATCTTTTTAGATCAGTAGTATTTGTTTTACCCTTCATCTCTGGGTCATCTAGTCTCTGGTTCTTGGTCACTCAAGCGGTGCCAGGTATGGGTACCATCTCCTAGCATGAGCTTTAAGTTAAATTGGACATTGATTGTTTACTCTCACAAGCTTTGTGCCATTACTATCCTAGCATAATTTTCAGACAGGATAGATTGTACATAAAAGATTTGTGACTGGTTAGGTGTTTACTATTCTCTTTTTGGTAGCCTTCAAAGTACCTTCCTGTACCAAAGTCTTTAGAAAATAGGAATAAAGGTTCTATGTAGCACCAGCTCCATATTCAATGAGTTATGTTTGTCTTCTGCAATGGGGGCTTCCTGTTAGTTTGTGCAGAGCGATCCATCATTACTTAGCTATACAGATGATGAGGTGGCATGTAGAATGATTCCAGATCATAGTGGCACTTTTGAGGATATTAGTAGTATTCTTGCAGACACTTTTTTGAAGTACTACCATGATGCTGTAACCTGTCTGAGAAAGACACCAAGAAAACGTATTAAATATGTGTCTTGTTCTACTGATCCATATTAAAATTGCCAAGGTCACGGTATTAATTCTGGGTGCATCTACCAGAGCTAGAGTTTTGCAAATGGCCATGGACAGGGGTTTATCATAAAACTCTTCCTCCCTACAAAGGTTATCTCTAAAAATGTAGGCATCTATATCATCAAAATGACGGCCATATTGAGAACTATGAGGAATTCTGCTTCTGTCTTTACATGGCCTTTATTAAATTCATTAAGTTTCTGAGTTAGAATAAAAATGGCATTTGGTGCTTAAATAATATTAGACATAGTAGATGAGAAGGATGACTACAAAAATATTTTGAAGAAATACCAAAATAGCAACTGAGAATGTTATGGTCTTTAGGGATTGAGTGTGGAGAGATATCATACCAGTATACTAGCCAAGAGAGTAAGAAGACACCTGTACAAAAAATATGGCAATTTCAGGTTTGACCTAGCCAGTTCATCTGTCTGGATACTGAAAATGAGATGGCCTGCATTGAGCTATAATTAGTTTATCAGTTAGGTGCTTAGGATCAATATCTATTCCCCAATTCTTTGGTAACCACTGTGTTCTCTTTAAAAGAATCTGTCAGAAAACACAAGTCAGGCCTAGTGTCACAGGTCTGTGAGCCTAGCTACTAAGTAGATTGAGGCAGGAGGACCAGAAGTTCAAGGTTTGCCTGGGCTACAGAAGAAATTTAAGATCACTCTGGCACAATGATCAGATACTTTCTCAGAACAGTAAGCAAAAACAAATGAGGGCTGAAGCTATAAAGTCAATGGTAAGCATTAGAGTAAATATGAGTCCCTCAATTCAACCCCAACTATCCCCCTTCTTCCAAAAGACAAAATTCCCCCAAATGTGTTTCAGGATATGATTTGCTTCAAATATATTTCAGAACATTTGTTAATTACCTTAATCACCACCATTGTTAGGGAAGTTAGTTCATCTCTACATGGTTACCTGGATAAATTTGAGGTTGCAGGTATTGCCAAGAGCATCTTGCCTTATCTTGAAAGACCACATGCCAAATGTTCCAAGCTACAATGAAGCACCAGGTTGTAAACAATTCCAAAAAACTAGGAAATAATGAGCTCCTAAATATTCACAGATTCCTTCTACCTTGTAAAAGTTATAACTTGTATTATTAAAAGCACAACATTGTTTTGCACTTTAGTACTTACTCCCAAAGTCATTAAAGTAAAAAACATATTGGATCATCAACAATCATCCAGCCATAGGAAGTTAGCTGTCCTGTCTTGTGAATGAGCCAATACCAGCAAGTTGACAAAAACTACCAGCTGTTTAGTTGTATTTTATCTATTTCTTGAGGCAACTTGACACAAACCAGAGACACTTGGGAAGTGGAAGCCTCTTGAGGAATTGTCTTCATTGTCTTGGGCCTATGGGCCTATCTGTGGAACATTGTCAAATCCCACGTGTACAGATGCATCATAAATATTCTCTACTACATAAGGAGCCCTTATGGCCACCTTGAATGCTAAGGAGTGAATCATCTCTTACACCAGCAGAAGTAACAAAAGCATGGTGTCAAGATGTTCAAGAGACACCATCATCACTTACTTGTGTCTTTTTTTTTTTTTTTTTTTTTTTTTTTTTGGTTTTTCGAGACAGGGTTTCTCTGTGTAGCCTTGGCTGTCCTGGAACTCACTTTGTAGACCAGGCTGGCCTCAAACTTAGAAATCCTCCTGCCTCTGCCTCCCAAGTGCTGGGATTAAAGGCGTGCACCACCACCGCAGCTTACTTGTGTCTTTGAAGATCAAATTTACTATGCTGTGACTGAGACTTACAGCAGGACTAACCTGGAATATTCTTTATGTCTACACTGTATCTCACTGTGATGCTTTGTTCTGCTATAGAACTACACTAAGGGAAACTCTCTGTGGCACATGTCATTGTTAAGGTCGCTATTATTTCATGACCTTTGGACATTTGCAGAAGTCTAAGAGCCAAAAGTTCTCATAATAAGGAGAGATTTTCAAAAGAGAGGGTACCAGGAAACATTCTATGATCCATATCGATATGAGGGAATGATGACAATTACCTGGTAAGTTGTTTATATTTCCACCATTATGTGTTAGGAGTAACATCTTAACCTAGATACAGAAACATGAAGATTAGCATAGTTATTAACTGCATAATCATGTTTTAACCATGTATACGAGAAAAAGAGAAATAAAAATCATACTGGAAACAGCCCTTACTTGTACCTCAGAGAATTATATCTATGGCCTCTGTCAAAGAGATCAACTACCAGACATCTTACTAGAAATACCCCAAAGACAGCACATTAGGCACCCTCTTCTCTGATCTGAATATCTAATAGCAGATGGTCTGCCATGTGGTACATGTACTTGATCACTAATGTAGGAATTAGCCAGGCTCCATTAACAATATGTTTATAGGCACTGTGCTTTCCTGAAAGGAATATGAAAAGAAGTCCTGCAGAAACATATCAGGATAAAGAAAAACTCTGTTTTCTTGCCCATGATTAAGGGATACTTAAAGTCTCCCTGGATACTTAGATTACTTCTAATTGAATAGTGATTCAAAATTGCTCATACTTTTCATTTGAAATTTCAAAATACACTATACTTACTATTAGGCTGGCAGGTCAACAGTGCCAAGGAATTCTGATATAATCAACTCCTCAAAATCCACAGGTTCAATTCATGGCCATAAAAATCCTGTGAAGTAAATAGATTTGCAATTGTACAAATGAGGGTTGAAATTAAGGTTCAGGATCACTACCATTGCTTACCTATATATGTGAACATCACCATCCTTTATAGCTACAGTGGTGTCCCCCCCTTAGGCGTGGACCAACCTATTCAGTGGGGATATATTGCCAGACATACTGCATGTCAGATATTTACATTATGATTCATAACAGTGGCAAAATTATAGTTATGAAGTAGCAACAAAAATTAATTTATGGTTGTGGGGAACTGTATGAAAGGGTTGCAGCATTAGGGAGGTTGAGAACCACTACTTTATAGTAATTGAAGATTATAGCAGTATTCCACTCAATACAAACATTGGTACTCTTGATGATCTTTTTGAGGCCCTGTAAGGTATTAATTTGTCTATAAGAAACAGTGAGGGAAAAAAGCTCATTAAAGACCAGCGCCATTTGACTTGTGCATATTAAAATCCCCCCAAGTCATGGTATCATTTCTGGATTCATCCACTCTGCCAGGTATTTGCAGATGGCCACAGGTTGAGTTTAGCAAGGGAAGTCTTACTTTTTGGTAGGATACCTGTAAAAATTCTATAGTCAATACAAAAAAGTAACAGTAAAAATTACATGAAACCCTGCTGGCATTTCTATAATGAAGAAAATTAAATCCACATAGTCTGTCATCAAGCATACAATAAAATTAGATGATTTAATGGAATATTATGGGGATAAGAGTCTATGAAAAGTAAACGTGACTAGGTCTGGCCCTATCTTACACATATACAACAGGCAAGATGGTAATGAATGCCTACAGGTAAAAAATGCCAATACCAGGTTAGGATAACCACCTCAATATTGAAGATCATGTGGTCTACACTATGGTATGACCATCTGATCACTTACATGGTTAAGAACAATCTTCAGCCAATAATCTTTCAGGGATCATATCCTCCTTCAGATAATCCAGAAGAAAACATCATCTAGTCCTGGTGGCATGGGGCTGAAATCACAGCAATACAGGAGGCTGAGAGAAGAGGACCACAAGTTCAAGGTCTGCCTATGCTACAGAGCAAGATCAAGGACAGCATAGCCAACACAGTAAAATCCTTTCTTATAATGATATGTAAAAATAAGCAATATAAACTTTGGATATATGGGCATGGCATACACCATTAATCCCAGCACCCAGGAGGTAGAGGCAGGTGAATTTCTGTGAGTTCAAAGCTAGGATGAAGAAATATCAGTGTAATATCAGTGTAATATGAGGAAAACCTGCAAAATACTCAAGACTTACAGCTTGGCTCCAAGTCACCATCAGTGACAAAGAACCAAGAAAAAATCAGTTAAATCACAGATTTAACATTCATTTTCTCCTGTGTAAATCTATATAAACATCTCTTCATGAAGGTTTCTAAGGACCAAAAAAATCATTTGTACCTGAATACTGATCACAAACGTGTGGTTATAAAAAGCACTGGAGACATTCTCAACACCGTTGCAGGATCAGGAGAATCTAACTTCATGTTTTGTGAAGAGGTCAACATCAGCTGATGAAACCATCAACAATCCTCTTGACCACCTCTCTTTAGTTCACTTTTGTATGTGGATCCACTTTTCACTATCAGGACTCATTCACGTTCCTTTGCTCACAACTATCGTGGAGAGACTACTCAACAACTATACATGGATACTTGAATGACTTGCAATTTTACCTCAATGCAGAACTGTCCATCCTTTCTTGATCTGAAAAGAACAAAGAAACAATTCCTTAATGTAGACTGACAAGTCAATGAAAATGACCATGAACCAACCCTGACACAATCAATCCCACAACACTCACAGGTTCAACACAAGTACTGTGGACATATTTTATAAAACCATGATCACCAGATTTGCTATGGACGCTATGACTCCTTAGCCAAACACCTGGAGGAAAATCATGTTTTAAAGATAAGCAGGGTGAAGGGACACTATGACTACTTACCTGTGTAGATGACAACCACTGCCACGAGCAGTGATTGTCATTCATAATAGGACTTACATATATGTGAGAAACTATGCTCTTGTAGATATCTTTGAGGCATTCTGGGGTTTTGACCTGTTGTTAGAAACACATCAAGGAAAACATCTTAGATACATGTTCTTTTCATTGAGTCACTTTTGGATCTATTGTCACACCCTAATAGTTGCAAATAGCCAAAGACATGGTCAAATTCTTATTCTCCTGAGAGAGGATACATCTTAAAAATTATCATCAATATTACTGTGGTAGACAAAATAAAATTATATAGAACTTCAATTGTATCTCTACCACTAAGAATTTTAACTTTAGGAGTGCATGAAAAGAATGCATGCCAAAACACTAAAATGTCTGATGTTCCTAAAATCTTATGAAGTATATCTGAAAGTATTAAAGTCATTATGATAGTCATTAGACTATCATACACACACATAAGGAAAACAAGGTAGCAGAATATTTGCTGAAAAGTTACAGCATAACAAGACCAGGTTAGATATACACTTCTCATATCCCTGAATAGTAAATAGCATGTGGTATATATGGCAGTATGTTCACATGACCATCTGCCTGGTCAGGATCAGTGCCAAGGATCTTCCAGAAATCAGTATATTCTTATAACTCTCTCAATGAGTAAGGATGTGTGATACAGGCATATTGTCCTAGCTACTCTTATAAGACAAGGCAGATACCATGCAATTCAATTCCTACCTGGGCTACAGATTGAGTTCAATACCATTTTGATATAAGTCTGTCTCGAGGAGGAGGAACAGAAGAAAATGAAAGAAGAGAAGGAGATGAAGAAGGGATGGGGAAAGATGAGGAGGAGAATGAGGAGGTGGCAAGGAGGAAGAGAAAGAAGAGAAGGGGTAGGGGAGAAAAGAAAGAAGAGAGGAAGAGAAGGAGGGAATAGGTAAAGGAAGCAAACAAGGAGGAGAGAGGAGGAGGGTACCTACTCATTACTATTATTGTTGAAGAACACTCTAATGCCATCTGGATACTTGGATGAATTTGATATACAAGTATTGTCATGAGAGTCCATCCTTTCTTCACTGTGTACCTATAAAATATGCAAAGATTATAACTAAGCTCAGGGTAAAACTTTTAAAAAGCCATGAGAAAGAAACAGGTACTATAAATCCTTTAATGCTTACATGATCATTATTTTCTTGACCATATAATGCAAACTTGTCTTCATAAAGATTTCTAAAGACAACATTACTTTGTACTTGAGTACCTGCCACAAATGCACATTTACAAAAAGTATTACAGATATCATCAGTACTCACCCAAGCACAAGAAACTGTTTTATTCTGTAATTATGCCAGCTTCGGTACTTTGATATATGCACTATGCAACTTTATGATCTTTCATCTTACTATGATGTAGTTTACTATATGAAAACTACATCCTAACATAGCTATTTGGTACATTTCTCATTCTATCTGGAATTGGAAGTCCCTAACTCATGCCATCATTTTTAGGATACATCCATAGAACCCGGATACTTGCAGACTTCCAAGGATAAATCATCTGAACTCCCAATCTATTTGGAGAATATGTGCCACAACTCCATGGCAAGTGTCTCGGTGATGAGGCCTTTGAATCCTATGAAAGTTATAGCATCCCTACTTACCTTCTATCCTTATAAACATTAAACACACACGACCAGTCAAGCAAAGATATAATTCAAGTTGAGGCTTCTTAGTCATATGAAAGAGATGTTAGTGTTATCGGCACATGTTACAATGACAGGGACACATGTGAGTCTCTAAATTACTTATTACTCACCTGAAAATATGATGACCTTTGATGAGTAACTGGAGCAACATCATACATCTTTACCCTAGAAAAGACCATATAAAGGCAAGCTGCCCTTTTCTAGTGGATGCCTGTAATGCAGCCAGAATTTACGGATGCAGAAGCAGTCCCATAGCAGTGACTACTACTGGGTGCACACCCAAACTCTCAATACAAACATATGCACATACAGATGCATTATACATTTCTTTTATACTAGAGAAAGTATACATTCATAGTGGTGAGAACTGATAAGCATGACACTATTTCTTGGTTGAACTGCAACAATAAATTCAAACAACAACAAAGGGCACCATGCTCACTCACCTGTACATATAATTCAGATGTTCCATTATGTTAGTGGTTCTCAACGTGAAGGTCGCTACCCCTTTGGAAATCAAATGACCCTTTCATAGACGTCATACATCAGATATCCTGCATATCAGATATTTACAGTTTATATCTAGGAAGATTGTAGTAATGAAGTAGCAATGAAAATAATTTTATGGTTGGGGGTCACCACAACATGAGGAACTGTATTAAAGGGTTGCAGCATTAGGAAGGTTAAGAACCACTGCATCATGTGATGAAAGCCCACAGCAGCCCTGATCTGGATATTAGACATGTTCCTTATTACAACCATGTGTCACTGTGATGTTCTGACCTGTGTTACAAATAAACATCATGAAAATACCACAGTGCATATGTCATTCCCAGGGTCTCTGCATCATTTACTGACCTGTAGAAACTTGCAGAATTCAGAGCATGAAAATCTCCTCATAAGAGATCTCTTACTTCCTTGAAAGTATATCTCCAAAAAGAACATACTGCATCTCTCTCCGATGACACCTATGACCAAAACGTGAACCTGTGAGTATGTTTTTGCAGGGCTGTTAAGGACATATATGTGTTTTAACAATGAATGTGTAAAAAAAAAAAATCAGGGAATGTAAGCTTGCCAGAAACACTTCTAACATACACATCTGAAAGTTAGGTCTTAACGTCCTCTCAACTATGCACTAAAATCATTCCAGAAATATACAAAAAGAAATGTGATGCCACCACTCTTGGGCACTAGTCCTCATAGACCTAGGCACTGCAACACTTACCTTACATATCTAAGATCACGTGGTTTGTGCTGTGGTGTATACATCATCATTTACCTAAAGATTAGCAAGCTTCCTTCAACACTTTTCAGGGTCACTATATTCTCTTGAAGGGAATGTGAAAGCCAAGTCATGTAACAAAAGCATGGTGACAAGAAAAACACTATACACTACCACCACACCACCCCCACACCACATGTAGACCATATCTCACTTAATATGATTTCAGACTCATGAGCATTTCCCTGAATATAAGCAGTGTTCCATTTCATGGCATTTTCTGGCTTACCATGAGGATCAGACTTGTCTCTAAAAAACACACTGTGGAATACCAACTTGGCAGATGTTCCATTTTGCTAGAAGCACCGCATTCTCTCCGAGTAATTTTATTACTTCAGAACATTATATGCTACTTGGATATGTGTAAACAAAGCCTTGCAGAGAATTGTTGCTATTTCAGAGGATGGCTCAGAAAATCACAGTTAAATTCGCATTGAAGGGCAGGAGAAAAATCACCTGAAATCTTGAGTATGTCTCTAGCAGGATAAACATTAAATTTATACTATTGGTCAGTAAAAAGTCAATGAAATCTGAAAGTTCTTAGTAAATAGAGCAAAGTTTCATTTTTCAGCCACCAGGTTTTTAAGACAACAACAACATTCCATATTTACATTCAGGATGATGAGTCCAGAACAATGAAGCAGAGAACACTCATTCTTTTAGCTTTCATGAGTTCTACAAAATTAACTTTTACAGAGTATAGGAACACTGATTAACACACCCTCCATATCTACTGAGTATTGAAGATTGGACAATTTTTGCTGCGCTATGATTATTTTCTCATTTACCTCTGTTTTAGCAAGATTCTATCACCCTTTCTGTATATTTTCCCTTAAAAGGAAAAAGGAAAAAGAAAAAAAATATGCTTCAGTATACAAGTTTTATTACCTGGATTCCTGTTCACTTTTGTCAATGATCATTGAAAAGAAATAAACTCCACCTGAATACTTGGAATGATTAAGCATTAAAACAGTGACAGAGACCCCACCCTTTCTTGACTAATATGTAGGATATTCTATCTCATTTTTCAGTAATATTGTTAGAATCACATTATTTTAAACCAGTCATTGGCAAAATCATGGTGAAAATTTAGGGCCATCATTACTTACATATATTAACAAAGATATATTTTATGCTATGACTTAGCTCCACTCAATGACACTCTCTCACCCTGATGCTTTGTGCTAGCTCTGAAAAACAAAACACAGTTAAACACCTATTTGGTACATGTTGGTACATGTCTCATTCTGTGTATACACATAGAAATTCGGTAGGTCATTGTATGATTTTATGATGTATCTATCTTATCTGGAAACTTGACAGTCTCACAGAACAATGGCTTGGTATGGTTCATTTAGTCCCTTAAGGGGATACCTACAAATATCGAATGGTCAACACTGAAGTGATGAATTGTGTATGGTGGTCAATACCTATAATCCCAGCACTCAGGATGGAAATCAGGAAGATCAGAAGTTCAAGGTAATCCTCAGCTATATAGCAAGTTTGAAGCCAGCATGGGCTCTACGAGATATTTTCTCAAAAGAAATTAAAATTTAAAATACTGTAATGATAGACACAGTGAAACACTGGACCCTTGTTTATGTCTCTACCACTATGAGTATGAACTTTTACTTACAAGGTCAAAGTAAACTTTGATGCCAAGCAGTAATACTAGGGATGCATTCCTGTTTTAATGGCATGCATGCTTAAAAGAGGGGGCAACATAAGAACCTAAAACAATCGAATGTAAATCTAAAAATTCTGATGAGTAAATTTAGTATCTCATACCTATGTATTACTCAAAAACTCAAAAGAATCCTGAAAAAGAGTCATGGATACTCAGACCTGGGCGCACTCATTTACCCTGATACTAAAGACCAATCTCCAATATTCCAGCACACTGTGTCACTTACCTAGTTCTTAGCAAGGTTCCCCCAATAGTCTTTCCTGAAATGCTGTATTCTCTTGAATGGAACCTGTCAAGATATGCAAACCAGGTTCTTAAGATATAATGTGCTTCACACTAAGCATCCACTACCCCCTTTCCCTATGGCCACTTCAATACTGCTTATATATTTGTATTGCTTTGAGGCATCACTATCAGATGACTCTATTCTCTTTTGACTGGGTATCGAAAACATACCCTAAGTTTACTTTTGGGCTGGTGGATATGCAATATTGACAATGAAACGTGTTACAATCTATCCTTTAAAATTCGCAGGTTGACATTAGTCATCTACCATTAAAAAGGTACAGCCTAGCCAGGCATGGTGCACACACCTATATCTCAGCACTTAGGACAAAGGAGTAAAAGGATCATTGCAGGTTCAATGCAAGTATGGTCTATAAAGCAAGCCCCAGGCTACCCAGAGTAGTGCTTCTCAACCTTCGCATTGCAACCCCTTTGGGGTTGGACTCCTTTACAAGGGTCACAAAAGACCATGAGGAAATGCAAATATTGAGAAATATTTGTGTTTTTACAGCATCTGTACCAAAAAAGGGAGAAACATAAGATTAGCTAATAGGGTTCATAAGATGCACATTTGAAAGTAAGATCTCTAAGGAGCAAAAGTACCAATTTCTACACTTAAGATCTAGTTAAGTCTTTCACAGGACTACCACAAAAAGAACAGATAAACACCAGGTCAGATATATTTTGTTTGTATGTATATTGAAGATTAGATATTCTGCAGTATGTTGTAATCAATTTACACTCACCAGGTTATTAGTAAAGACCTAACAGTAATCTTCTTTTGGACAGTGATGTTTTCTTGAAGGGAATCTGAAACAAAAATACAAATTAGGATTGAGAACATGGCTTACTCTGCCAGGGTACCTATTCATCTCCCTGTCCTACCATCATGACTAATGGATATTCCAAAATTTATTGGAAGAGCTAGATTAACTTCAGGAGAGCCTTTTTTTTTTTTGGTTTGGGGATCTGCTAATTATACTATGCTTATTGACTGATGACTTGGTGGTTCATAAAATGACAATGAACCAGAATGCAATCAATGCTTCAAAATTCACGGATTCAACATGAATCTTCATACAACAGAAAAATGTAAGATTGTTGCTGAGAGCTCTTATCATTTCCCTCCTAAAAATGATTTTCTTGAAATAGATTTGCATCACCTTTCCCACCTTTTCCTCCATTCCCTTCCCAGCTATCTCTTCCCTCTGTCCCTACCAATGCCTCCATTACACTCTCAAGTTGATAGTTTAATTATTACTACATATATGTGTGTATATATGTATTTTATGCACAAATACTTAGTCATCTATATATGCAGAGTATGCTAACCACTCTACACTGGACAACAATTAAGGTACACATCTGGGGGAGACATTAATCTTCCTCTTCTCGGCAGTTATTAGTTGCCTGTAGATCATCTTTGTCTAAGGATACTAGCCCACAAAAATTTCCTCCTTACACATCAGCATGTCCATTGATATTGCCATTGTTTTACTTTTGTTTATGTAGCCATTACTAGGAGGCACTGTTTTACACAGCAGAATTCCTGGTATGCCAATTCAAACCTTTCTACGTGCCTCTTCCATGATGTCCTCTGAGCCATAGATGCAGGATCTATGATGTAGATGTATCTTATCGGCGTTGAGCTCTCTGCAATTTGTTGATCTCTATATTGTTTCCAGTTGGGGTTCTTTATAATGCTCTCCATTTGCTATAAAGAGAGGCTTCATTGATAAGGGCTAGTAGCTACATTTGTCTGTGGATATAATGATAAGATTGAAAATATAGTAAAGGCCATTATCACTGTCAGACATCTCCCACCTCTTCCCTCACATGATCTCCATCCCTGTTCCTTTCCTCACGCCTTTTTCCCACACAGTTCAGTCCCTACATTCATCTCTGATGTCTATTTTATTTCCCCTTCTGAGTGACAGTCACACACCCTTCCCTTGGGCCCTCCTTATTACTTAGTTTGGGTGTGTGGATTATAGAATTGTTATTCTGTACATTATGGCTAATGTCCACTTATAAGTGAGTACATACCATGTGAGTCTTTCTGTGTCTGGGTTACTTCATTCAGGATGATATTCTCTAGTTCCATCCATTTGTCTGCAAATCCATGTCTTTGTTTTTAATAGCTGAATAGTATTCCATTGTACATATGTACTACATTTTCTTTATCCATTCTTAGCTGAGGGGTATCTAGGTTGTTTCCAGTTTTGATTCTCATTCAACCCTAACATTTTTTCATCTTTTTTTTTTTGCTGAAACACTTGTCAAAGATGTAGCTGAAAATAAATATGCTAACAAGTGAAAGTGGTATCATTATATACCTGTATAATAGTAGAAACTCTCACAGGACACCTACCAAAAGAAGGCAATGTGGGATTACACACAAGTTTCATCAGCCTGGAAACTAAAGTTCGGGATGTTCATTCTGTGGTATGATTACTGAAGTACTTACCTGGCTATCAGTAATCTAAGCTAATGATATTTTCAGTTACTTTTGAATGCATTTAAAGAGACTATGAAAAGCAAACACCATGAAAATGTGTTTCAGATTATATAGCCCTACAGGGCACATGCCCACTTCTTTGCCCATAAACATTAAGAAACACTCTACCTCTACATAAACAGTGGATAAATCTAAGCTTTACAATATTCTTGGGAAATCTACTAGGCTTGGAGTTCCATAACAACAAATCTGTATATAACCAGTCCCCTAACAAAGTTCAGTATGAATTTTTTTCTACCATATGAAAAAGTTTGCTGCCATGGTCATTGCAACTGCTGACAGCTTCATCATTTCTCACCTGAACATCTAAAAAAAAAATCATGGTGCCAAAAAAAGAATGGTACAAATACCTACTTCCTACATATATGCAGAGTACTTACCTGGATCTTAGCTATGTTCTTCTTGGCATTGTCTCACGCTGATGGCTTGATCTGTCTCTGCAAAACATTTTGGAGATCTATGTTGTGCAAGCTTAACTCTACCAATATACTTGAAATTTTCCAAGGAAGCTGCATCAATTTCAAGGTCCATTTATACTTTCAGGAATCTTGCTGACCCCCTATAACAAAACCTTGAAATACAATTCTTCATATCCTGAAAGAGTTCTACCAGAAATTCTACTGTCAAAAATTATAGTTACTGACACTAGAAAATTATTTGTGTACTTGCTTAAACCATTTCCATTATAAGCATTAAATATACACAATCAGTCCTTAAAGTTATAAAACTGATGCTTAATTAGAAAAATCAATGGCAGTATTATTTGAACCACATACAAAGGGGGAAATAAAAAGATTTTTAAAATATTAGTCCACGGCACACTGTAAATGAAGAGAAGAGTGTCAATGAATGAATAGGATACCATCTTGTACCTGTTCACTAGTAAAGACCAAATAGGATACCAATAAAAAAATATGGCAACACCAGTTTAGTGACACACTCTGATCTAGTAGGATGCTGAAGGAGTAAGGATGTACAATGTGCTATAGTCCATCCATCACTTATCTGATATACCCTGCTTATTATCAGGATTCAATCAAAAATCCATTCTGGATTATTCTGTTATGTTGAAGAGAAAAATAACACGTGAAACTATGTTTTAGAATATAACTGGGATACCAGGGTATTTGTCTACAAACATTATTAAAGAAGAATTCAAGCCTACCTCAATTCTTGGAGTAATTCTAGGCCAAGAGCATCGTCTAGAGTGAGCATTTGTTGCAACTGGGCACCAACAGAACATCTACTGACTGATCCTGGGCTAGCGATGTCATTGTAGTGACAAGGGATTAATATCTAATCAAATTCATTATTCTCAGTTCAACATAAACATATAACTAAAATTATAAACTCATGGATATTAGAGAGCTGCTAAGACTGTCAATTTTTTAAGAAACCTATACTGAGGAGAAACGTTAGGGACATCATTATCACATATGTTTATGCAGATTAGTTTTCCCACATGAGTACTTACCTACATATAAGCAATGTTTCACTTGAATGCCTTTTGTAGCCTGAGATGGGTTGACCTACCTCTGAAAGACATACTGAGGACCACTGACTAAATGCATCAGTGTCATTTCTACAAATATTGCACTTGAGATAGTCTATACTGGGCTAGGCTGACTTTCTCACTTACCTGACTTATAGCATTTTCCTTGTATCTCTGTGTTCTCTTGAATAGAACATGAAAAAACAGATATTGAAAAATTTGTTTCAGGGTATAACTTGTTCTACTATCATATCCATTCTCTTGACCATGATGATGGCTAAGGGACACTTTAGTTCTATTTGAATGTTTGAATTAAAAGTTAACAGTATTTGCAGGAGAATCCACCCTTTCTTGATTAGACAAAAGTTCAAGTTCACTGCTAACTTGGAGTTACACAAAAATAATAATTAACCCACAATAAAATTACCCCAGTCTTCCTAAGTGAAAAGTTTTCTTTATACCATGAAAGCATAAATCCATAGTTTCTTGAATTTATATGCATGCAAATGGTTCTTCCCTGAGGAAGAAATGGTTCTCCAGGAGGAAAGGCTTGTTAATTTGGTTATTACAGTTACTTTTCCCTATAAAGGACAACCAGATGGCTTTTGTCATGACTCAGGCTCACATCAGCACTTAGCTCAATATCTGCTACATAAGTTAACTACCATAGGTATGGTAGCCATCATATCTTAACAGGTACTGGAGAAACAAATTGTGGAAAATACATTTAATATACTTTTGGTTTAACCAGGACATTGGTGTTTTGTATTTCATTAGATGTAAAAATGAGTTCTGAACCCTGATGTGAAGCCCTAAGATATCTTTTTCTCTAGAAGAGAAACTTGCCAAAGTTCTATGGTCAATTGTGTGATAAACAGTAAATTTATTACTATTTGAGTATCATTAAGTATACAGAGATGATTATAACCTAAGAATATATAAATTGTATAATCTCATGTTTACAGATATTGTTAATGACACGCTATTTTCTTAATTGAAGGTTATATATTGAACATAAATTTGACTTAATGGTCTTACAAACATCTCTCCATCATCAATATTTTAAAGTACATAGAGCCTCTAGTGAGTTAATATCATCATAAGATTACAATAGTTTAGGAAAGAACTTAATGGGGTAGCTAACAAAGACAAAAAGAAGCAGCATTGCTTTGGAGATCCCACCCAAATCTTACCTAGAAATATAAAGATTCATCACTCTGTATTGGAACAGCTTTCTTAAAATTCCTTGGTAGCAAGATTTCATTTATGATTACTATTAGGTTTATTGTGACCTCATAACTGTCAGAACCTTAGAAAATCCATGTGAGATGTGCATGCAGGACACATCTTTATCAAAAGTAAATATCAGTTACTTCCATCATCAGCAAATCTTCAAAACTACCTGTATACTTCTAAAACTTCAAAGACATAAATACTGTTATTGACCCCACACTCTCTTGATTAGAAAACATTGGTTAAAATTTATATTATTGCATTTTTTTGTTGCCTGTCATGGCCCCTTTTCACTGCTGAAGTATATTAGACCATCATTTCCAAAGTAAAATAGGTGAAAAACATGTAATGGCAATCATAATTGCCAAGATTGTGGACACATCTTTCATAGAACGCCTGAAAATCTTATGGGCATTAACATAATTTAAGTTAGTACTTACAGAGTATCCTCAAAGTCGCACATACATTTCAGATTTATCAGAAGGTCTTCCTTAGAAACACATAAAATATAGTCAATACAGTGCCTTGTGACAGACGAATCTTCTCTAATCATACCACCTAGAGACGCCACCCATATCTAACAGTTTTAGGTAACATCTTACCTAAATTACCCAGAAAAATATTGTTTGGGACTCATCTCTTACTTGGGTAATTAAAAATATGTTAATTACTAGATGTTAATTACTAGATACCAATAATTTCTTAGTGGGATAGCTGCCATCTTCATAGTCATCCACTTTTAGTAACAAAATCATTTCTCTCTTCATCGTTTAACTGAAACATATGTCTAGAGAAGTGAACAATCTTTTTGCCAGATTGGTGAAAATCAGTCATTTTTGTGGTTAGGTTCACTATGACCCCTGGAACAAAACAAAACAACAAGGAAAAGTATACCATCAACCATCAACTTCAATTGGTCTGAGAAATCTTAGTCTTAATATTGTAGCTTGGGCTACCATGATCACTTACCTGGATATCCACAAAATAGCATGATTACCTGGATGCTTCTGGCAGTTATTTCTTAGTTGTAAATTTCAATACACATTTAATACCTAAGTAGCAATATTTTACTTTCTTATATAGTTCTTTACAGTATTCAGCCAATATTACCATGGTTTAGGACTTTATGCTCTGTTTCTTGGATTGTTTCATAATGTATTGTCACTATAATAAAGATACAATTCTAGTTTAACCAAATACCTGCAAAATCCTCTGGTCTCTATATCTTCTAGAGTCATTTAAGGTTCTTTATGGTCTGACATTGGGGCTCTCACCAGCCCCAGCCAGCCCTTTTCCTCTCCTTTCATCTTTGAAATCGTGAACATTCTAAACAGTTAAACTCCCTTGAATTCTTGTTCTGTCTCCTGGTTCTAGGAATTAAAGTGATAAAACAAGACTTCATTATCTAATGAGGGCTGACTATTGGTATATCTCTGAAAAAACTCAGGGTTCAATAACCTTGAAATTAGCCATGATTAGAATAGGATACTATGGCAGTTGATGAATGCCACACAGGAGGACATTTCTTTTAGGAGAGCTAAGTACTGAACATTTATCAGAATATGGAAAGTAGTATGTGAGGTTATAGAAGTGTTACTAAATAACTTTTTTTGGTTTTTTTACATGAATATGATATGACTATGTGGAAGAAAATATATCGATTTTATATGATTTAAAATATATTATTTTTCAAAATTGTTACTTACTAACAATTCTGAGCTTGTAGAGATGCCTCAGTGGTTAAGAGCTCTTGCTGTTCTGGCAGAGGACCAGAGTTTGGTTCCCACCACCCACACCCAGTGACTCACAACCACTGCTATTATCTCCAGCTCCAGGTATTACAACAGCATCTTTTGACCTCCACAGGCTCCTGTACTCATGTGTACATTTGCTCCCCTGTGCAAAATTGATTAACAAGTTATAATACACATTCAGTATATTAGAACTACTATCAGAAATTATTTTAGGTTGTCAGTACAGAACTCCTCAGATTGATAATTACTATTTTGTTACATATAAAAATTGAGATCTCCTGAAACTGTAACAACAAAAAGCCAAGACTCACCCCATAAACAGATAAAAGCTCCTACTTGGCTGTTTTGCTATAAGACATGACCAGAACAACTTTTATGAAGGGAACATTTAATTGGGGCTGGCTTACAGTTCAGAGGTTTAGTCCATTATCATCAATGGCAGTAAGCAAGGTGGCATGTAAACAGACATGTGCTGGAGACGTAGCTAAAAAGTCTATACCTGCATCATCAGGCAGAAGAAAGTAAGTGAGAAACAGCATGGCTTAAGCATCTGAGACCTCAAAGCCTAACCCAAGTGACTTGCATCCTCCAACAAATTCACACCTACTCCAAGACGACCACAGCTCCTAATAGTGTCATTCCCTGGTGACCAAACACATGAGTCTATGGTGGCCATTCCTCCTCAAAACACCACAATGGCCATGGCAACTCTTATAAAAGTATTTAAATGAAGCTGGCTTACAGTTTCAGAGGTTTGTTCCATAATCATCTTGGCAGGAAGCATGGTGGCACACAGGTAGATATAGTGCTAGAGAGATAGCTGAGGGTTCTACATCCCAATCTGTAGACAGCAGGAAGTGAGAGAGCCACTGGACCTGGTTTGAGCTTCTGATACTGTGAAAACTGCCACCCCAGTGACACACTTCCTCCAAGGCCACACCCACTCCCAACAGAGCTACATCTCATAATCCCTCTCACATACTGCCACTTCCTAATGGCCAAGCACTCAAATGAGCGAGCTTATGGGGACCATTCCTATCAAACCACCACAGCGATCCTGAATACTAACTACTTCATTAATTTATAGAAATACTAATATATAATATTTTGTCCCTTGCGACCTATGTTTTTCTTCTTAGACTCTGAACCTACCAAATGTTCTTCAGAAACTACTATATAAACTCATTTTTAAAAAAAAGAGAGGAACATGCCACCAAAATTACCAAGTGTGATAGCATGCTGATAGTCTCCTCCCCTCAAGAAATGGAGGAAAGAAAATTTAGAGTTCAAGTCAACCAGGCTTATCTATATTGTAAGTTTGAGGTCAGATTGAGCTACATGAGACACATGATCTGCTTGATATTTTTGTCAACTTGACACAAGCCTAGTATCTGGGAGGAAGGCACTACTGAGAAAATTCCTTCATAAGACTGGCCTATAGGCGAGTTGGTGGGGCATTTAATTTTTAAATTAGTGGTAGATGGGGAAGCTCCATCCCACTGTGGGTGATACCATCAAAAGGCAGGTGGCCCTGGGCTCCATAAAAAAGCAGATTGAGGTAGCCATGAGGAACAAGACAGAATGCAGCAGTCAATCATAAGCTTCTGCTTTAGTTCCTACCTCCAGGTTGTTCCTAACTTCTTTTGATGCTCGACTTTGATTTGGAAGTACAATCTAAAACAAACCTTTTCCTCCCTGAAAAATGGAAAAAGAGCAACAATGTATCAGATTTTTCAAAGAAAATGAAAAAAATTGGTATCTCTATACACATATTTAGCAGATGTTTTAAATAATTTTTTTAAAGTCCAAGATTTGTTGTTTATTTTTCAAGATGGTCTATTTTTTTCTTAGATTGATATTTAAATAAAGCTATGTAAATACAGTATTAATTACATTCACTGTTTCTGTGACATCTAACAAGAAAGAAGAAGGGATGAGGAATTTCCACTACAGTTTAAGGGAGTCCACCATGGGAGGTGGGAATGGTAGGGAGAACACAAGACAGTTGGTCACTATGCTCACAGTTAGGAAGCAGTGATGAATCAATGCTGGTACTCAGTTAGCTTTTGCCTTTTTATATAGTCTGCAACACCTCTCCCCCACCCCCACATACATATACTTCATGGCATGGTGCCGCCAACATTTAGAGTGGGTCTTCCCACCTCAAACTAAAATAGAAAAACCCTCACAGACATTTCGGAGAGGGGAAGGAAGCATTTTCGTTCTTTTGTTTTGTTTGTGTGGTTACTGCAGGAGTTGAAGGCCTGACTCTGAAATAGCCTGGAGATCAAGAGGTTCTTGGTGGCAGGGGATAGTCTAGGTGGTAGTAGATTGGATTTCTGAGACTATACTATCTGCAGCTTAATGGGTTTTAATCTAGAAGATATAAGATAGGCAGGAGCCAATGACAGAATAAAATTAAAAACAAGGGGCTAGAGAAGGAAAAAGCATCTAAATGCATCTTGAATATTGCCTTAGTCACAGTTTCTATTCCTGCACAAGTGTCATAATCAAGATGCAAGCTGGGAAGGAAAGGGTTTATTCAGCTCACATTTCCACATTGCTGTTCATCACTAAAGGAAGTCAGGACTGGAACTCAAGCAGGGCAGGAAGCAGGAGCTGATGCAGAGGCCATGGGCGGCGAGGGGGGGGGGGATGTTTCTTACTGGCTTGCTTCGCCTGCTCTCTTATAGAACCCAAGACTACCAGCCTAGAGATGGCACCACCCACAATGGACCCTCCTCCCTTTGATCACTAATTGAGAAAATGACTTACAGCTGGATCTTGTGGAGGCATTTTCTCAACTGAAGCTCCTTTCTCTGTGATAACCCCAGCTTTTGTCAAGTTGGTACACAAAACCAGCTAATACAAAAATATCCCTAGAAACTTTTGCCAGACAGCATGTACATTTTCACTTAGGTCTAATATTTTGAGGTTTTGAGATTCTGAGACTTTCTTCTGCTTCTCCTGAAGGATGGACCCAGAAACAATTGGTTTAAGGTGGGTGCACATGCTTCCTGCTTATGCAGGAAGTGCTGCTAGATTCTAGGGCTGTTTGTTCTAGAGAATTGTTTCTGCTAGGCAGTTGAAGCTTTGTTGCTATGGCTCTATAGCAATCACCATAGTGTTCAAGGTAGACTGCAGAATGAGAGAGGCATTTCTGATATTTCTCATGTCTACAGCTAAGGTTTTCATTGGTTAAATGCATCCTCCAATAATTATCCCAAATCCACCTTTTCCTACACTGGGTTGTTTGGTGGAAACACTTAAAAGTGGGGGCTATAAGGCATCCCTGGGATTTGTTTTCTGAGGTGAGAATATGAAGGCGACAGTGGTTTCTTTATAACAGAACCTAGGATTTGAAAAGGATAAAAAGATGGAGAATCACTTGAACCTGCTTCCTAGCCATAAAAGACAATCTCTGCATCAAGATGGCAAGCACTATCGTGTAGCAGCCCTGCTACTTAGAATGGAGGGCAGGATATACATTGGAGATACAAAGAAAGTATGTAGTCCTTTTCTGGCTTATTCTGGTGTTTGGTTCCAGAATCCAGATACTGGTGATCGGTCGGTCACTGACTAGAAGAGAAAGAGTTCCAGAATTCCCAAGTATGGAACTCTTTTAGGCTAATGCCAGAAAAACAATCATTTGTACACAGAAAGCACTAAATAGTAGAATGAGTGGGAGAGACCTGACAGAATGAGTCTGGAAAGGACAAAGTTAAAGGGAAAACAGAGGCCTCATCTGGTTATATGTAGAACCACAGTTATAGTTATCAGAATGCCAGTGGACTCCCTTATTAGTAAGTGGCCATCTTTTGTGCTAATTAAGGCAAAAGGAATCAGCGAGGGTTTGTTTATGTTGTTAACATTACTTGAGCATGGTTTATAGAAGCCATTTAGAAAGCATAAGCATGCTGATCATTACCTGTCTCCCATCCAGGGGCAGTAGCATTGGACAAGCCCACACGAAAAAAAGGTTGTTTGTAGAAGATTGTATCCTGGATTTTCATAGGATGGGAACCAAAGCCACCATATCTGATCTAGGTCTGGGTCCCACCTACACTTTCTCTTAAGGTGGATTTTGTTACTGGAGCTTTATAGGCTAAGTTTCTCCTATTTTATTATGTCTAACAATGGAAGAGGCAGTGTAAGAGAATCCCGGGGACTAACTAGAGATGTTAACAGATCATCCATGGGTAGGAAGTAGATTTAGACAGCTACCTCATCTGCCAACACTGAATCTCTTTATGGATACATTCAATAGTTAGAAACACTAGACAAAATCACTACTGTTTATGGCTAAAAAGAAAGGAGAAGGAGCATTTGAAACCTAAAAGCACTGTCAGAAGGCAGCACAGCAGAGAGCTACATATTTGGAAAAAGGAATTACCTTCAACTAGAACTGAATTTTACACCAAGCAAACAGCAAAGGTTTTCCTTTGTGGAGGAGGGGTAGATTCCTTAAGACAGAAATACATTAGTAACAATACAAGTTCCCAATAAAGTTAAGTACCATCACTACCTTTAATTTTCATTCTAGAGCAAGAAATAAGATTGTAAGTCCAGGTAAGCAATGACCACGGTCCAGGAATAGTCTCTTAGATGACCATGAAGAAACATATTTAAGACAAAGTCTTCAAGAAAAGTTTGGTCTTGTAGGACATCAAGGGGGGGAGGACGGAGGGGGAGGAAGAAACAGATTCTAAAATTAAATCATAAAATGCAAAAATTCAAGCAAAAGAACCTTGGGTACTCATTGATTTGAAGGTGTCTGTAGATGGATTTCACCTGTCAGAGAAGAGAGATTTCCAAGAGGTTCACAGAAATAGGTCTTTTGTGTTTGGGGGGTATAATAGTCTTAATTATGGGCAGATAATTTGAAGGTGTCTGCTGTTTGATCTAAACAGCTTCAAGTGGCTTTTTATCCTGTTGGCAGAATTTTTAAAATAGACGTGATTTCTTAACTCCTAGTGATATGCTGAACTATATGAGTCGCCGGACCTAGTAAGATGTATATTTGCAGGAGGAGCCTGTCATGAAGGGCTGAGGTAGTTTTCAGACTTGGGAATGATACAAGATCCCAAAAGTACAAGATTGTTAAGACTCTAGATGAGCTTAGGGAGACTATCTTTTTACCTTCCCAGAAGATTGAATAGGAGTTTGCATGGAATTAATACCTAATTTTGAGAGCAACATCTACTCCTTGAGTGATGTTAGAAGTGAAAGTCAAGATATTATCAGACTGTAGAGACCAGGGAGCCCAAATAGGGGAATAAGGTATTCTATAAAGAGAATGGTTATCTTGAAAGCACTTTTTCTCCCTTGAGGAATGCCTCTATTCACCCTGTGAATACATATCTATTAGAACTAGTAGATATCGATTTTAGATTTTATATGTGTGTGTGTGCACACATTTATGTGTGTACCTTTGGGTGAGGTCATAGGAGGGCATTGGATCCCCTGGAGTTGGACTATCAGGCAGGTATGAGTTGCCTGACATGAGTGTTGAGAATCAAACTCAGGTTCTCTGAAAAAGCAATAGGTACTTTTATTCACTGAGGCACCTCCAGTCTGACAACTAGCAGTGTTTTACAGGGCACCCCAAGTCACTTGCTCAGACTCTAAGCAGTTAGCATCTGATTGTTACAGAGTAGGGAACTTTGGACTTTTGTCCCTGCATTCTTAGCCTTTTTTGTCACTACAGTTATTTCTGTCAGTGGAGAATGAGTGGTTTTTAATGTTCCTCTGTAGACTATTTTATAGGTTATAATTTGGATAAGACGTATATTTCAGTTCTTAATGGGAAGGGGAAGAGCATTCTTCAAAGTAACATCCTATTGTCTTCCTTCACTGCTTTATTGGACAGGAATAAAGTTGTCTGGTGAGACTTCTATCAGCAGTAAGTGGGAAAACATCTGTAAACCCCATCTGCAGGGAAGCAGCTCCAAAGATCCTTTCATCCTTCTGCCAAGGCCATTTCTAAAATTTTACCTTTGCACTTAATTGGAGTCGTGTTCTGTAATTACTATTTTTTCTTATGTAAAATGTACAGTAGAAAGACTATAATTTTGGAAGGGTGATTTTTTTTTAACTCTTGGGACTTGGTACCTACTGCCCCTAGTATGCAAACAATACTGTTAACAGACCAGGTGGAACCTAAAGTCAGAAGCTGGGCTCCCAAGATTGTGAAGAAAACCCAGGATCCAGATTGATAAAAGGAAGGAGGACAGTATGGGTCAAAACTGGAAGAGAAATTAAAGAAATTTAGATTTTGCTTTTTTACCTTTCCTGTAGCCATTGTATAACCTATAGAAAAGTTAAAACACAAACCAAGAAATCTGTCTGTGTAGATTTCTCTGTGAGCCACTGTATCAGAAGTGGGTTTTTTTTTTTTTTTTTTTTTTGGGAAAAGTGTAGTTTCCCCTGCTGTCAGTATGCGGGCTCTGACTCAGTCATTGATATTAGCTTTATGGGGTAAAAGTTCAAGACTATAGGCCCTTTGGAAAAGGAATGTGGTGAAAACCACTTTTTTTTTAATACTATAGTTAAAGAGCTTGTCATAGTGGTGATAGCTATAGTCCTGAAGCAGGATAATAAAATTTAAGGCCAAGTCTTGAGGAATTTAGTGAGACCTGTCTCAAAATAGGAAAAAAAGAAAAGGAGACTGGGTGGCTAGCTATGGTGGTATAAGCCTTTAATCCCCAAAAGCAGGAGATAGGGTAGGCAGATCTCTGAATTTAAGGCTAAGACAAGTCTACATAGTTAGTTTCAGGTCAGGGTTAAACAGTGAGGTCTTGTCTCAAAAATGAGTGAGAGGTTTTTTGGTTTTTTTTTCCTTTTCCTTTTTTCTTTTTCAAGACAGGGTTTCTCTGTGTAGCCCTGACTGTCCTGGAACGCACTCTGTAGACCAGGCTGGTCTTGAACTCAGAAATCGGCTTACCTCTGCCTCCCAAGTGCTGGGATTAAAGGCATGTGCCACTACTGCCCAGTGAGTGAGAGGTTTTGAAGCTCAGTGACAGATACTTACCCAAGTATATACAATATCCAAGCTTCAATGGTTAGCTCTGAAAGAGGAGAAGAAAAAGTTAATAAATTAGAAAGATGAGAATGAGCCGGGCGGTGGTGGCGCACGCCTTTAATCCCAGCACTTGGGAGGCAGAGGCAGGAGGATTTCTGAGTTCGAGGCCAGCCTGGTCTACAAAGTGAGTTCCAGGACAACCAGGGCTACACAGAGAAACCCTGTCTCGAAAAACCAAAAAAAAAAAAAAAAAAAAAAAGATGAGAACGGTAACATCTTTATGGTCCTAGTATAGCCTTAGATATCCACCACTGGGACTAATTTCTCAGATTTTAACAGGGTTCCATCACCTCAACCTCAAAGACATGTTGGACTGACAATTTTTTTAACGAAATTCTTTGGTGTAGGAAACTTCCCCGTGTTTTGCGCTATATCCCTGTCTCTTTTTAAGCATGCAGCAAAGAATCCCTTACCATCATGACAACTATATCTCTAAACAGAACTAAATGTTCTTAGGGGAAGAGTGTACCCAGCTGAAATCAGTAAATTCTAGTGTTAGGTAGCTACTCAGTTATAACTGTAATCCTAGCCCTTGGGAGGCAGAGAAACAGAGATTAATGAAGGCTTGGGGAGAGCCTGGCATACATAGTAAACCCTAGAACAGTTTATGCTATAGAATTATATCCTATCTCAAAGGAAGAAAGGAAGGAAGAAAAGAGAAAGAAAATGTGACTTTTCTTTTATCTAACTCTCTCTTCCCAGAAGCAGCCAAAATATCCAGCTTCCCTAGCATGCTGTTCTCATACTCTATTAATGCTGTTCTTGAGTCTGTCTGTAAATTCGTTTGTCCATAAAACTGGGAATTTTCAAAAGTCTCCCCCGTCATTTTTTTTTTAATTTATTTATTTAATGTATTTGAGTACACTGTTGCTGTCTTCAGACACACCAGAAGAGGGCAGCAGATCCCATTACAGATGGTTGTGAGCCACCATGTAGTTGTTGGGAATTGAACTCAGGACCTCTGGAAGAGCAGTCAGTGCTCTTAACCACTGAGCCACTTTCCAGCCCTTCCCCTGTCATTTTCTAATAAGAGAAAAATAAAAATAGTGCAACCCAAGCCAGCTCCTCTATATTCTATCATAACTAAACACATACACAACATACATTCTATCATTACCTTTCTTTTTTTTACAAGGTTTATTCCAAATCGACTTTATTTTCCTTTATCTTTCATTTACATTCTACCATTACCTTTTCTTTTTTTACAAGGTTTATTCACCGCTGGCCCAAATCTCTTTTAATTTTCCTTTACTTTTCATTTTCCTTTTTGATTGCTCCTCTCTCAGCAATGTCCTTCACTGTGTCCTCCTTACTTGAACCTTATGTTGGGGCACCATCTGAATAAGCCAGCTCAGTCAGTCAACAGGGTCTCGAACGAGGGAATGAGGATTGAAAAAGAAAAACAATTAGATAAAATTATAACATGACTCCCGCCAGTACTGAGGCTGAAGCAGCTTTAGGTCTAGCCAGCCTGCTTTTATATCATTCTAGTTATATCCAAAAAACATGGTCAGTTCTTAGATCAAAGACAAAGTAATCAAGAGAAGTAGTAAACAAGGAGATCACACAAGAAAGTAATCAAGCATAATAGTAAGAGAAAGGATCACACAAGTTAATAATTAAATAAAGTAGTAAGCAAAGAGATCACATAAGGTAGCAATTCAGCAAAGTAGTAAACAAAGCCCCATAGTCACTGTTTCTAATATTCTTATCTGAGCCTACTTCCTTGTCCGAGCCCAGTGACAAATGCCAAATTTCTAGAAGCAGCACCAAAAGCTCTCAACAATATTGTTCAGATTTTCTGAACCACATGAATGAAAGACTGTAATAGGTGTGACTGGACTTCACAAAATAGCTGCTGTGATTTCCACGTTTTTGTGTCCCAATATAACAAACTAGGCCAAAAGTATACGGATGGCTACAGAAATGCAGTTTATTAAGAAATTAAAAGGTACTTCCAGGGTTAAAGGTACACTGGTGAACTGGAAAGGCACATATGCTTCGTGCTTCAGGAGTTTTGATCCTTTAAATATCATTACATAGCTCCTGCCTTATCCTGGAGATCTTTCAGGATTTTCTCACCCATGCTCTTCTCTGTCACAAATAATTCATTGTGAGAGGTGTTTCCAATGTTCCTGCCAACCATCTTCTTTTAAATACTAATCTTGATGTCAGTTTTTCCACACCCCTACTCTTCAGCCTCAAGACTGCTAATGGAGATTTAGGAATAGGTCTTAACAAAACTAAAACAGGCACTTGCAAGCTACTTTTACTAAAAAGCATTGACTCGCTTGACCTGCCTGACAACTAGAAGTGTTATTAAAGACTGGCATCTCTGCCTTCATTTTGTGTCTGTCAGTATCTTTGGCTTTAGTGAAAAGCAGAGGTAAGTCATTGCCTTAAATTTGCTGCCAACTTGGGTTCCAGGAAGTAAAGAAACTCAAGAGGGCAGATCACCCCAGGTAAGCACAGTTAAGTTGATAATGAGGCTACACTTGGAGCATAAACAATCATCTTTTAGAAATAAGATTGATCGTATAGAATCAGAATGATAAGGTCTTTCAGATCATCTTCAAAACCAGGACAGAGACAGTGGTAAACTAAGCTACACATTTCCCAGTACTACTCAGACATACAATCTGGCTCTTTGTTTACACCAAACTTTCTGTCAGAGCTCCAAAGGCCAACGTGCAATCAGTAGACCTCTCTATTTGTCCATCCTGCAAAGGTAGCAACATTGAACAATTCTCCTCTGCCTGCTTTCACCATTGTTCAACTCTTCAGTTGGCATTCTAGGATGAGTAGCTGAGCCTAGTCTGCTAGGGGTGCAGAGGTTAGTCTGTGGAGGCTTTTATCTTAAAATCTCTGATAACATAACTGGCTTAATATAGAATTAATTATATAATTATCTATTTAAATAAAAAGTTGTGATTCTTGACTACATTCCACTTCTTAGTTCTCTTAGGAGAAGAGTCTCAGTAATCAGTTGGTCTCGGATCAGACTACATTCCTGATTGAAATGCAAGGTAAGCTAGAAACTCATAAGGTTTACTTATAAGCCAGTAGAAGCATATTCTGCAACAATTTTAGTTAAGAACTGACAAAAAGTGCACAGAATTTGTAAGAACCAAATTCTATCCCTGAAAAGACCACTGGAATTTGACAGAGTAGAAACCAAGTCTGGTTCTAATCATAAAGTCAAATCTCACTGAAAGATCCAACCTCTCAAAATATATTTAATTTGACCAATAGCTCCGTGACATGCTGAATTTATAGAAAGCTGTTGGATGAAAAGTTGGTTTTATGAAAAGTTAGCGCTGGCAGTAGGAAACAGGCATGATCTGTATGGGCCACAAGCTAATTACCCTTGGCTTTCAGCACCTGTCTTTACTTGTATACTGGCCATGCCTGCTGATTAGCTCTGATGTGGAAGAACTTAGAAATTTCCATTCCCATTAGTGCAAGAAGAAAAGGAGTTGCACAAACTAAAACTTAACTTTTCTGAGGGTCAGAGTATATAAACTGCTATCCTGAAAACTGGAAAGAAATAATCATGTTTAGCAAGAATGCTGTGTGGGTAATGCCGGGCTGATGGTACTGTTCATTTATCCACTAAGGTGCAGAGCCACCTTTCATTCTGAAAATGGAGTCAAATGTTGTTTGTAAAATGGAGTCTCTTAAGACAAAGGACAATTTGAAAACCTTCTGTTTTAAACACTATGGAGTAACTTAGGGAGGGGACAGTCTAATCTCCATACATCTGGTGGGACTCGTGGAAACAAGCCTCTGGTGAGTAACTGCTAAGAACAATCAAAAATGGGGATTGCTGAATAGGTAAGAGCTTCCGATAGACTAACTTGAACATTTAAGGCTAACTGATAGCTTGACTTTTATGGAGGACTACAAACTTCTATAGGCTTATTAGATAGTCTTTGGCTCTTTTGAGGTGCCTTGCAAGCTTCCAAAGGAGGGAAGCAATCAATAGGACTATGAATGACCAGAATGCAACAATAACTCTAAGGGAGCAGCAGTGGCACACACACACACACACACACACACACACCTTGGTGGGAACAGCTCTCTGATTGGATTGTAGACCCACTCAACACGAGAGAAATACTGCCTGGTTCTGTAAGCTTAGGCAACTACTCAGCATTAGTGAAATCATGGATCTTGGAGAACCTATAAGGACCACTTAACTAAACTAGCATAATCCCTAACCACATTCTAATTATTTGTCCTTATACCAACAGATAAGTGTAGTCCTCACCTCTAATTAAGAAAACTTCCGCCGGGCGATGGTGGCGCACGCCTTTAATCCCAGCACTTGGGAGGCAGAGGCAGGAGGATTTCTGAGTTCGAGGCCAGCCTGGTCTACAGAGTGAGTTCCAGGCCAGCCAGGGCTACACAGAGAAACCCTGTCTCGAAAAACCAAAAAAAAAAAAAAAAAAGAAAAGAAAAGAAAACTTCCCTCTGCAACAGATGGAAACCATTACAGAAAACTACAACCAATCAAAATGCAGAGTTGTGGAGTCCAGTTCCAAAGAATACATCTACAGAACTCCTGTAACTAAGGTTCTGGGGACATTGCAAAAGAGGGGGTGGAAAGATGATAAGAACCACAGGATCTGAGAGTTTGTTGATTGTATTTCCTAGTAATGTCAGAAGCTACCCCTATAATATCTCATGAACATGACTGCCTAACATTAGCTGAATGAGGATAACAATGAGAGACAGACTAATGTGGACCAGTTGGGGGAGGACAGCCCAAGAGGCCTCAAACCTAAACAAAGAACTATATGCAATAAGAAATACTGGGAGAGGGATAAATGTTCTTTCCAAGAGAAAAGCACACCACTTGGTTATCTAATATCAGATGATTAGCCCTGAAAACATAATGCAAGTAACATTATACAGATCAATCATACAATAGTATGTAGGAACACACATGCATACATTTATATACACATGTATAATGAATAAAGAGGTTGTGAATTTGAAAAAGATTAAGAAAGAGGTATATGAGAGGATTTGGAGGGAGGGAGATATAATCCCAAAAGAAATAATTAAAAATTAAAAAAGAGATACACAGTAGCACACCATCATGTCCTGCTTCCAACACGAAGGTATTATGGACATGTATAGGCTCACTAGTACTGAGAATAACTGCCTGGAATTTTGTGCTGAATTATTTTCATAATACTTCCCCTCAATTATGAGGGGAATGAATTTTCTAAATCTTGGCACACTAAAACTTGCACCATTGTACCTTGATATTTGAATGAGAGTTTAATGGGCCATAAGAATCTAAGTTCAGAATTCTGTCCTCCCATACATTTAAATTTAACCACTTTACTCATTTCCAACTACAGTATTATTGTCACTTAGTGCTGAAGAGTTTTCCTTTGTCAACTGTAGAATTTTAGTCACTGAAGAAAAAAGCATCCTGTAACTTGATATGGTCACTCAATATTATAACAGGTCCATATGTAGTGCTATGTATTGTTAGTAGACTCACCTGTCTAAGGGGTGATTCTCTTTTTATAAGGAACTATCTGGGGGAGTCTTTAATACAATAGATCAGTAATTTTAACTGGTAGTGACCTTTACTCCTAGTGATGACTGGCAATGTTTGCAACTATTTGGAGTTATCAGATCCTGCTAAATATCTTGCAGGGCACAGAGCCATGCAAGAGCAAAATATCATCTGGTCCAAAATTTTATAGCACTAATGCTGAGAAGCTATGACATACCTGAAAGCCACATATTGACCCAAATACAGACACGTCAGAAAAAAGCAACCTGTCTACCATCACATTATAACTGTACCTTTATTGGATTAGAGAATATGCTCTTGCATGCGGTTAGAGTTTAGACTGTTTCGTGGCAATCACTACAGCCAACTTTATGGAGTTGTTTGTATAAGAATGTTTTGTGGTGTGTGCTTATTTATGTATGAATATTATAGTGGGTAATGGGCCTGGATGCTTATGTTCTCTAATCCCCTTGCTAACCAAAAATCCGAAAGAGTTAAACTAAACTTGATATAGTAAGACAACCATGTTTTAAGGTTCCTATACATTTAAAGGTAACCCTTTAACTAAAAAAAACATGATGACTCTCCTATACAAAAATAAATGTGTTACAGATTATTTTCATCTCATTAATGAATAAAGTGCTAAGGTATTTACTGTCAAAAGATGAATCTATAGAACACAGTTGTAGGTGAAAAACAGTGCAATGAGTGTGCAAACTGAGTCATCATTGATTTTACAAGTTGCCAAAGAGCTCCCAGAGGACAACTGGTTTGTTCTCTTCTACCTGGTAACTTGAGGGAACCGAACTGACGGTTTAAGGCTTGGCAGCAAGCATGTGTACATGCTGAGCCATCTGGCAAGGCCAATTGTCCTTTTTGGTTATTGTTGAATTTTATGACTCGCTGTAGGATCCAAGATCCATTCAGGATCACCCAGTTTACTGTCCCTGTAGTTTAGTCATTTTTAATCTGGAATGTTTTGTTTCCCACCAGACTTCTATGAACACTGATATTTGGACAGGATGTATTGTTTTTTTAAGTATTGTGGGTAGAATCCAGAGCCTCCTGTTTTCTAGGTAAAGCACTCTATCATTGATTTACATCTCCAGGCCTGCCACTGACAATTTTGAAACCCCTTAGCTTTTTTTTTTTTTTTTTTGGAACCTATCCCTCTGTTCTTGGTTGCAAGAGAACTTCATAAGTGCTGTTTTTGACCTTGCTAGTATATCCCATCAGAAAGCACAGCACATAACGCTGCTGTTGACTCACAGGTGCTTTTACTACAACATGTCAAGCATCAGCTTCTTTAGTTCCACCTCCACTGTGCTGTTGTTTCTAAATTTCCTTTCTTCGATGACACTATCATCATCCACCCAGACCCTCCACCTCAGGTATCTGTAACTTCTCCTTCTCTTTGCCAAGACATCCTACTGAGAATCATTTCAGAAGCAGCTCCTAAATCAGGCATTTTCTCTGAATTTCAGTAATTCAACAGTTTTCAAAGAAACCTGTAATCTTAGGGTATCATCTCTAAGCCATATTCTATGCTCTGCCTAGATTTTACACACACACACACACACACACACGCACACACACAAACACACACACACACACACACACAGAGACCTAAATCTGATGGAATCATTCATTACCATAATCGATATTTATTATGTATCTATTAATCTTGATTTCTATATAGAAGATAAGCATCAAGAATCTATACAATATCATGAAAGAAATTCCCATGATGTGACTATGATCCACTTCCTTATACTCTAGTCCTCCCTGCTTTTCCTCTAAATTCATGCCATAATGAATTAGCTGTTCCTCAAACATTTAAATGTCACTGTAAACTTTACAAACTCATTCCTGTCACTTCCTGAACTTGGGATTCCCCTCCTGACTTACCCCAGTCACATTCACATTCATCCTTTCCATACTCATATGAGTTGCAATCAAGAGGTTTCTAATTCCTGCTTCACCACAATGAGTTGCCCTGTGCTCAGGCCTGTACACTGCCCAGTCCTCATGGCATTCCTCCTCAACGTTGTGCCCCTAGCTAGTTTGTGGTGTAGGGGAGAATGGCTTGCTGAAATAAATTAGCAAAGACCAAATAGAAGGATAGCATACACATTTATTACCATGAAAAGGAGGGGAACAACCATGGAGATGGGGGAGCAGAAATTACCCATCCACTGAACATTACCTACAAACTTATACAGCACATTTTCTATGGCAAGGGGGAAGAACAGGGGATTGAGACAATTCTGAAGATGTAGAAATGATTATTAGAAGAATGGATGGAACTGGAAACACTCTGTGGTAGTGTAATAAGCCCAAGGGACAGACATTACCTTGTAATGGAAGTTGGACATCCACTCAGTTCCCCAATCGTTCAATCTTCTAAGTCAGGTAATGGGACTTGGGAGGGAGCTAGATGACAATTATGTTCTCTTGGCAGCTTTACAGTCTGGTCTTAAAGCAGATGAGGAGGACTATCGGGATGGGGGAGGGCAAAAGAGATTTCATTTCCTCTCGGTAAGAGTAGCAGGACTGCTTTCAAGTAATTTTCCTTGTCTTTAGATTAAGTTGCTCAACATGCTAGCAAAGCAAAACAAAAAATTCCACCATATTTTGGAGTCATTGTTTTCTAAGTCCCCAAACAGTATTTAATGTGTGTGTGGGGGGGGGGGTGGTGGTGAGTAAGTGAAAAATAATGTAGCTAACAGTAGGCCTCTATGGTTTTCTGAAGAAACATGACACTGACTGACACAAAGATTTGCAAATCACTGTTTGATCAATATATATTTTGCCACACAAACTGCAGCAATGTTTGGAGCCTCAACTTGATGGCAGTCTCTATTTCTAAAATTGCTTAATTCCTAGTGGATTTACGAACATGAAGTAATTTCAAGAAGAGTCAAATGGTTTTCCTCTTCACATGCATACATATTTCCTAGGTGTAGAACAGAGCACATTTGGATTGGCATCTTGGTTGGTAATAAGCATAGCCAAGACTCAGAAGAATGGGAAAATGTATTACCTGCAGCAGGTACAGCAATGCAGACAAGGTCACCTAAAGTGACATTCTCCCGCACTAATGATGAGTTTAGGGAAATTTGCACATATTCATCTAAGAAAGGCTGGTCATCAAGTGAAATAATACTCAGTTCAAGGTGATACATCTCATGTCAAAAGATGTAAACTAAAGACCTCAGGATGAAGAATTTAATATTACAATGGACCATATTACCTTAAAAGAGTGAATCTGTGGTCTAAGATTTATACTAATTCCTTATGGCCTTTCAAAAGGCCTTTGCTGAACAAACCACTACAAAATCATTTAATGATTACAAAGGGCAAAGCCTTCCCATGAATCTAGGAGGATGCCCCTAAAAATGCCTGCGTAGCAAATGACAGTTGGCTAAAGTTCATCCTAAGGGTAAGAATCAGTTGTTTTTCAGTACTCTTCCCTTGTTAGTAGATGTTTGTTCTTAAACTATATAAATCGTGCCAAGTTGAACAAAATTTAGTTCCTTTTCTGAGCAAAACATACAAATGTATCCAGAAAGGTAAAAGAACAATATCTGCCTTCCAAGAACTAACTATAGGACGATACTGAATAAATACAATGAGCAAAGGACTTCTGAAAACAAAGTGTAATTATATCTTATTTTATGAGAGAGAGAGAGAGAGAGAGAGAGAGAGAGAGAGAGAGAGAGAGAGAGAGAGAGAGAGAGAGGAGCTCATGTGTGCTATAGATAGAAGACAGAGGATAACAACTTTTTGGAGTCTAGTTTTCTTCTACCATGTCAGCCTCAGTAATTGAACTCAGGTTGGGAGGTTGACAGCAGCAGATGCCTTTGCCTGCTGAAACATCTCATTAGCCCCAGTTTGTAGCAATTTTTAAACTATAAAATAGCTTATACATATGACTTATTTTAAAAAAAATATTTTAGTCAGTGTTGGTTATGTGATGGTGTCAATTTTTTGCACTTGAACTGGGCTAGAGAGACGACTCAGCTGCTAAAAACAGGTACTGCTCTTCCAGAGGACCCAAGTTCCAAGTTCATTTCCCAGTAGCCATGCAGAATGACTCACAACTGCCTATAACTTCAGTTCCAGGGGATCCAATACCCACTTCTGGCATCCATGACCATATAAATATAGTTTTCCTTGTTCTTTGGGTCTTTGGTTCTGAAGGCTCCCAAGTCCTGTAACACTTATATAAATAAATGTGCATCTTATCTCCTATTAATCTTTTTATCATTTATTAGGAGTATTATAAAATCTATGCAGTCAAACTGTGGTTCAGAGTCAAGTAGCATTAATATTACTTATTGGCAATTTAATTTGAGAGCTTTACTTCAGATTTATGATTTCAGAGTGTACATTTCAGCATCATTGATGGGAAATGTGTGTAGTGTATATGTTAATTCTAAAAAGTACTATTTTGAAATATTTTCTACGCTCCAGACCTATCATCTTTTGAACTGAGTATTTCAGAATAACTAAAATCCATACATTAAAGCTCTCTGTCTGTCTCTGTCTCTGTCTCTGTCTCTCTCTCTGTCTCTGTCTCTCTGTCTCTCTATCTCTCTCTGTCTCTCTCTGTCTCTCTGTCTCTCTCTCTGTGCGTGTGTGGTTATTTTAACAGCTGTCAGCTCATGGAATTACTTGATTTAGGATTAGATTGATGGAGTGCTTTATATGCACAAAATGAACCCCTGAATACAGGATCTAGAAGGAAATAAATGAGATTAATAAAATGAATAAAAATCTTTGTGTATGTAAAGAACAAGCTGTGTTCTTGCCCCAAGCAGTGAACAGTCTGTGCCCTGCCCCCAAGTGACTCCATTTTACAAAATGGCAGTTCATCCTGTGCAACTCCATTTTAAGTACAAATGCCAAGGTGGAATCACTTGGTACTTTATTTGGGCAAGTAGATGTCACAGATGTCATCCACATACAACTTATTGCAAAGAAAAATTCCTCACTGTACAGCATGGCAGGAAGGCATGAACTGATCAATAACTTGTCCTTTTCTTACATTTATATTTATGTTTATTTTATTTATATGTGTATGTGTTCTGGGAGTATGCTCATATTTACATCATGAAAGTGGAGTTCAGCAGTCAGTTCATCATGTGCATTCAGGGAATTGAACTCAGGTCTACAGGCTTGGCAGCAAGAGCAGTTTCCCACTGAGCCATCTCACTGAACTCCTAAGTAATTTTTTCTTGCTAGTAAAAAAAAAAAAAAAAAACCAAACACCCGTGAATTCCTTAATTATCTAATTAAGTTAGGAATAAATGGACATATGAACTTTTAAAAACCATATCGGAGAAACCAGGATATGAACATGCCACCCCCCTTGCCTGAGAGGCACCTAAGACTGACTTAGATGTACACACTGACAAGTCATCTTAGCTAAGCTTTGGGTATACATGCCAGATAACAAAATTCTCACTCTGTCCTTGGGCCTTAGATTCGAATGATTCCCCTGTTTGAGGTGGCCCAGTTTCAAATTATAAGCAGTCAAGACCCTCCCCTTGATAGCTCTGTGCCTAGCAAGCTCCCTACCTCTATATGGGGTTTGTTAGTCCTTAGCTGACCCTTGTGATGGCTTCCCATTTGTGCAGCTCTTTACCTTTACTCCATGTCAGGCCTCTTTGAAAGCCAGTGACTGTTGCCCCATAGTACTTTTTGTTTGTTTCCTTGTTTGTTTCTGGCTGGCTGCCGATCCTCATGTGCCACAGAATGTGGGACCTGAGTGATTCTGGCTGGGAGTGAAGCCTGCACAGGAGTGCAGCTCTCAACATCAGAGCTTTGTGGACAGCACTTAACACCCCCAACTGACTGCAGTTTTCAGCTATGCATGAGATATCTCTATCACATGCATGCCCCAAGGCAAATCAAGGATGAAGGCACAGAAAGGCTGTAAGAGCCAAACATTGGGGAGAACTGAACTAAGACAGTGTCTTCTGTATGTGATAAGACTGCTGAACTCATAAACTCAAGCGATTTCATGTTGTCTGCACAAGAGTCAGCCAGTTAACAGGGCTGCCTGGCTGGGGGATGGGCACATGAGTTCTGATCGCTGGCTGAGGAGCTGATGACAGTTGGTAGTTGTTAAGGGAGAATCTGTTTTCTTTATGGGTGTAGTCCCTGATTGGTTGTTAAAGCTTCAGCAGGTGGTCCCACACCCATGCGTAAATGGGCCAGCACTATTTGAACTCAGTGGATTACGAAAGGAGGGGCAGAAATCTGGAGGGTAATGGGGGATCCAGGAGGGGTTGGGGTACTGAATATTATTGAAATACATTATTTGCTCATATGGTATCAGATAGTACCTGAAACCAATAACAGTTTCACCATTTGCTCTATCCCAACTATGTGTGGTCCCATCTATTCCCCTTTTGCAACGGAGTCTCAAGTACCCCATGCCAGTCTCTACTCTCAAAAGTATTATGTATGTATCTATGTATGTGTGTGTAAGCATATGTGTGTTTATATATATATATATATGCATCCCAGTTGTATATATGAAACTCTCAATATATATATACATGTATATGTACATATATATGTGTATATACATATATGTGTGTATGTGTGTGTTCATGTGCACCTCTATCATACATTCAGGCACACACAACACAGAATCCACCCACTGCTTCACCTTTACATGTGTGTATTTACTGCTTCAGGTTTTATATCTGTAAAATGTAAATAAAACACACACTCTATATTGCTATGAAGATGAAACAGAAAGACATAATGCAAAAGGAAAGTATATAATGATTTAAAATATTATATTAAAGGGGTTAAGTAGCAGAGGTAAACCATGATTATTTTTATAGATATATGAAATTTATGTCTTAGTGTTCTTTGCTGTGAAGAGACACCACGACCATGGCAACTCGTATGAGGGAAAACATTGAATTGGGGCTGGTCTACAGTTTCAGAGGTTTAGTCCATTGTCATCATGGTGGGTAGCATGATGACACTCAGTCAGTTATGGCACTGGAGAAGTAGCTGACAGTTTTTCATCTGTATCCAAAAGCAGCAGGAAGAGAGAGACACTGGGCCTGGTTTGGGCTTTTGAAATCTCAAAAGCCCACCCCAAATAACACACTTTCTTCAATAAGGCCACACCTACAGGGCCACATCTAATCCCTCTCAAGTACTGCTGCTCCCTGATGACCAAGCATTCAAATATATAAGCCTATGGGGACCACTCTTAGTCACACCACCACAATATATTTGCTATTTTTTCCTCTTAATGTTTTAATTTATAGTGTTACATGAGATTAGAATGCATGTCTCTTCTCTGCCCCAGAAGGAGATATAAATTTCTGAAGTGTCAAGAAGAGTTTAAGATTATTGCTTAGAAGGCTTTCTGGTAAAGAACACAAACAAAGTGCTGTCCTCTTCTTAAGGTTAATCCATTTGGTCCATCACCTGGACAGGAAAGTCACCTGTGCCAGAGACTTAGAAAATAGTATAAAGTTTCCATAAACACTCAGGCCCACAGGTGTAGATCTCCTTGTCTATTTCCACTCTCACCCTGTGAGCGTTTTCCTCCACAGTGCCCATTTGGTCACTGTCCATTCTTCAAAGTGGCTCATGCTATCCTGTAATAATAAGATCTACCTGTCTTCTATTTTACGCTCTATCTCATCTGAATTCAACAGGTACTGTGAGAGTACTGGAGAGCAAAGGGGAGAGTGGAGTATAATTTTAATAACAATATTAAGCTGCAAGGGAGTTAAGAGATGTGCCTGACTGAGAATAAGAAAAGCAATCTTGTTTGTGATATTCTCAGAACAGTTATACCTCTGGAAGAAGTAAAGCTAAAATCAAAGGTCATATGCACCTTGGTTCATTGTTATTTTAACATTTTCTGTGTGTGTATGTGTAAACTGGAGAACAACCTTGGATGCTGTTCTATCAGTCCCCTATTTTAACATTCTTATGTAAATGCAAGCATATCATTCATCACAAAGAGACAGTTTAATTTTTAGCCAGATATTAGTGACCATGGCCTAGGAACAGTGATTCTGTTTGCCCTGGAAGATGTTGCACTGTAGAAATGGTTACATGGAATTTTATCATTCTGGAAAAAAGAGCTATTGGTCAAGGCATTTACCCAATATATTGGTAGGGATCACAGATAGATAAGCTTCAGAAAAGGTGGAAAACTGCAGAGAGTGCCAGATGCTATCAGATGACATTCTTTGCTTTTGGGTGGGTGGAAACTAATGGTCTACTAAGAATACATTTTAAAGGTTTAGATCAGTGGTTCTCAACTTTTGAAATTCTGTAACCCTTTAGTTCCTCATGTTGAGGTGACCCACAGCCATAAAATTACTTTGTTACCATTTCATAACTATAATTTTGCTAGTTATGAATCATAATGTAAATATCTGATATTCAGGATATCTTGATATCTAACATCCTTCTAGAGGGGTTGTAACCCACAGGTTGAGAAACACTGGTTTAGACAGTTATTAGGATGTTAGGTTAGTTACATGATGAATTACCTTTCATGGGACTAAAAATAACCCATGATAATTTGGTTCTGATATGCAACATTTTAATATTCTGTAATCTTGAAGTTCAGTCATCTGGCCTTCTATAATCTTTAGCACAGGTGCAACTTGTCTTCTTTCCTGGGCATTTTGTTTATTCTGACTTGGAATATCTCTATAAAAATGGATGCTATTTTATTTCTTTTTTTTAATTTAAATATTCTTTTTTCTTTTTCTAACCTACAAGTCCTCTGCATTTATATTATGGATTCCAATTTAGTAGGTTTTTTTGGAGATTCTTGAGTGTACGAATGAGTGGGTCTCTGGTTCTTGTGCCCTCTCTTGGGTTCTTTTCCTTTTATTGGTTTGTCTTGCCCAACTTTGATATAATAGTTTTTGTTATATTAGTCCCATAGAAGCCTATTTGTTTTCTAATGAGAGACAGAAAGGGATTGGTACCGGTGGGGCAGGAGGAGCTTGGAGAAATTGAGGGCCGGGGAATCTTAATCAGGATATGAGCAAAAATCTAATTTTAATAAGAGGGAAAGATGGATGTTGTTTCTACATACGCTATCATCATAGTGAATTTTGTGATGCTGTGCTGGGATTCTTGCCTCTTGGCTGCTAAGAACCAGTCTCAATCATGAGCAGCCCACTTTCTATTTTCTCTTAGTTTTTCCCTTCTGTCCTCTCTCAGATGTTACAAGGGACTTTTTTTTTTCCCTGAAGGCATCTTTCAGGTGATATTGACAAATCAGTGTGAAATATTTCCCAAATTCCAAAGAATAAAAATATACTGTTATTAGGGATAAAAATAGTACTCTTGGTAGTACAGCTGGATACTATAATCCTAGCACTTGGGAGATGAAAGCATGAAGATTAGGAGTTCAAGGTCATCCTTGGGTACATAGCAAGAGTTCAAGGCCTACCCAGGTACCATATTTGGGGTTCGTATTGCTGTGATGAGCACCATGACCAAAATCAACTTGAAGAGGAAGGGGTTTATTTCAGCTTACAGTTTGTAGTCCATCATCCAGGGAAGTCAGGGCAGGAACTTGATGCAGGAGCATGGAGACAGAAACTGATGAAGACACCACAGAGGAACACTGGTTACTGGATTCTTGTTCTGCCTGCTTTCTTATAGAACCCAGAGTTATCAACACAGTGGTGGTACCACCCACAATGGCCTGGGCCCTCCCCCATCAATCATCAATCAGGAAAATTATTCCATAGGTTTGCCCACAGACCAATCTGGTCGGGGCATTTTCTCAATTGAGGTTTCCTCTTCCAAAATAACTATAGCGTGTGTCAAACTGGTATGAAACTAGCCAGCAGACTGGGTTAACAAGACCTTGTCTCCCCAAATAAATAAGACTACAAATAAAAGAAGTACCTTTTGATGTTACATGATATTGTTATCTACAAAGTTCATGCTGGAAAGCCATGCAATCAAGCTGTGAAATATAATGCAAAAAAAATAATCTCTTAAGGTTTTAAGTCTGCAATTTGTGTTTGGACTGTGTTCATATCTATCTTGGGTAGAGGGATGAACATGCTGAGTCTTGTGCTTGGAAGAGTTTAATGAGTCAGTTCTGGAGTCATTTTCTGTCTATTGCTACTTCAATGTAGTCACATGGCCATACCTAAGTCCAAGGGCAGCTGAGAAATGCCCTGTGGCTAAATGCCCAGGAGGAAGAGGACCAGTTTATTTAGCAGCTATGCCAAGAAAATGTGATCTTTCCCATTCTAGAGGCCTATTCACTGACAACTAATGATTCTAATTACAAAACCAAGACAGACAGGAAACTTTAAGAGCCAATGCAAAAAACACTTAGTGAACTAATACATGGGGCTTACTAAAGTAGGAAAGCAAGAGTTGAAAATCAAAGACATTTTAAGTTAATCCCGAGTTGGGTAACAAAACTAAATGTAAAGATACCTGGTTCTTGAATCTTGCCTCTAGATCAGATTTTACTGTTACTGTCGCCCAGAGACCTGTCATGGTACACCATCTAGAAACATTGATTTGTACCTTGGCTATTAAGAAATGCTTCGTTACGAAATAATTGCTTCTGCTCGTTGCTGAAATGTGTGTGCATTTATGCGCATAGGAAGCCACTCAGGTGGAGGCGATTTAATGTGATTGTAATTGCATGACTAAGGCGAGGGTGGGGAATCACAAGATTCAGGAAAGACTGGCTTGTGTAGGAATGAACTTGTGTAATTAAACTGAGGAAGTAGCTACCTAGACCTAAGAACAATCTGCCCAACACTTTGTGGGTAGATATAGAAGCTGATATTTTTTTCTTCAGATGGGGCTAGCAAAGCAAGGCAAATATATCAAGCCAATGGAGTGAGGGAAAGGGAAGAACTGGTTTTTTACTTTGCATCACGAGTAGGAGACCCATCAGATTTCTAAAACTGTGTAAGATGGAGCAAGACAGGAAATCTCATGGCTTGTACAGAAATAAAAGAATAACACTCTGACAATCATCTTGTTTCTTCTTGTAGTGTCATCTCCTGATGCCTTGGCATGAGATGAGTTAAGCAGTCCACCTTTCCTGAAAGATAAAACACAAAATGGCAACATCTGCCATCACTCCCCTTTCAGAAAAAAATTGTCAGAGGACACCAACCTGATACTCTTTGCTCCTTCTCCCCTTTTTCTTGGCTGTGCTAAATGAGTAAAATACATCAAACCTCATAAAGAAGTAGCACCTGTCCACTCATACATCCATCAAAAACATAATGGGAGCTTGTCTGAGAAAGTTAGGTTTCAAGGCTGGGAGCGTTTTTGGGTTTGTTGTTGTTGTTGTTTTTTGTTTTTTCAGTTAGAGCACGTACCCCCATTCTAGCTCTTGAGAGGAGGGGGACAAGAGGTCAGAAGTTCAAGGAGATCTTTAGTCTCCATAGTGAGTTGAAACCAAACCTGGGTCACATGATGCTCTGTCTTAAAAATACAATCAAAAGGTTATATTCTGGAACATAAATTTTTAACTCACCATAAGAAAATTAAAATAAAACGAGTCCATCTCGATTAGGCAGTTTTACTACTTCTGGAAGTTATTTTCTAAAGAATCAATGGATGAAATATTTTCTCGAGAAACATTTTTTTTTTTTTTTTTTTGGTTTTTCGGGACAGGAAATTATCCCCCAGACAATATGGAAGAAAAGAGAGGATCTGTTTCTACATTAACTAAAATTCTTTTTTTTAAGTTCTTTTTTATTAGATATTTTCTTTATTTACATTTCACATGTTATCCCCTTTCCTTGTTTCCCCTCTGAAAACCCCCTATTCCAACCCCCTCCCTCTGCTCACTAACCCACCCACTCCTGCTTCTGGTGGAAACCATGAAGATTATATGGGCACAAAGCTCTGGGTTTTTTTTTCCTGTTTGTTTGTTCATTTGTTGGTAGTTCTTGCTTACTTGCTTGTGGTGTGTGTGTGTGTGTATGTGTGTGTGTGTGTGTGTGTGTGTGTGTAGATTTGTTTTGTTTCCCTGAGACAGAGTCTCACTATGTAGCTCTGACTGGCCTGGAACTCACTATGTAGATCCGACTGACTTTGCCTACCAAGTGCTAGGATTTAAAGATGTGTGCCACCATGTAGGGCTTTGATATACTTCCTTCCTTCTTTCCTTCCTTCCTTCCTTCCTTCCTTCCTTCCTTCCATTCTTTTATTCTTTCTTTTTCACTTTGACAGGGTCTTATTAAGAAGTCTACACTGGCTAGAACTTACTATGTAGTGCAGGCTGTACTCTAACTTGTACTACGTAGTACAGGCTAGACTCTAAACTGCTTCTATCTTCCAAATGCTGAGAACATACACATGTTGCCACCATGCCTGGTTATAAGTCTCTTGAGATGTTAGGAATGCCTAGGACCACCAGCCCAATAGTGGCACCACCCACGGTGTGCTGGGCCCTCCCACATCAATCATCAATCAGAAAAATGCACCATAGGCCTGTTTATAGGTCTATATGGTGGAGATATTTTCTCAATTAAGATTCCCTCTTCCAAAATGACTGCACCTTGTGTTAAGTTGACATAAATCTAGCCAGCACAGTAACCCTGTTTGGTTTATCTCTCACTTCTTTACTTCTTTAATTATTACTAAGCTCTGTCCTTGAATGTCTTGTATTGATGCTGGAGAGGGAAAATGGGAAGCAGAGAGAGAAGGAAAAAAGGGTGGAGAAAGGGATAGAGAGAAAAGGAGAGGGAACAGGCACAGAAATCTGGATTATTTGACAAATAAGAAGTGAAATACTTATTAGTCTGTGATTGACGATGCCAACCTAGCACTCAAGCAATATCTGCATTGGCATGATACAGAAGTCATGTGTATTAGTCAGAGTAGATTAGGATATGCTGGAGTAACAGTGTCAACTGTTTGTAACTTCCTTGTCAAAGGTTTACTTCTTTTAAGTATTATGCACTTTTTAAATACAAAGACACTGGAACACAGAAATACAAAAAGTTAGAGTCTGATGATAAATATTATATAATATATATGTATATATACATATATAGTGTGTGCATGTGCACGTGTGTGTGTGTGTGTGTGTGAACTTGGGCTAGAATTTATACTTTTCCAATTTACCATTGACCTGTGACCACTTTATGAATTTTGTGCAAGGCCTAGCCATCTAGCACTCAGAAAGGAAATGTAAGGTCTCTTCAATATATAGCATTTAGTAGACATGCTTTTCTTAATCTTTGTTTCTGTCCTACTTAAACACAGAGGAATAGGAAGGAATGGGAAATAATTGTAGAGATGGCATTTCATTTAACAGGGTGAAATGAAAACTCTTGATTTCCAAGGTTTTGAATTCATTTCTTTGCCAACTGTGAACAATTAAGTACCATTTGCTGGTTCTGTGTTGGTGACACATTAGAAATAAATTATTACACTTACATAAGGGATAGTTTTATAAGAAAGTCCATACACATTTATAAATGCTAGAATAAAACATATTGTAAGATATAAGGGAATAATTATTTAATAACCTAGAGAAGGAATAGAATCTCTTTAAAGGTGGAGATTTGTAGTGTATTTTAGTTTTAATATGACATCTTCATAGGCCTTGTATTGAGTGATTGATTGGCCCTCATTTTCTGACACAATTTTGAGAGATGATACAAACTTTAGGAGGTACAGGTGAGGTGAATCTATGTCATTAGGGTATTAGCTATTTTTGTGTCACCGTGACCAAATATTTGGTAGAAACCAATCAGGGGTTGATGCATTTTACTTTGGAACGTGGTTTCAGAAAAGGTTTATTTCAGACAGGTTCGCTTTTTGTACTATTCATTCAGGTAGGGTAGTGGGCTGATAAGGCAGCTACCATCTTGGATATGGCCAGCAGTTATGGCAGAAGGGGAAAATGACTGTGACACTTTGAAGCTGCAATTAACTTCTTAGCTTGAAAATGGCACCAGATCATTCACCTCCATCTCAATGGCCAAAATGGAATATGGGTCACCCAAACACAAGGTCTAACATGATCCCTGGAGGTGGAAGACTAGAAATAATTGCTGAACAGTCCTGTGAATACTATAGTCATTTATGTAATCTTTAATCTTGGGCTTCTTCCTCTAAATAATGAAGCTAGCAACATGGCAGAAACTGTTAGATGAGGCAATGTATATAAAGTACTTACTGGGACCCCTGATAATAATTAGCTCTCCATCAATGACTGGTGCTCACATTCAATAGTATACCATAGAAAAAGTGACATTGATGTGAAGAAGACATACAAGTTGTTCCACCCCCTTTTGCCCCACTCTTTTTGTCTCACCCCCTTTTTACAATGATGTATAGGATGAGCTAACTATAATATAGAAAATTAATGGTACTTCCTTTGGAATTACATTTCATTTGTAAGTAATTCCACAGCTTTTGTTTCTAGGTCTTCTGTCACAAATGACCTTTAGGCTTGAACCCGGAAGGTACAGGGGATGTAAGTTGCAATAATGAGGACATTAAAAACAGTAAGCCTTTGTCTCCACATCCTCACCAGCATGTACTGTTACCTGAGTTTTTGATCTTAGCCATTCTGATTGGTGTGAGGTGAAATCTCAGGGTCGTTTTGATTTGTACTTCTTTTTTGCCTAAGGACTTTGAACATTTCTTTAAGTGCTTCTCAGCCATTCGAGATTCTTCTGTTGTGAATTCTCTGTTTAGCTCTGTACCCCATTTTTTAATTGTGCTATTTGTTTTTTTGGAGGTTAACTTCTTGAGTTCTTTATATATTTTGGATATTAGCCCTCTGTTAGATGTAGGGTTAATTAAGATTTTTTTTTCTCAATCTGTACGTTGCCAATTTGTCCTATTGATGGTGGGTTTTTTTTTTTTTTTTTTGCCTTGCAGAAGTTTTTCAGCATCGTGCGGTCCCACCCAACCATTGAACTGAAATTGAAGACCCCTACGGTTGAATTAGGGGAAGGACTGAAGAAGCTGAAGAGGAGAGTGACCCCATAGGAAGACCAGTACTCTCAACTTACTCAGACACCCCTGGGAGCTCCCAGAGACTGAGCCACCAACCAATCTGAGGCCCCTGGCACAAATATAGCAGAGGTCTGGCTGGTCAGACCTTAATGGGAGAAGAGCTTCTTAGTCCTCTAGAGACTTGAGGCCTCAGGGAAGGGGAGGATAGAGAGGGAGTACCCTCTCAGAGGCTACGGGGAGGGAGAATGGGATGAGGAACTGTGGGAGGGAGGGACTGAGAGGTGGGGCAGCGATGGGAATGTAAATAAATAAAATAATAAAAATTGGAAAAAACAAAACAAAACAGTAAGCTTAAATACAACCAGTGCAGGTAATAGTAGTAAGAAAACATAATGGTTCTTTGGAAACACTATAACCCTCCCCCACAACTCATGAACATGTTCATTAGAATTTCAATAGTTTGTTTAATGCTTGGCTCCAAGATAGGAACTTTTTGGACACAGTGTCTCATGTATCCCAGGCTGGCCTTGAATTCTCTATGTTACTAAGAATGGCCCCGAGTTTCTGATATTTCTGCAGTCACCTCCAATCCAGAGCTTAGATTACTGGTGTGTATGACCAGACCCTGAGTATGAAGGGCTGGAGACTGAACCTAGGGCTTCCTTCATGCATACTAGTCCAACACACTACCAACTGAGATGCTCTCCCAGAGTCTCTTTGTAGAGTTTTTTAAAAATTTAAAAATTTTTAATTAAAAAAATGCTTTAATGGGAACAAAATACTCACAGGAACAACTACGGAGACAAACTGTGGAGAAGAGACTGAAGGAAAGGCCACCCAGAGACTGTCCTACCTGGGGATTCATCCTATAAACAGTCACCAAACCCCGAAACTACTATGGATGACAAGAAGCGTGCACCTAAAGGAGCCTGTTATGGTTGTCTCTTGGAGGGGCCCTGCCAGAGCCTTACAGATACAGAGACAGATACTAGCAGCCAACCATTGGATTGAGCTCGGGGTTCACAATGGAGGAGTTGGAGGGCGGACTGGAGGAGCTGGGGGTGTGTGGTTTGCAACCCCATGGGAAGAACGACACGTCGGCTGACCAGACAACCCAGGACTCCCAGGGACTAAGCCATTAACCAAGGGGTACACATGGTTCCTGCCAAGCATGGCAGAGGAATGCCTTGTGGGGCATCAGTGAGAGGAGTGGTCCTTGGTCCTATGAAGGCTTAATACATGCCCCAACAAGGGGAAATTGAGGGGAGGTCGTGGGAGTGGGTTGGGTGGAGGAGCATATTCTTGGAGGCGGGGGGGGGGGGGAGGATGGGTTGGGGGTTTTGGGGGAGGAGAGAAACAGGGAAGGGGTATAACATTTGAAATGTAAATGAAGAATATATTCAATAAACAAAGAAAAAAAGAAAAATGCTTTATTATAAGTTTCTGAAATCATAACAATCACTCCATTTCCTGCTTCCCTTTACCCCCTCCAGTTCCTTCCATTTACTATTCCTTTGCCCTCCTTCAAATTCATGACTCATTTTTCTTTTATTGTTTTTATACACACACACACACACATACACACACACATTTACACATACACACACAGGGACAGAGAGACAGACTGACAAGAGAGACACAGAGACAGACACAGATACACAGAGACACAGAGAGACATACTTTCAAGATTAACCATAGGGCATTGGATAACCTAATTATTGCGTTCTTCCCTGGGGAAGAGTATTTCTCCTGCTTTCAGGAATCCTTAGCTGCCTGTAGAAGGGTATAACCTCATGAGAGTCTCCCTTTCCAAATTAGGATGTTCATTGGTGTTATCCTTGCTTGTTTGGATTTTGAGACAGGGTGCCACAATGGCTTTGAACTCACAGCAATCTTCCTGCTTTAGGTTCTACAAGTACAAGCCACCACATCCAGCTAGAAATGGGTGCTTTAATGTATTGAAAGTCATCCTGGGGCCCTGCTGGCTTCCATGAACTGACTTGCAGACCCCACAGTTATAAGGACCTGACTGCTACTTTGATTATTTTCAAAGAAAACCGTCTACAACTGTAGCTTTCACATTCCCAGCAGCAGAAGTATGGAGGACACATTTAAGGACGGCATTGCCTATAAATTGCAGTCATTTTTTTGTCATGTTCACTCCTGAGATGAACAGTGAAGAAAAGCACATCCACAGCATTTGCTAAATAAGGGCCCTGGAAATTATCATGCAAACTTATCCATCTTCTCTTTCTGACGGCCCTGTGAGAGGCTCCTTGCTAATCCAGCAAACATTTGCTTTCCATCACGCAGGCAGTGCCATGGGATTCTTAAAGCAGCATAGTAAAGATTTCTCAGTCCCTTTAACATCTTTTTAAAATAGTGAATATATTACTCTACAATTTTTCTCCTTAATTGTAAAAAATATTAAAAATAAAATGAATTTTTAAAAATCACCTCTGAAAAGGGGGTAGCTAAATAGAATGTGAGAGGAAACTCATCTGCTATTGAAGAGAAGATCTGTTTGGCCCTCTGCATGTCCTTCAACAAGGGAACACAGGCACACATGTGTCCGCAGACCCTCTAGACTGAATGTTACTTACTCTGCATTGGAGCAGTTTTCAAAGACAATTTCTGTATTCTGGAGACTAGCTCCCTGTTTCTCCCCACCCCCTATAACAACAAATCAATATTTAATTATAGCATAACCTAGTTTTAATTTCTAGCTCTCAGGGTTTGCAGAGATTTAGGAATATGACTATGATAAAAAAAAAAGATTTTTCCTTCTTCCCACCGCAAGGTAAGGTTTTTACTTCTGGTTGATGAATTTGTTGCAAATTTTTCAGCTCTCAGAGAAACCCAGCCGGTGGCTTGTGTTTGTGTGTTTATTTGAAGGAAGAAGGCTTGATGGGCAAAAGTGAACCAGCATTAAGGATAGAATTTTCAACACAAAATGTCAAATTTCAGGAATGTTCCAAGCAAGAGCTATAAATCCCTTCACAGAAAACCTTCGGTAGCGTTCATAAAACCCTGGGCTTGATTCCCCAGAACCACGTAAGTGTGGCAGTGCATCCCTGTAATTCTATCACATGGGGAATGAAAGCAAGGTGAACAGAAGCTTAAGTTCATTCTCTGCTATATAGTGAATTTGAAATCAGCCTGGATTAGAACACTGTCTAAAAGAAATTTACAAATACAATACTGTAATTTAACAGTGTTCTTTTGATCAGTGTAGTTTTACCAATGCTCTCTTGAGCAGTCTAGTTTTTCCTAAAGTACTTACTTTTTCCAACATAAGGTTTTTATTCATTCTTTGGGAAGTTTACATCACCAATCACACTTATTTCCCAGTCCTTTCATGTGCACCCTTCCCTGCAAAAAACACAAGTCCAATTTGTGTTATCTATATACTCATTGGAGCATGATCAAATTCTTAGTGCCTTGTCCCTTAGACAGAACTGAGTGGTTTCCCTGCCAGAAGTCATCAATTGTGTAGAGCTAAGAATTTTTGTCAGTAGCTTCTTGTTTAGGCTGCTACTTTGGGGTAGAGTGGGGGTTGGGATGAAGGTAATTGTTATCACCGAAGTCTTCCATGTCCCTCTTTCTCAACTATGTGTTTGTAATCATTGATATCACTGCCAAAGTAGCTTCTTGCTCTTTACAGTCACCAGGAGCATGAAACATGGAATTCCACATGGTTTCTGGTGACAGTACAGACCACCAAAATGACTCCAGGCTGCAGTGAGCCCATGGACTCAGACAGGGCCCTCTGAGGTAGCACAGACCTTGGACATTATCACGGCCTCAGGTGACAGTGCATGGTATTCACATCAGTATGGCCCTCCAGTGGCAGAATGGCTTCCGGCTGCAGCATAGACCACAGACATCTTCCCGATTGGCCTTCAGTGGTAAAACGGGCAACAGGTATCAACACAGACCCCACTGCAGTAGGACCATGGGCCCAAGCATGGATCCAGGCATGCCTGAGGATGATCACAAGATATCCTTGATCCCTACAAGATAACTTTGAACCCTCACATCTAGGAGGATGCCATATAATAGGTGAAGGAAAAAGCCAGTCAGCAGTACTAAGAGATGAAGTCATTCCTTTAGCATAGAATATATGAATGAGACTTCCTTCTTGCCCCTGAATGTTCATGTGATCTTCTATAGCAGTGTTTCTCAACCTGTTAGTCACAATTCCTTTGTGGGTTGCATATTAGATATCCTATATATGAGATATTTACATTATGATTCATAACAGTGGGAAATTACAGTTATGAAGTAGCAATGAAATAATTTTACAGATGGGGCTTACTATAACATAAAGAACCGTATTAAAGGCTCACAGCGTTAGGAAGGTTGAAAGTAATTTCTCTATAGTCTCTTCCTTTTGCATGTCTGCTCTGGAACCTCTTCCTGAAAATATATCACTTTCTTTTTGCCCCAGAAATTACTTTTCTACCCTTGCTTTTATGGACTTAAAAATATAATACATGGGTTAATTTTATAAGAAAACAATGAAGCAATAAGGAAGTTTTAGATTTTTTGAAAAAATCACAGGGTCTAGAAATTAAAAACCCAAATCTGTACAACCTAAGGACAAGGACTCTTATTTATATATTTATATGATATCCTCTATAAACACATTATCTATCTGTCTATATCTATATAGATGAGTAGATAGATATTATATATAGTGACTTATAATTAAAAACATAAAAATTGCAATCATATATTAGCAGAAAAAATAAATTATAAAAGGTAGAAGCTCTAAATATGTAAGTCACAACATTTTTGATTTATAATCAACAAATACAATATTTACTGAGAGCAAAATATAAGCAGGATCATTATTATGTTGTAAAGGCAAAATTTCTTTAAACACTAAAATAGTAAACCCCAAATTCTTCATTCAGAGTGTCCTAAACAACACAACGTATTGGATAATGATTTAAACAAGTGCTACCAAAAATTAATTTGTTATCAAAAACAATTGCTATTGTACAATGTTTACAAACCATAGGCCAATAACATGCTTTAACATGGAGATTGTGTGAGATATGTCCATTGCCGGGGACACCTGCCCAGCATCACATGTACTGACATGGAGCACAGAACTGGGCCAAGGCCAAAGGCTGATGACCTGTGACATTGTAACTCTCTCTTACTGTTCTGTGCTCGTAAGTGTTGGTTTCTCACTCTGGAACTCTCACTATTTGTGCTTTATTAAGTGTTTCTTTACTCTGCAGCTCTTTTACTATTTATTAAGCACTGGGTTTCTCTTCTTGCTAGCCCAAGGACTTCTCATTGGGCAGGAGAGAGGCTTAGAACTCATTAACTCTTTGTGAGCCAGAGAGAAAGGAAAGGAAGATTTCATGGGACCTTGCCTCTCAGAGATCACACACTGCAGGCCATACAAAAATGATGGGCCATCTCCAGGAAAGTCACTTGTATGCATTTACAAGTGCTCATGTCCTGGGGACAGCTCACCTGCAACCCACAGATCCAGGGTCAACTCTACAGTGCTACCCAAGTGAGTTGCCGGTGAGGAGCGGGGCCAACTCTCTTGCTCATGGTTACAAGGGGCAAGGGTCAGGAGGGCATCTCTCCTTCTCCCATGCTGCCACACAGCAGACAAGAGGCAGGTTTAGCTCTCCCACATTAACACTCGGGGCCGGCTCACCTGTGCTGCGCAGCTGATGGGCAGGGGCAGCTCTCCTTCACTCTTGACCCCGATTTGGGTCACCTCTCCTACCAGCTGACAGTGGTGAGGGCAAACAGGAAGGGAGGAGTTCTCTTCTTCACTGATGCTACTGCACAGCAGACAAGAGGCAGAGCTGGTTCTGCCGAGGTCAGCTGCAGGGCCTGTTCTCCCAAGTGTTGTAGCAGGTAAGAGGCAGGGCCAGTTTTCCTGCGCTCATGACTTGGGGCCAGCTCTCCTGACTGCTGTAGGTGGCAAGGGATGAGCAGAGCATCTCTCCCTTGCCCATGTCACCACATGGTAGACAAGTGGTGAGGTCAGCTCCCCCATGTTCACATCTGCACGGGCCGAATCGCCTGTGCCCCCACCACCAGGGTCAAATCTACTATGCTGCCCAGGTGAAGGTCTAGGGCCCTTTTACCCAAGTGCTGCAGCTGGTGAGGGTCAGGGCCAGTTCTCCCACTCTCATGGTCACAAGTGTCAGGCCTCCCACCTGCCATAGATGGTGAAGGGCGACAGGGGAGGAGGGTATCTCTCCCTTGTCCATGCCACCTCACAGGAGACAAGTGATATGGCCAGGTCTCCCAGACTCATGTCTGGGGAGTCACTCACCCGCAGCCCCAGCAATGTGCAGGGGTTCACTCTCCTGCTCTCGTGTACTGCAGCTGGCGAGGGGCCGGGGCAGTTCTAGTGCTCTCCTACCCTCAGGACCAGCTGTCCCAGGATGCCCAGGTGAGGGGTGGAGCCAGTTCTGCACAGCCATCAGACATTAACATGTCCCCAGGTGGAAGCCCTGATCAGGGTCATCTGCCTGACTTTTGGTGGTAACAGACGCTTCGCTGCTGCAGAGCCATAGACCCAGACATGGCCCCAGTGACAGCACAGACCAGGACCCGACCATGGTCTCAGGTGGCATCACCAGCTACTCAAATTAGGCTGTTCCTCACTACCGTCCAGTCTCCGGTTCTGCCTGTCTTCATTGTGCCACATTCTTCTGTTTCTCTTTCTCTTTCTCTTTCATTGCTCCACCACTTACTTGCTCCTCTTCATGGTACCTGGAGTCTCTGAGTGTCTGGAGTCATCTCGAGAATGGTCTCTGAAATGCTTTGTCCTGCTCCTGGGTTATGACACCAGGCAGCGGTCATCTCAGGCATGATCTGCCCCCCTCTCAGGCCTGTGCAGCACCTGACTAGTGGCCATTTCAGGATAGCTCCCTATCTGGACCCCGTGGACCTAGTCTGGTGGTCTTCTCAGGCTTGCTCCTCACCCAGCCCCTTGTGAGTATCTAGTTATCTGTCTCAGGCACAATAAAGTCGGGAGCCTGCGGTCCTAGGCAGGGTTCTTCTAGTCTCTGGTTTGCTCCCCATCCTGAATGCTCATCTGGGCCAGACTGATGTCAGCCTGGTGGTCGTCTCAGGCTCACTTTTTTTTTCAGGGAACATTAGGCTAATCATTTAGATGTTTATAGGTCATTTAGATGTTTGTAGGTCAGAATACTGAATGTAGACATAGCTTCTCTCTGCACACATGTGACATAGCAGCCACATCTGCAAAGCCTCTAGGGACAGTGTCATTGATTTCTTAATGAAGATCACAAGAAGGAGCCTAAACTGTTGAGTTATAGGAAAATGGCCCCAAGGTGTGCTGGATCCTAATATTATCAATTTCATTTTCACATATTATTTCTCATAAACAGTTTCTTATTGTATCATTCTATTGTCATAGATCATTTGTCCAATATCACTCTTTATCTCTTGAAGCATTTTAAACCTAATTTTATCCTGCTTCAGGCTGCAAGGAATATTTGATTCCCTTTTATGCAAGTATAATACACACAGTGTAACATATCATTTGTGTGTATACTTAGAAGTTATTTAAATTTTTATGAAATGATCATATTTGTGTAAAGGAAAAATTGGTAGTAGAAACTGAAGTGTTTTGACCCTAGTATTTGGCTCCCTTTGTAGATGTGTTCTTTGTATATATGCTGAGACTTCCTTTGCATGTGGACTCTAGAGGCCTCCTTTGTATGTATGTTGTAGAAGTTGTCTTTGACCTCTTTCTGTCATTCTGTTGCCACTGTACCCCATGAAGTGTCGGTCGCCATAAGTCTGCCTCCAAACAGCACAGATTACTTTGTTTGGAGTTTCATACTTTACAGAAATAAAATCATAAAGTATTGCGTTTGGATCTGGCTTCTTTCATTCAACACGGTAGTTGCCAGATTCCTATTACTGGAAAATTTTAAACTCAAAAGTTCAGACTGTGTTTATCTTTTTGTGAGGCTTAGTGTATGGTATGAAGAGAAGAACAGAAATATTTCTTTTAGAAAAATTGAATCTCAGGGGACCTAACAATCCAGCCTTCATAGTTTAGACAAGACTATTTTTTTCCCTTGTTCTGTGTTTTCTTTTTCTTAGAAATTGAGCTCTGGTTATAACTCTGTTTCCTGTAAAGAGTTCAAGTTGAATACAGTAAGGCTGTGGATTTTGGTGTGTTGGAAGCCTTGCAGAGAAACTATATCTGAACTCCTAAAGGTAATTATACTCAGAAGTTACTCTTTCTGATCATTTAGAGCCAGCCAGAGCATCATCTATACATTTAAAGTAACCCAAAAATGTGTTTAATAGATTACTTGTTTAATATTTCTTTTCACTCCTGTCTTTCCGTCTTGCATGTTTTAAAATGCAGAAGAGTATAGTCAGCATGATCTGCCTTGTGGGAATAAGGCTGACCCAGGAATAAAAGATGGGTTTCTGTTTTCTGTCCTTACAGTAGGCTTATACAGCTGTGTCACATTGATCCTTTCAGCGTCAGTTGCTCTCCTCTCTCAAGCTCACTCTGGGGGATAAAAATGAAGTAATATATGAGAAAGGCTTGGCAAACTCTACTGTGATATACAGGTACCACCCCCATATTCCTGGGCTGTCTCTTTCTAGTCTCTGTCTCTGGTTTTTGTCTTTTTGTGATGCTGGGAATTAAACATAGGGCAAATCTTCTACACTGGGCTACATCTCTAGCCTCATTCTTCCTATCTGCAGTAGATTCGATTCCTTCTGTCTGCTAGCTGCTACTTCCCCAGAACTCTTCTTGATTGGATGTTGCCCTGTCCTTCCCTGTCTTTTCAGCTCTAGATCAGCAATCCCATTTCCATGCCAATCCTGTGCTTGCATCCATCTGCCTCCCTCTTGTTGTTTTCATGGTCAATGTTCTACTACTTTGTTCGGTATTTCCAGTTTGTTTTCTCTTCCCATATATGCCATGAAAATGTGTGGGTTTCAGGGGGATGTCCACTACCTTAAAAATGGCATGATGGATATGCCATTGATAATATTGATTGCTTGGAATTTTTTCAAAACAGGACAAAATTCAGTGGCATCCCCATAAAAGTCCTAATTCTTAGAAAATTCCAGTTCCCACATTATAACTCCTATTACCAACATGCTGTCAATCAATTAACCAAATTCATCAGTACGTGGTTTCACAGGCTAGTGTGACCCAGTTACTCAAATGAACATTCTCAGTTTCTTTCTGATTCTTCAAAGAGTCTTATCTTTCCTTGGGTAAGAAGTCATCTTGTTACTTTCCAATATCTTAAAAGAAGGTTGAATTTGAACACGTTTAAAGAAATGTTTGGAGCCAGAGAGATGGTTCAGTAAACAGCACTTCTGGCTCTTAGAGAAGACTGGAGATCACTCCCCAGTACTCACATGGAGGCTTACACTACCTTTAACTCCAGTTCCAGAGGACTCAGTGCTCTCTTCTGGCCTATGTGTACTCCTGCGCACATACAGCACACATAAACTCACATAAGCTCACAGGCATGTACATAACTTTTTAACTAAAAAAAAGGACTATTTAAAAAACAAGTTTGTAAGAACAGATATTAGAAATCAGTTTCTTACTCCTGAGTGTTCAGAAACATCTGTAAAGCATAACAAACTCTAAAACAATGCATCTGTATCATGTGTAGTTTGATGTCATCAAAATTTAAAAAAAAATAATAATAGTATTGAGGCTAGGAAGATGGCTCACTGGTTATGACCTGAGTTTGAATTTATAGCATCCATGGCTGTACTTGCCTGTATAACCACACAAATCCCAAGAGCTTGTTGGCCATCCAACCTAACACATATGCCGAGCTTCTACTCTAGGTTCACTGAGAGACCCTGTATCAAAACAGTAAGGTAAAAATTGATGGAGGACCACATTCTATATCCTGCTCCAGCCTCTACATATAAACATGCATGTACCATACACATAAATAATGTGCCACCCCTCATGCATACTCACACATACCACACACACACACACACACAAAAAACATATGCACACATGCACACACACATAAGTAAACATTAAAAAGAGCTAGTCTAATCTTAAGAGCTATGCTGTTTTTCTTTTGTATATGTAGTGTTCCCACAAAAATAATTTGTCACTAACCTATTAAAACTTTGAGTAGAAAGCTCCCAATTGGTGAATTGTGTGACTAGGCTTTTTAAAATTGGCAGGAATGTCTACCAAACTATCTATGGCTGGATACAGTAAAGGGTAGCTATGAATGCAGGCTAACACAAAGTCATTAAAATACTATGAGATTGTTTTGTGATTTTTTTTAACTTCTTAAGATTTTTAAATCCTATTATTTTTGTACATGTTTCTATATATGAGTATCATGTATCTTTTGTTGTGTGTATGCACTAAATTCAGTCCGGAGGACAACATTGGGTATTCCACCATTATCACTCTGGTTTATTCTTTTGAGACAAGTCTGGAGTTAGTTTGGTAGCCAGCAAGCCCAATGATCCTATCTCTTCAGTGTCAGCTAGAGTCACAAGCATGCACATTGCAAATTTTGCACAGGTTCTTCACATGGGTGCTCGTATCAGACCTCAGGTCCTTACAGTTGTGCAGCAAGTGTTCTTATCCCACCAGCCACCCTCTACCCCTTTTGTAACTTGATTGTGTGATCCTCAAGAGTGATCTTTGTATATAGCAATATGTCATAGTGCCAAAGATTGAGCACACCTGCATGTAGATCAATGTAAGCTGTAGAGTACCACTGTGGGAGGAGTGTCAGGATACCACATCATAAAAGGAAAGGTACTCAGCATCATAAAAAGAAAAAAAAACACCCTACATATCACATCAGTGTTTTGAAAAATTTTACATGAAAAATCTTAGCAAAGTGCTTACATTTTACTGTAATCATCTGGATAACAGAAAACGTTCTCTTAAATAACTGCATGGAAGTTGATTTTTAAACAATCCTTGACTGTGTTGAGAAGCTACTTTAGTGAAGTCAAAAGGTTGTCAAAACCTCAGCTAGGATTCATTCAAGATGTAATGAATTGAGACCCTCTTTCGTAGCCAGATTTTGGGACGTTTATTGTTTCTAGGCCACAGGGATGAGTGAGATGAACTCCACAAAAGCATAGGCATCAATAACCATATTAAGGAATGCTTGGCCCTTACCAGTAGCTAGCCAGATCCTTGTCTTTCATTTCCTAACCTGGGCTATGATAGGGGCTGACCTATATGCTAAGCATTTAATTTGTTAATTTTCCACAGTTGAAAATGAATGTATTGGTAAGAGGGATTTAATCTCAGTGGTTCCCTGAACAAGAGAAGACATTTGCTATGATTAGAGAAATTGAGAGGTAAACTGAGTGAACACAGTCTTCTTTGTTTTCTTTGGTGTTTTGTTTTGAGACAGGTTCTCTTATAGCCTTGGTTGGCTCCAACTTTCTGTGTAGCTAAGGCTGGCCTTGGACTCCTCATAGTTCTGCCTGCATTCCTCAAGTGCAGAGATGATAACCATATGCCACCACAGCTCCTTTTATTATTTTCTTTTCAACAGTTTCCTGGCTAAGGATCAGCGGTAATTCAGGGACTGGTCTGACTTTGGATCTCATAGCCATTCGTTCCTGCCCCTCCTCCATTGAAATTTGATAGGAATAAAGTAATACATTTGGATAAATGTGTTTTGCTTTGCACACTCACACCCTCCCTAGAGTATTGCTGTGGTTTTGATATAGTTCAAATGTGTCCCCCCCACCCCCATCCCAAGGTGCATATGTTGAGAAGCTGGATCCCCACTGTGCTGGTTTTAGGAGCTGAACCTGTAAGAGGAAGGTGATTAAGTCATCATTGGTTGGGTGGGGATTAATTTATTTCTTTTGGAAGATGTGTTAGTTCCTGGGAATAAGTTATTAAAAAAAGAGGAGCAAGCCTAGGCCTTGGATCTTTCTGCCTTTCCACTTTATTTTGTGTTCTTGTTGGCACACCATCTTGACATAGTAGTACCATCCCCCACAGAGCTTTCACCAGAAAAGAGACCAAAAGGAACAGCTGAGCTTGGCTTTCAGTCTCCGAAACTTTAAGCTAAATAAAGTTTTAGAGACTCTTAATAAAGTTTCCAGCCTCAGATATTTGTCCTAGCTGTGTATGCCAATCCAGCATTCTCTGTAATGAGGTTTTTGGATTTTTTTTTTAAATCTGCCTTGTTCCTGGTTCTTTTGCCAGTGTTGGAGATTGAATTTAAGCCCTTGTGCATGTTAGAGAATGTGTTCTTCCACTAAGCTGTATCTCTTGCCCTCTGTGATTCTTTGCAATTGGTTTTGGTCTTGGATGGGATTAAAGGCTGGTGAGCAGTTGCTAGCCCAATACTAACCAGTGTGCATCCATTCAGCTAAGAGGTGCTGTATTGGAAGTTGGGTCATGCTTTCCCTTCATTTGGCAAGCCTCTGCTCAGGGATGTGGTGCTCAGGGTAAGGTTGGCATCTCCTGGAAGAACATTTTCATTTTACCTCTTTTATTCTTTAGAGTTTCTCCTTTTGGTCTGTAAAATGATATCTTTCTGAATTGAAACCAAGTCTCACAGTGACTTTGAGACTCTTTATGTTATTCGATACTGATTGTGTGCATTCTTGAGCATATCAAATACAGAGGCCTCAAAATTTTTATTCTCAGAGTTGCAATATGATTTTGATATGAAAACAACTATATTGTGAGGATGCAAACAATGATGAATCAATTCAACTACGTACAGGTTCTTCTTAGTAATTATGAATGTGATAAGGCATTTTCTTTTACTGCCCAGACTTGTGTATAACTTGTGCTATTCAGTTTCTGTGGAATTTCTTCTCCAGCAGAGTGGTTTGACTTATTGACTAACTACTACTGTCAAAAAAAAGCATTGCAGAAGTGATAGGATAAAATTTCTGAGACTAGGGAATAAAACACTGTAGCTCTCATCTTGGGTTGGGTTTTGTCACTTCAAAAAAAGAATATGTTCAAGTCCTGACTTCTATAGTGCCTCAGGATGTGACCTTATTTGGAGTGGTAATTAGTTGAGATGAAATCATAATCAAAAATTCTCAGCAAAACTTTGCAAACTGACTTCGATATCACATTTTAAAGATCATATGGTTCAATCTATGAGAACCAATAAAGTAATATACCTCATAAACAGAATAAAGGATGAAAGCATGTGATCATCTCAATTTACACTAAAAAGTATTTGATGAGATATAATGCCTTTTCACAGTAAAAGCATTCAGTGAGATAGACATAAAAATAACACAGAGAAATATGAAAGGCTCCCAGCTAAGGTTGGAGCTTTTCATTCTTGTATCAGGAGAAAACAAAAATGCCCACTCTTGCTCCTTCTGTTCAGCATAGTAATTACAAAGACTCAGCCCGACCGATTATTCAAGAAGAAGAAGAAGAAGAAGAAGAAAAAAAACCCACTGATATTGTAAAGGAAGAAGTAAAATGATTTATATTCACACTAACACAGCAGTGTATGGAGAAACATTGAAAACTTACATACACGCACCCAGTTAGAAACCTGATCAAGCACGTCAGTAAAGTTGCAGGATATAAAAGAAACACATAAATGTCAGTTCATTTCTGCATACTAACAGTTAATGATCTAAAGAGGCGTTTAAGAGGAAAAATCCATTTAACGGTAGCATCAAAATCAACGAACCACTAAGGAGTGGATAGGAAAATCTACTCTGCTGAACAGCGTAGCTGTACTCTCATGAGTACCCCTGAGCTGGAACCACCCATCTACCAGGTTCTTGAATTCTTTACTCACAGAAGCTGGTCTAACACAGGTTTAGCTACTAAACCTTCAGGCAGCTGGCTTTGTAACAATGGACAGTTAAAGAGATTACTATAGCACTAGTGTTCTGAGTGAAGTATTTAAATGTAATTGTAGAGAACATTCACGTTTTTTCAGTTTTCCTTGCTGTTTTCTACTTCTGGAGGTGTGGAAAACTAGGAGTTCATTGTCCAAAGTGGTTTTTAATATATATAAACATAGTTGCTTTTAGAGTAGTGAGAGTAGCAGAATCAGATATCAGACTAGAACTTGTAGAGGATTTAAGAGAATCAAATCAGAATGTGGCCATCAATGTTTGAGGGACCAAAACATTACAAATTCTTAGTGATTTGAAAAACATTGGCTTTGTGTGCTCTATCAGTATTTCCTTTTTATTGTCTGGATATCCTGATATGCCATATTCTTTACTACCATTGCCTGCCCCAAATCCCAGAACACTGCATCCATTTATCATGATTTGCTGACAGTCTATTTCTCTGCAATTACACTTTGCAGGAATGACAGCTGCTGAATAATTATAGGAAATTTGCATTAGCCCTCCATACAATGTGCATGCTCTACAACTCGATGTTGATTAAGATTATAATCCTATGCAGACACAGGTCAAAACATAAAAAAATACGTAAATATTTTATGAGACTTCCTCTAGATTCCTTGGGTGTATTATAGCATCATGCAAATTACTTAATATTGCAAATTATGTATTCAGCATTATTTATAATATATTCAACATTCAATTTTTGTTTTGTTTATTCACAGTTGTCCTTTTCAAAATCATTGACTGTTTATAGCTACTTGGAATGAAAGAATGTAATGAGGATGATTTGGGAGGTCCATTTATGTTGGAGAATGTAAGTGTATTTAAGAGGAAGTGAGGTGTCTTCATGTGACATCTTGGGATGAGCTAGCATGTGATCCTATGGGAAGGAGCCAGCTCTCTTCTACTTACAACAGGAAGTAGATGGATGGAATTTCATATGTACATGGATCTCAGTGTAGATCCAATGACCCTGGACAAAGTAGAAAGATTGTCACTTACTTCCCTCCTATTAATATGTAGCATGTTTAAGGAAACCAGAGCCCTAGTAGTCAACAGAGTCTGGTCTTTTGTTCTTCCAGAGGATCTGGGTTCAATTCCCAGTAATTCCCAGCACCCACATGGCATCTCACATGGTCTGTTACTTCCAGTTCCAGAGAATCTGATATCCTTAAACAGACAGACAGACATGTGCAAGCAAAACACCACTACACATAAAAGTAAATAAATGAAAAGGTGATAATGTAAAATAAACCATGGAACTATTTCTTTAAAAAAAGATGCAATGGAGAAAAGAAGAAATGCATGTATTCACTTAATCCACGGCATTCAGCATAGAGACTTACATGACTAAGCAATCAAGGGCAGAAATGATGAAAACAGTGAGATACTCTAATCCAGTAACAAAACTCTCTCGAAAATGTTGTCCCATTTTACTTCTTGCTGTTTCTAAAGTAGTCTAGACAAGTCACCCCTTTAGTCATAGTTAAGTTCCCAAGTTGTTGCATGCTGTGCATATGCATGTGCCTTAGGCAAAACCAGGAAGTAATTAGAGATCCTGTGACTTCTGAGTAATAAAGTTTGGACTGTGTTTCATCATTAATGTACAACATTTATCACATCCAGAGGATGTATAAACTTGTACTATAAAATTACTAATGGACCTATGAATAAACACTTTTCTCACCTACAGCCTGTTCTATTGGGACTATTATTAACAGGAAGATAGGTTGTGGACTCAACAGAGCTCAAGAAATATGAAAAAACCCACAGAATATTAGTTTGTCATATTCTCTTTAAAGCTCCCCAGCTGTGATCTCTCTTACCCACTGTTTATAAGGTGAAGTTCCTGAAAGCATTTCCATTTCAAGCTTTTCCTTTTCACTACAATCCAATCCCAGATTTCCCCCCATGGGGTGGGGGAAGCCTTCTTGAGTCTCAAATGGATGGTCATCAATCATCCTAGTTTACTGGTACTTGAGACTTTTGGGACTAAACCAGGCAACTTGCAAGTCAGGATGAGTTGGTCATCCACGAATATACCTAGAGGGAAAATTCTTCTGCAGGTTTCTTCCTTGTCCAAGTACTTTCTCTCTGCATATCAACAGTTCCCAGCAGATGTTCTGTGAAAATAACTGATTTTGTTTGTATGAAAATATATAGTTCCAGTCTTTAAGATCTTGGAATCACACTTTTATAAGAGATTATGCCATCTTCTTTTCTGTGGCTCATACCTCAAAGCCTAAAATACTTAATTTCTGCATCTTTCCTGAAAAATTGGCCAAGTTCCAGCCTAAGATAAATTTACTTATAAAATATAAAAACAGGCAGACAGACAAGCAAACTGTTTGTGAAAACTCTAACCAATCTTTCATAATATGATGACATTTGTGTCAAAATTACAATTAAAAAAATTATTTATCATCATCCTTAGTCATTAGGGAAATGCAAATCAAAACAACCCTGAGATTCCATCTCACACCAGTCAGGATGGCTAAGATCAAAAACACAGGAGACAGCAGTTGTTGGTGAGGATGTGGAGAAAGAGGAACACTCCTCCACTGCTGGTGGAATTGCAGGCTGGTACAACCACTCTGGAAAGCAGTCTGGCGGTTCCTCAGAAAACTGGGTATGACACTCCCGGAGGATCCGGCTATACCACTCCTGGGCATATACCCAGAGACTTTACCTGCATGCAATAAGGACACATGCTCCACTATGTTCATAGCAGCCTTATTTATAATAGCCAGAAGCTGGAAAGAACCCAGATGTCCCTCAACGGAGGAATGGATTCAGAAGATGTGGTATATCTACACAATGGAATACTACTCTGCAATTAAAAACAATGAATTCACAAAATTCCTAGGCAAATGGTCAGAACTTGAAAATATCATCCTTAGTGAGGTAACCCAATCACAAAAGAACACACATGGTATGCAGTCACTGATAAGGGGATATTGATCCAGAATCTCGGAATACCCTAGACACAATCCGCATATCAATAGATTTCTAAAAAGATGGAAGGAGAGACCCCTGGTCCTGGAAAGACTGGATGTAGGGGAACGCCAGGACAGAGTAACGAGAGGGGGTTGAATGGAGAAAAGAGGGAGGGAAGGGGGCTTATGGGACTTTCGGGGAGGGAGGAAACGGGAAAGGGGAAGTGATTTGGAATGTAAATTAAAAAAAATAAAATAAAAAAAAATTATTTATAAGTTGTTTATCACTTTCTATAGCACACTTTATATATATATATAAACAGTATATAAAATTAAATCATTTAAGGTGTTTTTTGTGTTTGATTTTTAAGCAAAAGGATCATTAGTTTATTGGTGACATGAAGGAACTTACAGATCTTTAGTAAAAATAATGGGAACAAATTAGTAATAGAACATTTTTTTCATTGGTTTCAGATTGCTTATATGATTTATGAAATTTTTAATTTTTTTTTAGTTTTTACCTATTCACTCTACATCCATCTCACTGCCCCACCCCTGCCACCCCCTCCCACAATCCTTCTTCTGATCCTCCCTCCCCTTTTCATGTGAGCAGGTATTGGCCTCCTGGGTATCTCCTTACCCCTGTACTTCAAGTCTCTGCCAGGTTAGGCACTTCCTCTCTCACTGAGGCCAGACAAGGCGGGTCAGCTAAAAGAGCATATCCCAAAGACAGGCAACAGCTTTTTGGATAGCCCTGTTCCTGTTATTCAGGACCCACACAAAGACCAAACTGCACAAAACTTACAAAAAATTCAAGAAGTTAGACAGCAACAACCCAAATAACCCAATTGAAAAATGGGGTACAGAGCTAAATGGAGAATTCTCAACAGAGGAATCTCAAATGGCCAAGAAACCTTAAAGAAATGTTCAAAGTTTTTAGTTATCAGGGAAATGCAAATCAAAACAACTCTGAGGTTCCATCTTACACCCATCAGAATGGTTAAGATAGCACATGCTGGCAAGGATGTGGAACAAGGGGAACACTTACTTATTCATTGCTGATGGGAGTGTAAATTTTTACAACCACTTTGGAAATCAATTTGGTGGTTTCTCAAAAAACTGGGAATAGTTCTACCTCAAGACCCAGCTATACCACCCCTGGACATATACCCAAAAGATGCTGCACCATCCCACAAAGACACTTGCAGCTTTATTCATAATAGCCAGAAACTGGAAACAACCTAGATGTCCCTCAAACTGAAGAACGGATTTTAAAAAATGTGGTACATCTACTCAGCTATGAAAAACAAAGACATCATGAATTTCGCAGACCAATGGATGGAACTTGAGAATATCATTCTGAGTGAGGTAACCCAGTCCCAGAAAGGCATGCATGGTATGTACTCATCTATAAGTGGTTATAGCCATAAAATACAGGTACCATGCTTCATTCCACAGACCCCAAAAAAGTTACACAAGAAGGAAGGCCCAAGCAAGGCTACTTGAATCTCACTTAGAAGGGGGAATAAAATAGTCATAAAAGGCACATAAAAGGAGGGAATTGGGTGGGAGAGGAGATGGGGAGGGAAATGGGGGTGTTAAGGATCAGGTGTGTGGAGGGATAGGAGAAATGGCCAGATGGCCATGAGAATGAATGGAAATCTGCAACTGATGGGAGTGGGGAGGTGGGGAGGTGGGGGCATCTCTGAGATGATACAGAGACCTGGGATAAGGGAGGCTCCCAAGAATCAATGAGATTGACCTTGGCTGTGACTCACAGCATTGGGGATATTGAATCTGAAGAGGCTACCTCCTATAGCCAGGCTATAGAGACACCAACCTAATCATGAAACTTTCAACCCAAAATTTATCCTGTCTACAAGAAATGCAGGGACAGGGGATGAAGCAGAGACTGAGGGAATGAATGGCCAATCAACAACAGGCCCAACTTGCAACCCATCCCAAGAACAAGCACCAATCAATCCCTGACATTAGTAATGATACCCTGTTATGCTTGCAGAATGGAGTTTAGCATGGCTGTCCTCTGAGATGCTCCATCTAGCAGCTGACTCAGAGGGATGGAGACACCCACAGCCAAACAGTGGATGGAGCTTGGGGATTCTTATGGAAAAATAGGAGGAAGAATTGTGGGCCCCAAATGGGATAGGATCTCCATAAGAAGACCAACAGAGTCAACTAACCTGGACCCTGGGGGCTCTCATAGTCTGAACTACCAAAGAGCATACATGGACTGCACGTAGGCCTCTCTACACATATATAGCAGATGTTTGTTTATTAAGACCAGGAAGCTCACCAAACCACAGCCTGTGGGGAAAGAGCCAGAACTTAGATCATCATAGGAGTGAATTCTTGTTCTACAGTATGTCCTCCATGACTGAGGTTTCTGTATCTGCATATGTGTATGGTACGTGTGCTGTGGTGGTAGTGGTGGTGTTGGTGTGTGTGTGTGTGTATGTGTGTGTGTGTGTGTGTGTGTGTGTGTGTGGTGTGGTCTGGTGTATGTGTGAAAGAGTGTGTGTGTATGTGTGTGTGTGGGGGGGGTGATGTTGGCTTTTCTACCTCAGCTTCTCATATTCTCCTTCAACCAGTCTAGTAAAGACTAAGAACTGTTGACAAAACATAGTTGTCTCCTCAAAGCGAGTAAGAAATAGCCTTTTCTCAAGCCAGACATGAGTGAATGTGCCAGAGGAACAGGGATTCAGGTAGTGCTGAAGGATGAGTTCCACTGTGGAAGTAGTTACCTGAGATTTTGTTTGTTACAGAGTAAAGGGAGTCAAAGAGAAAGGCACTTACCAGAATCATTGGTGGGGACCAAAGACAAGCTGGTTACATCCAAGCAGGGGATCATCTCCTACAGATTTCAGGTGTTTTTTGTGATATTCTTAGCTTTTAGTTTTGTGAAAGCTAGTGGACTGCTAAAAAAACATTTTTTTTTATTTTCTAAGTTTTTTTTTATTTACATTCCAAATGATTTCCCCTTTCCCGTTTCCTCCCTCCCCGAAAGTCCCATAAGCCCCCTTCCCTCCCTCTGTTCCCCATTCAACCCCCTCTCACTTCTCTGTCCTGGCATTCCCCTACATCCAGTTTTTTTTGATAATCACAAGATGGATAAAGCAGATATGGGTAGATAATGAATGGCTTTCAAAAAGCCTAAAAGTACCGCCAAGATACTTTGCCTCCAATCTACAATGTTCTAACTTTCAACAACCACAAAGTTTGACCTTGTACAATTTTTTTTTTTTTCGAGACAGGGTTTCTCTGTGTAGCCTTGGCTGTCCTGGAACTCACTTTGTAGACCAGGCTGGCCTCGAACTCAGAAATCCTCCTGCCTCTGCCTCCCAAGTGCTGGGATTAAAGGCGTGCGCCACCACCGCCCGGCTGACCTTGTACAATTTTTAACACAGGTGCAGATTTTCTTTTTCCTGGGCACTTCAGTTCATAGAAACGAGTATGACTTTAGGGCCCAACTAATTCTAACATCAACCACTGTGGTAGAATCCTATGGTCACTTGATCTTTGACAAAGGAGCTAAAACCATCCAGTGGAAAAAAGATAGCCTTTTCAACAAATGGTGGTGGCTCAGCTAGAGGTCAACATGCAGAAGAATGCAAATTGACCCATTCTTATCTCCTTGCACTAAGCTCAATTCTAAGTGGATCAAAGATCTCCACATAAAACCAGACACACTGAAACTAATAGAAGGGAAACTAGGGAAGAACCTTGAACATATGGGCACAGGGGAGAATTTCCTGAACAGAACTCCAATAGCTTATGCTCTAAGATCAGGAATAGACAAATGGGACCTCATTAAATTACAAAGTTTTTGCAAGGCAAAAGACACCGTCAAAAAGACAAAGCGGCAACCAACTAACTGGGAAATGATCTTTACCAACCTTACATCCGACAGAGGGCTAATATCCAAGATATACAAAGAACTCAAGAAGTTAAACTCCAGAGAGGCAAGTAACCCTATTAAAAAATGGGGTACAGAGCTACACAAAGAGTTCTCACCTGAAGAATATCTAATGACTGAGAAGCACCTAAAGAGATGTTCATCATCCTTAGTCATTAGGGAAATGCAAATCAAAACAACCCTGAGATTCCATCTCACACCAGTCAGGATGGCTAAGTTCAAAAACACAGGAGACAGCAGTTGTTGGCGAGGATGTGGAGAAAGAGGAACACTCCTCCACTGCTGGTGGAATTGCAGGCTGGTTCAACCACTCTAGAAAGCAGTCTGGCGGTTCCTCAGAAAACTGGGCATGACACTCCCGGAGGATCCGGCTATACCACTCCTGGGCATATACCCAGAGACTTTACCTGCATGCAATAAGGACACATGCTCCACTATATTCATAGCAGCCTTATTTATAATAGCCAGAAGCTGGAAAGAACCCAGATGTCCCTCAACGGAGGAATGGATTCAGAAGGTGTGGTATATTTACACAATGGAATACTACTCTGCAATTAAAAACAATGAATTCACGAAATTCCTAGGCAAATGGTCAGAACTTGAAAATATCATCCTTAGTGAGGTAACCCAATCACAAAAGAACACACATGGTATGCAGTCACTGATAAGGGGATATTGACCCAGAATCTCGGAATACCCTAGACACAATCCGCATATCAATAGATTTCTAAGAAGATGGAAGGAGAGACCCCTGGTCCTGGAAAGACTGGATGTAGGGGAACGCCAGGACAGAGAAACGAGAGGGGGTTGAATGGAGAAAAGAGGGAGGGAAGGGGGCTTATGGGACTTTCGGGGAGGGAGGAAACGGGAAAGGGGAAATGATTTGGAATGTAAATTAAAAAAATAAAATAAAATAAATAATAAGAAAATATGATAACCAAAAAAAAGAATGTATGTAAAATAAAAATGCTAACCAGTGGTGAAATATCTTCACCAGCAAGCATAACTATAATATTTTATTTCCTTTGAGCTTAATTCTTAACCAATTGGATGTTTTAATAAAAAAAATTTGAGGGAAAGAATTATATATCAAGATAGCCTGTAGGAAAAGATATTTAAAGGTGAATTAATGTGATTAATTTGATATATATTTGTTGATAAATTGATTTTTTTGAGACAGGGTCTTATATAGCCCAGGATAACTTTGAATTCTTTCTATAACTGAATATGACCTTGAACTTTTGATCCTCTTCTCTCTGCTGCTCAAGTGCTGGGATTATAGACATGTGCCAACACACCCAGCTGCTCCCCATTTAATATTCTCCTTTATAATAACCATTACAATCACCTGTGATTATTTTTTTCTGGCCAAATATCACTTTACCCTTCACAAAAGACAACAGTTAAAATTATATATCAATGGCTATAATAGGAGGTCATGAATAATGCTTAGTGCTTTTAATCTGGAGCCTATTTTACACACATAGAAGAACTTGTATTGAAGAAAAATAATATATAACATGTCTGTGTCCGTCCACATCTGCTGATCTATGCATATGAATATGCATAAATTTGATTAAATGTGTTCTAACTTATAGATATTGAAAAGAAAAATTAGAACCAAACAGACATGATATTAAAGTTAAGCTACTACAACCTATGAGGTTTTTATGTAAACTTTATTATCTGTTTATCTATCTATCTATCTATCTATCTATCTATCTATCTATCTATCTATCTATCTATCTATCTGATTGAATAAATATATAAAGAACTCCAACATATCATTTTCTAAAAGGCTGTATCTTCAAGTGAGGAAGAAGAAATATTTAATCTAATGTTATGCCATTTGTGGTATATTTAAGACTTAGTTCAGGGTGAAATTAAAGACACATGTTTTTTAATACAAGAAAGTCAAATTACTGCATTTTCACCTTTTTGTACTGAGTATACAATTTTATAAAATTTGACATCCACAGCTTAGATTAAATTTCTTAATGATACAGGCAGAGATGAGGCATTATAATTGAAACTTTCTCAAACACTATTCAGTACTCTAACTTAATATAATGAACACAGGGATGTAGCTAAGCCCCCTTATTGATAAATACGTGCCCATTTATCAGTATCAATTTCTCTGTGTAAGAATATCGACTTTCCTAATGCTGCAACCCTTTCATACAGTTCCTTATGGTGACCCTCAGCCATACAGTTATTTTGTTGCTACTTCATAACTGTAATTTTGCTACTGTTATAAATTGATGTACATATTGGATATGTAGGATATCTGATATGGACCCCTGTGAAAGGGTGGTTAGACAGTCCCCCCAAAGGGGGCAGGACTCACAGATTGAGAACAAATGCTCTACATCAATTTCCCAGGAATGACCCTATTCACATTTTGAGCCAAGTAATTACATGGCAGTATTATTTAGTGCTTTCCCTGGCTGTTCAGATTCTCACACTAGTAGTTACAGTTAAAAGTGTCTCCAGACATCGTCCAGTATTCCTTGGGGACAAAACTCTTCAGGATGTAAGCCATTGCAACAAAAGATAGGATACTGATCCCCAATTTCCAAGAGGGAAAATCAGCAAGTAAAGTTATCATTTTTACTAAGTTTCTTTTCTCCCTTCCAACGTGAGTCCAAGATGGCTGGTTCTTCAGAAGAGGCTCGGTGACATAACAAGGGATTCAGTCTTAGTAACCGTCAGAGGACTCTCTGTCATCAAGTTATCATCGTTATCAAGTTATATTTCAAATAAAAGTTTCAAGTCCAAGTTGAGAGGGGGGTTGTGGAAACAAATTCCTTCTGGTTACAGCTGAAACTTTTTCTTTCTCCTAGCAAAAGAGAGGTGGGGGGGCGTGGCTTTTCCTTGTGAAGTAACTATGCCTGGGTAGGGAGCCCAGCTGCAGTCTGCAGCACATAGTGGAGTTGGGAGGGTCTGAAGTGGAAGAAGTAGTTCACAGAAGAAAAAAAAAAGTCAACATCTGTCCATCATAGCAGCCTTGGCCAGATGATCATTTTTTCTGCTTCTGTAAGCACCAATAAGACAATGTCACTGAGCGGTGTCTTTTGTTGGCTGAAGCATTTCCCACCACTGCGGCTACCTCTGATATGCTAATAGAGAAACTGGAGGTTTTGTGTGCCTGAAAAGGCTTTCAGACCCAATCAGTGGGTCAACAATCCCAACTCTGTGAGAGACCAGGCCTGCTGTGGGAGAGGGTCTTCTTTCCCCTGGTGCCTCCTCACACCTTTTCTAGGGGTGTGTGGGTGGCCAAAGAAAGGCGATTAACCATCTGTCCTTTAGAGCAATGCACAGAACCTAAAACACAATAAACCCGCACCTTGAAAACTGCCAGGAGCCTTCTGAGTGTCTAGTTCACTCTGGAGAGTAGGCCATAAACTGAAGGTCTGAAAGGTTCACTGGTTTGTAGGGGAGCGTTAATGAAAGCAATCTGTGCCATTTTCTGACTCCATACTGCCTAGTTCTCCATGTAAATCTCTACAAGGTCACTGTCAAGGTTTAAAAATAACTTAATAGATGTTCCTACTCATAAGGCCACAGAATTATAAAATGTTAACCGGCAAAACTTTTCTTATTTGTGACAGCTATTGGCTTATTCAGGATTTTTTTATTCTGTGGATCTAAAGCAATTGAAAAAATTCTTTGCCTCTAGAATTTGCCCTGTTTTTTTTTTTAAAGCATTTAATGATTATTATGTAGTTATCTAATAACTCCAATGTTTGCTTACATCCAAATAAATTCATGCTCAGAAAATGTTTCCCCCCTTTAGATTCCTTGCCAGCCTCTCTGCTGATAATGTTAAGCATTGCACAAACTGCACTTTTTCTCCATTAAGTTCTGAACTTCCCAAGGCTTATTTATGAGTCGAAGCTTTACTGTGCTGCCAGACACCCTGACAGGCCAAGAAGACTCAAAGAAGAATGAAATACAGTTTCAGACTTCAACAAACATATAGTCCCTTTTGGGAGACAGTGTGTAATAAAATGTGGTAGGGATACAATGAAGGGAAGGTGAAAACCAACCAGGAAAGTCAAGGAGGCCTTCTCAGAGGAGGGGGATAAGCTGACTTTCAATATTGCTTAACATACAGTGAGGCAAAGAGACATTAAATGGAATCCTAAGCAGCAAATATGTTGGCCAGGAAAGGTTAACCATTGTGAGATTCTATGGCCAATAATAACAACGATTTGTTTTTTTGCTCTTGTCACAATCCCATCCAAGTTGGAAGTGGCTGGCAGGAAGTGGAATAATGCACTCAGTGTGGCCTTTCAGGCTCCTCCCTTAATGCTCCAGTATGACCAAAGTTTTTTAGCCCTCCCCTGCCCCTGCCCCCGTAGGAGCCCTTATCTTCTTTCCCAAATTGCTGACACCAGGCATGTCTTCAACAAAATCAACTCAGTTCCTACTCTCATGGAACAAAGGCAAAATATAAGAAAAACAAGGCTCACTTAGATAGAATAGTCAGGGAAAATGTCTCTGGAGAGAGGACAATTGAAGCTGGCATGCTAAAAACAAGGCCAGGATAGCCATAAGAATGTCAGGGAAGGAGGCACATTTTTCATTATGGCGATCAGTTAGAGCCAAGAGCAGAACGGAATGTGACATGACTGAGTGTGATTGCAGTGTCCGATGAGTGACTGGATGAAACCTCAGAGGGGAATAGAAGCTAGCTTTGGAAGGACATTAAAGCTAGACTAAAGAAGGATGCTTTATTTTTCATCCAAGTACAAGAAGTCATCAGATTGATTTGAGTCTTGAGCTAACACGATATGATTTATAGTTTCCAAAACATTTTATGCAATAGCAGAGAAGGTTAGAATAAGCACTTGTAGTAGCCCTGGGTGACAAACAGTGGTGACACAGGTGGACATAGAGACAAATGGACAGATTTGAGAAAGGCTTTGGAGATTGAATTCACTGGACTTGCTGTTCGAGTCGGACTCTGTGTAGAAAAAGCAAAGCAGAAATGACTTGAGAGGGCATAGCTCAGTTACAGAGTACTTACCTGGTGTACACAATCCTTAATACTGCAGCAAATCAAGATCATGTTATAAAAATTAGAGCTTGTACAGTGAGTGGGTGACATCATTCACTGAGTTATGAGGCTTAGTTGAGAAATCCTAGTTAATAAATAAAAGAGAACTCTTTGGATCATGTTGAGATCATAGTGACCATAAGCCTCCAACTAGGGATGTCTCCTGGGCCATTGTGTTGCCAACCTAGAATTCTGGTAGTGAACAGAATGAGATGGATTTGCCTTGTTGAGTTTGCAGAGAAGAGAGAAGGCCAGAGTAATTTCCTACAGCCTTCTGCAACAGAAGTCCAGGCAAGGTAGAAGCAAGATGAGACTGTGATGTGACAGGGAATCCCTAGTGGGATGGTAAGAAGAGTGGGAGAAGGCTAGAGTTTAGACAATGTAAAAATTGTGCTTCAGTATGTCTTTATTCTCTATGTCCCACAGCCTCAGAAAAAATTCATTTGTTTTTTGATTGCTGGGTTTTTTTTTTTGTTTTTTGTTTTTGTTTTTGTTTTTGTTTTGAGATAGGGCCTTTGAATAGCAAGGGCTAGTCTAGGAGGTACAGAGGTCTTCAGGCTCATAGATAAGCACTAGGAGAACCTGGAATGTTAAACACAAGGCGTTGTCCCTTCAAAGGAAGGGATGCCTTACTGTTGTCTGCCCAGAAGGCTGGGAGTTGCTGTGGTTAATAGCCTGGTGACCTCTGTGCTATCTACAAAGCCAAGATCCTCCCACAGACCCTTATCATGAGCGTGTTTTTCTCAGTCAATCTGTAGAATCTATCTTTATGGAAGGTGTCGTAGTTCATTTATAGAACCCATTTTTATGGAAGGCGTCACGTGTATGTTACAAAGAGTTTTAATGTAGTCTCATCTGATCTTTATTTAGATTTCTTTGCTCCTCTAGATTGATGTGTGCTTTGTTTTTATACACAGAATTAAGTTAATTGGTACCAGAAAAGTTTTCACTAAGTTGGGCTTAAATATGCTCAAAATAAAATACTCGGGGTCAGACTCCTGAAGTTTGAGCAACACCAGCGACTGAGTCATGTTGAACCAAACTACTTCCTTGCCTTCCTCAGAGTGCTATTCTGCTGGCTATAGTGGTCCCAGAGAGCCCCTCATTGTACAAACTTGCTATGTAGCTGTAGGTGACTCTGAACATCTGATCCTCTTACTTCTACCTCCCAAGTGCTGGGATTTACAGGCCTGGGCCACAATGACCAGTTTTATAAAATATTTTAAATATGACTTCCGTTGTAAGCACATCTGATAAAATGAATGAGTTCACTAACAGAATGTATTCACTAACCATAACCTCAAAATACCTTTTTGGACACAGTTATTGTCTAGCAAAGGAGTGCAGAATAGGGTGGGCATTATGGAGTGAATTCTTAAGCGACCCTTTCAATGTGGAGCCATTTTTAAAAAGATGAGTACTTTGAAGTCCAAAGAAAGGAAAGAAGGAAGGAAGGAAGAAGAGAAGGGAGGGAGGGAGGAAGGGAGGGAGGGAGGAAGAAAAAGACATGTAGCTTCAAGTTCAAAGATCCAAATTCCTATCTGTGTACTAGCAATTGTATGACTCTAGATGTGTTTGAGAACTTTGAGTTTCAGTATTTTTCTCCATATAATGGACTAAATATCGCTATACATTCTTATTCTTAATGCTCTGAGCAGACACAACCTTTCTGCACCGTAATACAACCTTTTCCTTTCCCAATGGACTTTGGTAATACAAAGAAGAATAAAACCTATCCTTGACTTTGAAGAACTCTGAGATACACCGATATGGAAACAACTACTTGTAGTAAGACTTAACTAGTATAGGATAGGCATTCAAGTATGTGGGGCAGCAGTGAATGCAGTGATTGTTTGGGATCCAGAGAGCTGGAGTGGGAGGAGTTTGGAAAGACCTTTGAATTGAATCTGGAGTTCAAGTATGAGTCTGCCAAGTGAAAGGGTTAGAGAAAGGGCACCAATGGCAAAGAAAACATGTTCCAAGATTCAAGGCAACGCTGGTCTCTCCTATAGTGGCACAGGCTATATGAAGGAGACTGGGGAATAGAAAAGAGTTTAGAGCAGGCAGCTGGAGTTAAGTATCTTTTTTTGTAAATTTAAATTTTTAAATTTTATATGTACGTGTGTTTTGTCTAAATGTATGTCTATGCTGTATTCGTGCCCATGGAAGTCAGAAGAGGGCATCAGACCCCATAGAGCTGGAGTTCCAGTTGTGAACCATCTGATGTACATGCTGGAAACAAAATTCATGTTCCCTTGAAGAACAGAAAGCACTCTTAATCACTGAACCAAGCCCCCAGCCCTGAGCCCAGCTTCTAAAATTGTGGGTCTGGAACCTACATGGAATCTTTTAACTGAATGTGGAAGTTTAGAAAAAATTGGCAATAGTAAAAGGTTTCTGAGTGTGCAGTGACCAAAATTAATCCAAAATCAAATGCGTGATGAATCCAAGATCTCCCTGGCAGCATTTACCCATGTTGCATACTGGAACTTCATTATAGCCTTGGTCTGACCACATAACTGACACACCTTGCACTGCACATATCTTCATGCCAACAATGCACTGGTGACAATGTTGCTTGGAACACATTAACTGAGTCCACATGACTGTCTGCTAGGAATTGTAGTGTTTTTACTGTACATACTAAGTTTTCTTCTCTTATGAAAACATGTTGCTTAATTATGGAAAACAATGATTTTCAATGTTTTTCCTACTGTCATTCCTCAGCATATTAATATCAAATGAATTTATTTCTGGATGGTATTGCATTAGAATATTTAACAGTAAAAATTGCTATTTGAGGTAATTGAGTTTTATAAAATAAAACAACAACAAATGTTCAATGAATTTTGGCTTGTGCTTAGGACAGAATTGGTAAAATGACCCTAAAGATGCTTCGGAAATTTTGTGCTGCATATTTTTATGGCATTCTCAGTTCTAATGATTGTAAAATCAAAATGTCAACAAACTCTAAAAAACATTGAAGATCTGTGTCCTGGGATAGCAAATATTCTGGCAAAACTCAATTCCTTATGTAAAAAATAAACAAGTATATCTATCTCATTAGTATGTAAATTTACTTTTTAACAATCAAACAACTGTTTCAAAATAAGCTTCATGATTTAGCATCAGTAAGTGTTTGATCTATATACCTGTTTTATATGCCTATATCCCCACCCAAAGCCACATAAACTTTTTTTTTAGTCAAAAAGCAGATGTGAGTGGAAAAGGTTTAAGAAGCCTTGGTCTAAAGTACTATATGTTTTCTTTCATCTGTGAAGCATATACATGCACACACATACACACATACACCACACACGCGCGCGCACACACACACACACACACACGCTTGTGCAAGCACACACATGCACATGTATACATATATGCACATACACAAGTGAGCATCCTCACACAAATTATGCAGATCAAGAGGTTCAAATCTTCACATTCACTTTATGAACATTCATGAAACTGCCCAAGTGATCAAGGATATACATATCTGAAAAGCCACCAAGTAACTGAAAGATGTCATCTTAAAGAAGCCATGTAGACCATTCTCACATTACAATACTAAAGTTGGTTTGGCCAAACAGTGGGAGTGGACACAGGGCCAAAGAGTGCCGAATTTTATCACGTGTTCAAAACTATAGACAACATTGATATAGATTCTCTAGTCATTGAACACATCCAGGTGACTGCATCACCCAAGATCAGTCACTTTTGAAGAGTTCAGGGTCATATTAACCTATGCATGAGATGCCCCCGCTTCACTGAGATGTTCCTCTCCAAAGTGGAACAAATTGTTCCTAAGTCAGAAGAGAAAGTAGTCTAAAAGAAAAGGGCATCCCAGAAGAAACAAAAAGCTATGACAAAAGGAATAAATTCAGCATAAAATCTAGGCAAATAAAATTTTAAAATAAAATAATATATGTCACTCTCTATATATTTGTGTGTGGGGGGGTCACAACTCTTGAAGAGGATATATGATAAAGGACAAAGATATAGGGTCATGGAATACATGTGATCAGAACGCAGAGGGAGCACAAACGAGGCGGGGGGGAGGGGTGAAGAAAAGGAACCAGCTTGAGAGAGTGGAAATTATATCAAGGGAGGAAAATGTCGGAAAATCACTGTTTTAAAGAATTGGTTCTCAGCCCTCAATGTCCATTTGAGTCACTTGGGAAAAGAAATCCAATATCCTAGTTCTCCCTCAGGCCCACTAAATCAGGAACTGTGAACATGGAGCCCCAAACATACATCATGTGTTTTCCAGATGCTCCCCAGAAGATTCTAGTATGTAACCTGAGTTGAGAATTGCAGGTATAGGAGATGCTGTCTACGACATCCCACTCCTTAGCCCTGAGATCTCTGACTTTTATAATATACATGTATCTATTGTGGAGCTCCCCCACTTTAACTGTACACTCATTTTTTGCTTCATGTGGTTATCAGTGATACTCTTTGAACTTGGCCAACAGAGATAGGTTTGAGCTTTGCCTTAAGTGCAAGGGGAACCAGATGGTTTCTTGGGAAAAACATGTCTTGGAGAGCTTCATATTGGTCAGGAGAAACACAAGGTACAAATGGTTAGCTGGAGAGCTAGTTGAGGGAGATAATGCCTAACTTGTAGCTCTTTGTGGGCTGTATTCATAGTACATGGGATTATGCAGGAGCAGGAAAGGCCAGCCTTATATTGTCTGTTCAGCTTAATGAAATAGAAAAGAATGTTTGCTTTGCATTTTGCTTTTCTTTTACTGTGACAATGCACATTTTGAAATCATGGTGTTAATTTATTAAAATTACATTGGATAAGATGTTTATACAGAGAAAAATCATATTTTGTGTGTGTGTGTGTGTGTGTGTGTGTGTGTGTGTGTGTGTGTGAGTGATCAAAACAAACTGTGTTTTTCTTTAAGTAACCTAAGATATCAAAGGGCATGTTACTTGCCCTTGCTTTTTTTTTTGTTTGTTTGTTTTTGTTTTTTGTTTTTTGTTTTTTTAAGGCTGACAGCCTGGAATCAGTGGCAGAGGTAGGGGTGGGATGAGAGAAATCTGGAGAGTCTGTCCTCTGCATATTCTGTGTTTAGTTATGTCCTATCAATCCATGGTTCAGAAATTTGTGACTGTCCCTGGAGACCTTCAAAACAGAACCAGTCAGCACCTGTGGCTTTGTTCACCATTGGGTACTAACACCATTTGGTGCTGATAACAAAAAATGTTGCACAGCATTGTCTTCTTGGCAAATTGTCTCCCAGTTCAGAAATTCTATTGTCTTAGCCATAAACAATAGTCCTAGGAAACTATTGGGTGGTCTTCAGGGTGTGAAACAAGAAAGAAGGAGGCTTGTGATATGGACTGAGGTCTGATTCCCTATTTGAGGATTCTTGACTGCTGCACAGGAAACAGGGAGAAAGGAGATACCATAGTATTCTTAGAGATCTGGCTTACCTGGAGGCACTACACTGTGATTTTTAAAACTGGGAATGCAAGAGATGGACTGAAGGTCTGTTTGGAGAGAGAATCCTGGCTCACTAGAAGCAGGTGATGAAATGGAAAGGATGCGTGCATGGAAGATCAGCACACTAGACAGCTCTGAGGTTGTTGGGTCTTAGGGCCATATGGTTAGATGGGCAATGTTGTAGGAGAAACTTAGGAAGTAGGAAAAGGAACTGAACTCCTTCTCTCCCTCCCTCTCCCTCCCTCCTTCCTTCCTTCCCCTTGCCCCCTTTCCCACTGGGTGTGTATGTGTATGTGTGTTTATTTTTGTTTTTCATATGCCTTGTGTAAAACTGTCCACCAAGAGTGGTCTAATTACCCAGTAGGTGACAGAGTCTAAGAGTCTTAAGTTCCAAAGAGTGGGTTTGGGGAAGGGGAAACTGGTCAGAAAAGAGATACTATCTGATAATATCTGAAGGCATGAGGTGGTACCTGCAAGTAGAAAATAATCAAGTGCTTCATAGTCTTGGCAGTTCTGTAAGCTCTCTCTGCAGATATATATATATTAAACCTAAGTAAAAATCAAAACACACCAGTTATGTAAAGCTTAAGGAAGGTTAACTCACCAGTGAAAGATAGCAGATGAGCTGCTCATATGCACCCTGAGATGATGGAGTGTTTGATTCCTTTGTTTTGAAAGATGAAGAAATGTGTATTGGAAAGTGTATTTTTAAATCACCACTCCTCTACAAGTCCATGATTATTCCCCAAAGAAGGAAACAACAACCAACCAATGTTCTGTGCTACCAAATCATAGGTGAATTTTTTGGATGGTTCTATAGGTCAGGGGAACAAGAAAGTATCTTAGCATATGGAAGAAGGTAGGGTAAGGGATGGATGTGAGAATCCATTATTTCCTAGTGAGAAGCCCTAAACTAATCACAGCATTTATTAAGCACAGTACAGCACACAATACAAACACTTTGAACTTCAGGTAATATGGGTGAAGAAACTAAAAGCTCATGATGAGAAGAGTAAAGGATGGAGTTGGTCAAAATCCTGGTCATTTGATTCTTAAGTATGAACTTTAACCAAGAATGGTACATTGGCAGTGCGACACCAAGGAACAGAATACCCTTGAGTTGACCTATCCTGCAGACTATTGGGAAGGAAATCTGGGTGGCTTAAGGTGCTTACTGGCACGAAGCTTTTGAAAGTGAACATTTTCTCATCTGGTCAGACTTATGATGCACATGGACTGAATATTGACCTTGTTACTAATTTGCCTTCTACTAGCTTCTTTTCTGCTGGGTCTTATCTTGACTTGTCTGATAAAGTACAGAAAATTATTTCTAGTGCAATAGAAGGAAAATGAGGGATTAACCAGATTGTCTGCTCCTTTGAGCATTTGTAGATCTACAAATTTTAAACAGAAGCACACGCCTGAAGTTCTGAAAGCAGTTCAGAACAGCAAGTCCCAGACACAGATTCCTGTAGAGAGAGAAAGTCAAGTTCCTGTCCTGGTTCTTGAACAGGGAGAGGAGCTGGTTGTTCAGGGAACTGTTGTGCATTTGCTCTCACTCTCTTTCTCTCTTTTTCTCTTTCTCTCTTTCTCTCTGTCTCTCTGTCTGTCTCTCTCTCTCTCATTCCCTGTTTATTTTAAAATTATTTTACCACATCATATTTTATTTTATTGTACTATGTGTATGCTTACACTGGAAATCAGTTTTCTCCTTTTACCATGTGGCACGCTGGGTACCATGTAGAACTCTGGTCAAGCAACTCTACCTGAGGAACAGTAAGGTTGGTCTCTGTTTCACATGAAGCCCCAAAGCTATGAAAGCTGTGGGCCACAGTTTTGAGTGACAAGTTCTGGTGGATGTAGTAATAGCTTAGAAATTTCCATTAGTATGTTCCTTGAGCTATCAAACCTAGTCTACACATAACATTTGCTACTAATATAAATGTGATTTTAGAAATGTGTAACAAATCATTTCTGTAGACTTCAAGTGAAGTTATAAAGTTCCACAAATTGCCTGTTTCACTGCCACTAAAATTTTATTTATAAAATCTCAATGTGTGAAAAAGAAAAAGACAGCAGAGTGTCTTTCTCCACTACACTCCAAATGGTTTGTTTGAATTTGATACTACAGTCACCATTTTATCCTGTGTGTCCTTGGCACTCTTAGAACTAGAACTTTTTTATTTGTTTTTCAAGACAGGATTTCTCTGTCCAGTCCTGGCTGTTCTGGAACTCTCTCTGTAGACCATGCTGGCCTAAAACTCACAGAGATCTGCCTACCTTTGCCTCCCAAGTGTTGGGATTAAAGACATGTGCCCCAACCACCTGGCCATTAGAACGTTTTTTTTCAGTGCCCTTTTCTGACTATGTGATGGAGACTCCACCTGATGTCCAGCAGCATGACTTGTTCTTGTGCTTGCTTCTGCTCATTCGTTGAGTGGACTATAAACATTGTGAATATTTTCATTTCCTCCCTAGAAATGGTAAACTTTCTGTTCCCAAGCTAAAAATAAATTATCTTTGATTTCCCAACAGCATTAACCTTTCTGCATGGAATGGCCATTTACCATCTCCCTACCTCAAGGTACTTCTCTACCCACTAGGAACTAGAATTTAAGTTCAATAGCCTTTTTCTCATAGCTGGATATTGATGAATTTAAGGGCCTACTATGATGCCAGAGATCTAAGTGTAGAGTTACCCTAGTGATCATCTTTTGGTTCATAGTAAATTACCCAAAATTGCATCAACACTGACTATCTCAAAAAAAGTCTGGAGATGGCTTTGTTGGGCCCTCAGGTTCAGCAGCAGTCATAGGCTACAGTAAAATCCTCCAGCATGGGCAACTGTCTCCTCAAGGCTGAAGTGGATGTGGTACCATTTCCAAGCTCACTGGTGTAGCTGTCTTTAGAAGACACTGTAGGGATTTGCAGCCCATTGTTCTCACTCTATTTCCCAACAGCAAACCATGACAGCCAGCCCTCACTCAAGGGAGGACATGATATGGTAGGGACCATGGAAGTCCTTTTAGAAATTTCCAAGCAGAAGAATATATTGTAATGTAGCATAAAATTATGAAACCCGCATGGAGTTAAGCAGTCAAGCACTGCTCCTGGCTGTTTTATTCCCAAAAATCAAATCTATACAGAACATCAGTGAAGTCTTGGCTGAATCTGTATATACAACATAAAGGTCCAGCCAACCAAATTGCTTAAGCTAACAAGCATTTTCTTAGATTTCAAAATGAAAAAGCTGGGTGTCTGGTGGCATATACCCACAATCCTAATGTTCAAAAGAGTGAGGTAGGAGGATTGTAAGTTTTAAATCAATCTGGGGCACCCAGGGAGACATTATCAAAAGAAACCTAAAACTTCACATGGTGCCTTTATGAGACATCAATAAAAAATAACTTTATGTCCTACATTCAGCAAAAACTAGTATTAATGCTACACAGGTTTTTACTGTGTGAGAACACAATGGATTTATTTTTCTTTTAGATTTATGCACCATTCTTTGCATAATTAAATGACATGTGACCTTAACTCAATTACTACATACGAATTACTATTACAGATACTATTTATTTAAAACAACCATTTCTAACACCCACCAGGTCCAGTGACTCCTTTTAAAGGGATCATTGAGTTCATGTTGCTTTCCTAGGTACATACATCACTGTTCTTGATTTCTTTTTTCTGGGATGAAGGACTGACCTAGTTTCTTTCTTCCACAAATTCTACTAAAACTGAGGCTCCTTAATGCTTCAACTAGAATCTGCCTCATCTCACTTAGGTCAATAAAGGTTCATCAGCAGGTTGGATTTCTTCCTCAGGAGACATAGTAATGTCTAGAGACTTTATGAGTCTGTCTCTGTCTCTGTCTCTGTCTCTCTCGCTCTCTCTGTCTCTCTTTGTGTGTTTGTGTGTGTGTTGTATGTGTGTGATGAATGTGTGTGGATGTATGAATGATTCTGCCCATAGAGGCCAGAGGACATCATCAGATGTCCTGCTTTATGAACCTCTACCTTATTCTCTTGAGACAGAATCTCCCTCAACTTGGAGCTTGCCTGGCAGCCAGCAAGTCTCAGTAATTGTCCTGTCTTTGCCCTCTCACCTCAGGGCTGTAATGGTAAGCATATACGACCATGCATGGCTTTTTCATGTTCTTTAAGAATGTGAACACAGCTTCTCATGTTTGTGATGCAAGTATATAGCCAAAGATGACTTTGTATTCCTGATCTTCCAACCCCATGCCCACTTGCTGTTGCAAGAAGACTTTAAAAAATCATTGTTTTTATTTTTGAGATTATAATATAATTACAAACTTTCCCCCTTTTCCTTCAGCCAAACCATCCCATATACCTCACTACACTATCCTTCAAATTTAAAATATATGGCCACTTTTTTCAATAATTTCTATTGCATTCACATATGTGGGTATATATGCATATATATTCCTAAATATAATCTGTTCAGTCTTTATAGTGTTACTCGTATGCATGTTTCTATGGCTAATCATTTGGCACTGGAGAGGAGAGCCAATTGTATGCGTCCCTGGGGAAGACCACCTCTCCCACTTCCAGATTTCCTTAGTTGTCTATAGTTCTTTATATAGGATTTAGACCTCATGGGTTTTTCTCCATCCAGTATTCTATGTTCATTGTTTTATCCTTGTTTAGACCATGTTTGGGCAGTTATATTGGTGAGAGTTTATGGGTGTAGATATTGTTATTACTAGGACATACAATCTCACAGCAAACTTCCTTATCCTCTGGCTCTTACAATCTTTCTGCCCTCCTCTTCCATAATGTTCCCTGAGCCTTAGTTGTACAAATATTTTGTAGCTGTATCCAATTGGGACTTGGATCTACAACTCTGCATTTTGATACTGGTTGTGGTTTTCTATAGTGGTCTCCATCTGTTTCAAAGAAAATGTTCCTTGATGAGGGAGGAGAGGTGAGGACTATACTTCTCTGTGGGGATAAGGACAAATGTTTATAAATTATTGCTGGGGATTGACTTTGAGTTTCTATTGTTATAAAGAGACACCACGACCACAGCAAACCTTACAAAAGACAACATTTAATTGGGACTGGCTTACAGGTTTAGAGGTTAAGTCCATTATCCCATTATCGTCATGTCAGGAAGCATGGCAGCATTGAAGGAAGGCATAGTACTGAAGAAGAGGCCAAGAATTTTATATTTGGAGTGACAGGGAGTAGGAAGAAAGAACCACTGGGCCTGATTTGAGTATCTGAAACTTCAAGCTTACCCCAAATGATACATTTCCTCCAACAAAGCCACGTGTATTCCAACAAGGCCATAGATCCTAATTCTTTCAAACAGTGCCACTCCCTGTGAGCCTATGGGGGGCATTTTCTTTCAAATCATCACAGAGATTGTGCTGGATGAGCAAAGTAATGGTTGTAGATTCTCCTCCATGACTTCACTAGCATTGAGTAGTTAGGTTTCTCATACCAGGCACACTTTTCCTCTTGTTAAGCGGATCTTAAGGACAATTAGAGAGCTGTTGTTTACCACAAAGTTATGTATGTTGCTGTTGCCCCCTTAGGGTTTGCATGCTATTCTGGCCATTGATGTGGTTCATAGAGGTCATAGATTAGTACGACTGTTGGTTGCCTCCCTCCTTTGGAAGTTTGCATGATGACTTGAAATCTAGTCCTCTGGGAGGAGGCTTTCGGGTCAATTTGAACTTTTGACTTTGTTTATGAAGTACATAGTGTCTTCAGCAATAGGGACTTGTCTTGAAGGTGGAGAGTTCATAAGATCCCAATGTGAAGCTTGTTCTCTTAGGCAAAATTCAGGGGAAGGTCATCAGTCATCAAAAGGTGGCACAGATGACTAGGAAAAATGGTAAGTAAATGCAGCGTGTTGTCCTGAATGGGATTCTAAAATGAACAACAAAGAAAAGAACATTAGTGGGAAAACTGATGGAATCCAAATAAAGTCTGGGATTTAGTCCATTGTAATGCAGCAATGTCAGTTTCTAAATGTTGACAAATGAGCCTCAAGTCACGTAGATATGAACTATGGTGAAACTGGGCGAGGGGTTAAAAAAATAAACAAAAGAGGGAAATTTGAAAAATTTTCGTATTGTGAAGAAACCCTTCAAACAGTATAAGGATGTGGGTTTTGTTTTGTTTTGTGAAGGGATATGATGCCAAGACTACTTCTGTTTCCTCTCCAGTCCAGAAGCCCTCTCTTAGGTCAAGACAGTGTGACAAACATTTGGTGAGAGTGAACCTCTCTGGCCAGTCTTCCCACAATGGTTTGAAACAGATGTTTCCCACATACCCATATTGAGACAGCATCAGTTCATATACATATAAACCTCACAGTCACTCTCATATGTATTATTTAAGTTCCTTCCAAAGTGTCATCTTTCATTAAAGCAAGAGTCTTCTAGTCAAAAACATATGAAGTCTCAGACACAGCAGCTTCACAGAAGTGCGTATTTATAGCAGAAAACCTGAGCAAGATCCCTAGAAGAAAGATGTGAGCTTCATTTCAGAACATCTTCAGTGAGCAAATGCCACTATTCTTGAATGTGATCTTGTTTTTCTGTTACTGCTGGAAAGCATGCTGCTGAAGGAGCAGATGCTGATGGAATTAGTAAACTCATTGCAGAATAACTATAATGAACCTATATCCCTCATGACCTTCAGATTGTCAAAGAATGTATTCCATGTGACATCTACTAATTGTGACATTTTCCTATAGCTGGCATAAATTGGAGAAGTTGGGGAGGACTTCCAGCAAGCATGTCACTCAGATAATCCTTCAGGGTTTTCCCCAGGGTATTTTTCTAAAGTAATGTGAGTGTAGTTTGTCGTATGGCTCTGCAAGATAATATGGAATCTTGTACTTGCTTCATGCATCAGGTGTTTGCTCTCTTCAAAAACTACCTGTCACAAGATTTCCAAAATGGGTGATCCAATTCTCACTCAAGGTTGTGGCTGCTTTAAGAATCAATTTTCTTTTTACCACTATTAGACTACTACTTAAAAAGGAAACATGAAATAGAGCCACACGGTGAGTATTAACCTTGCATGACAAAAGGAATAACCTTCTATAAATAGGTTAGCTAGTTAGCTAAAAAAAAAAATCCATAAATGAACTTTTTTGGTAGAGACCACACAAATAAGAAATTAATTTTTTGCTCTCTGATACATTATCAAATGGTAAGAATAATGTGCTTTCTCTTCTTTTTCTTTCCTATAGATCATGCTCTTGATGCTCTCTGAATATGATTCTAATTCTCTACCTGCTTGTTCCTACTAGGAAGACCAGTGAGGATGTGTTTCAAACTGCTGAACATGGAAGAATTGATTTCCATTTTATAGCTCTGTGATGTGTCTGGGGCCATATAAAACATAGTCAATAAATTACAGAGCTGATACCCTGATTTCCTTAGGGAGTTCCAGAACACTCTCCTTCTTGCAGTTTCAGCATTTGGCATCATATATCTCAGAGACTGGGAGAATTGGTACTGTCTTGATAATAATGCTTCAAAATGAGCAGTTAATGGTAGTTTCAATTAGACAAAAGTGGCTTAGAAAATGATACGTCAGCATATGACACTTTGGCTTCCTGAGGAGGATTGGAGACTGGGGGAGATTGAAAAGTCTCAGAAGAAAAAACAAAAAACAACAACAACAAAACCCCTGACACCTTCCTACAGTCCTCCAGCTTTGCATCTTTTTATCCCCAAAAATTGAGTTAGAAATATGTATTCTGTTTCATAGAGGTGGTTCAAACTAGAACTCTCTCCTCTGAGAAAGCCCTTTCCCTTCTCCATTTTAGAGTATTTTATTCCTACAGAATGCTACAGAACAGCTTAAGAATAACCTGAACAGACAGGCCTTGATAGATGTCTCCACTCAGTTCACTCAGCCCACTGTCCTTATATAAAGACCATCTATCCAACCATATTTCCACACAATTCTTCATTCCTTACTAATCCCAACCATTAAAAACAGTCAGTTTTCCATCAGTCTAATGGTCTTCATTTTTGAGATGCTTTTGTCACATAAAACTTGGAACTTGGATTAAATACATTTTTGTTTCTCTTGTTAAGTGTTTTTTTTCTTGAGATTTTCAGCTCCTATAATGTCAATGATACTCTAATCCCGAGTTTCTCTCTCTCTTTTTTTTTTTCTTTTTTTCTGAGATAGGGTTTCTCTGTGTAGCCCTGGCTGACCCGGAACTCACTCTGTAGACCAGGCTGGCCTCGAACTCAGAAATCCACCTGCCTCTGCCTCCCAAGTACTGGGATTAAAGGCGTGCGCCACCGCTGCCCGGCTAATCCTGAGTTTCTCAACCTCACCCTATTGACATCTTATGCTAACACAAGAATTCCTGGTGGGTTGAGTCTCTAGCCTTTGCCCACTACATAGATGCCACTGGCTTTGTTCAAATCTTAACATCCAAGTAATCTCTAGACATTGCTGAATGTCCCCTGGGAACCACAAAATACTCCCATTTGAGAACCACATTTGAAACAAACAAACAAACTGAGCAAAAGCAGACAAGGTGAGTGTGGTAGCTTATGCCTTTACTCCCAGCGCTTGGGAGGCAGAGGCAGGCAGATCTCTGTGAGTTCCAGGACAGCCTGGTCTACAGAGTGAGTTCCAGGACAGCTAGGACTAGGGAAAGAAAGCCTATCTTAAAACAAGACAAAACAAAATAAGACAACACAACATAACAAAAACAAAACCAGACAAGACTGAATCATGAATGTGATTTTGTTATAGTGTGTGTGTGTGTGTGTGTGTGTGTGTGTGTGTCTTGTTCATGATTTTGAAAAGTTTATACATTGAAATAGTTAACATAGAGCATCTAGGAAAGAGGACAAAATGACAAAACAAACAGAATGATGCTTCAGATGGAAAGGCTTTAGAAGACCTACTCTGTGCAATGTAAACAAGATGCCCCAACCTCAGCAAGTAAGACAAACACATGGGATTTCTGTATTTGATGCATGGAGATGGATACACACTTTGTGAGGCTTCACAATGACTGTGGATTCCTCAGAGAAAGATGTAATGATTTGAACTGTAGGTCCCAACACACCAGAGCAAATATGACTGAGAGTCAATAAATTCAAGCCAAGACCAGAAGGCTTGGCTAGTCAAGCACTCGTTTCTTGGCTGGAAACTTTTCTTTAAAAATGTAAGTTGTAATTCACATAATAAAGAGTCCAGCTTTTAAGGATTGTGTATATGTGTGTTCATGCGTTTGCAGGTGCATGTGTGTGCAAATACTTGTGTGTGCTTGTGAATGTCTGGGCCAGAGGGTGATCTTGGATGATGTTCCTTCCTGGGTGCCCTCCTCCTCAGCACTAGCACGACAAGCATGCACCCCCCCACACCCAGCCTTTTCACATGGATTCTCTGGCTCAAACTCAAGTCCTTGTGCTTGGAGAATAAGCATTGTACTGTCTGAGCTAACTCCTAGCCCTAACTTTTTAACCTTTTAAACCTTTTACCTATGGACTTCACAGACCTTAGTTGATCTACAGTGTTGTGTAGCTATCCCCCTCCCCTCCCCTGTTTCAGTTGTGTTTCCTGTTTCTGGGATAAAATTCTCTGAGAAAAACAACTTAATGGAGAAAGGGTTTATTTTGGCTTGAAGTTCCAACACATGATCCATCATGGCCTGGAAGTGACAGTAGCAAAAGCTTGAGGAACATGGTCTCTCTACATCTGGACCTAGGAAACAGAACAATGCATGCTGATGCTCTGCTCACTTTCTCTTTTTTTAATATTTTAAAATTGTGTTTTTATGTATATGTTTGTGTAGATATCTTTGTAAGTGTATGCTATGTATATGCAGGAGCCCACAGAGGTCAGAAGAACATTTCCAATGCCGTGGACCTGGAGTTACAGGTGGTTTGCCTGACATAAGTTCTGGGAATCGAACCCAGGTCCTCTACAAGAGCAACAAGTAAATACTATATCATTGACTGAATCATCTTTCCAGCCATACTTTTTCTCCTTTTAAAAGTACAATTTGGAATCTCAGTCCACAAAATTTTTCCAACTATAACAATCAACCTAATATAGTCAATCAACCTAATAAAGAGAATCCCCCACAGGCATGCACAGAAGTTCATCTCTCTCCCAAGTGATTCTGGAGCTCATCAAGTGGCTGACTGAAATTAGCCATCACACCCTTAATTTCAAAGCATTTTCAAAGAAATCCATATCCAAGAATACATAACAGAAAGATGAAGAAAAGTGTCAAAGGAGCAAATTTTATATGAACACAAACACACCAGCAAATCCCACAGATTCATTTGAACCATTTAATTACTAATACTTCTAGTCACAAAATAAAACACATTTCGAAAAGAAGCTTTGATCACAAATGTGCTCTTGTTATGTTAGTCTCTTTTTTTCTGTGCTTGAAATAGATCAAAACATTTAAATAGTTAGGGGTGTAGGTCATGTTCATTTCCTATGGCTATAACAGAATATCTGAGATGGAGTAATTTATAAAGGAGATAGGTTTATTTTGGTTCACGGTTTAGAAGACAAGGCCTTCCAAGAACATGGTACCAGCATTTTTCTTGGCTGCTGCTGAGGGTCTTGCAGTGCTTCAACTCATGGCAGAAAGTAGAAAGGTAAGTGAGCATGTAAAGAAGAAAGAAGAATTGAACACCTTGAACACCAGGGATAGCTAACCTGTCCATTGATGAAGGGGTTGCTCTATTCCTGAGACCATGGGTCCTACTTTTCAAAGCTGACATATTGAGTAATTAAAATTCTAACACATTTGAAATGTAAATAAATAAAATATCTAATAAAAAATTCTAACACATGCCCTTTTAGGAGGCACACGCTCAAACCACAGCAGGCTAATATTGAAAGTGGGAACAGAAGAGTAAAGAAAATCCCCAAATGACTCGATGTCAGTGGAATTTCTTCATTTTTGTTAGCTTGAGACAGGTTTTCACGTCTCCTAAGCTGACCTTAAGCTAGCTAAATGGCTTAGAAGGACCCTGAACTCCTGATCTTGCCTACAGCTCCCAAGTGCTGAGAATACAGGCATGTGGCACCACACTAAGCTGAGATTGTTTTTTCTTCTTTGTCTGCATACTTTGGTAATTTTTTCCATAAACCATAAAGTCCCCACTTTATCTTATGCTGAAGTGGAGCTTCTCTTCCTCCTTGCTCCCTTTTGGACCCATTTCCACATTTGTTTGGAAGAACACATTAGCAAACCTTAGATGCCAAATTTCGACTGCTCTCTAGGAGCTTCTTCAGAAATAAATTACAGAGTTCCTATAAATTGGCATCTCTCCCACGCTCCATACACATAGCCAGCCTATAATACTTGACTGCTGAAGGAAGCCTTTTCCATTCAAGGGCAAAGACCTGCTTTTCTGGCAGTGTCAACTGCGACAATTGCCAAGAACATATGTCCTCTACTTTTCATACACATTTTGGCTTCTGGAAACTTCACTTCTTTGCAGAAGTGATTGAAGAGGTTTATATACTGTGGCTGGTAAGGATGATAAAAATTCAACTTTAGTGTTTTAATTATTAATTCTATTATGTCCTAAATATTTTCTTGGTGATTTTTTTCTATTATATGGGATTGAATTTTAGCTAAAATACACATATAATGAAATGTACAGATCTTAAATAACTATCTAATACATTTTGATGATGCTTATCACACAACCTTAACCCAAACTCCTTATGAAAATAGATTTTTTTACCTTCATATTACAAAGTTTTCCCCTGCCCCTTTCTTCCCAGCCCCAGCTCCTAACTTCACTTTCCTTTGTACAGGTAATTACCACTTGAGTTTTCCTCTTTTTTGTTGAATTTTGACATATATGGAAGGGAATAAGCAAATATCTCAAAGTTCATATTCATTAAACAAGTTGAAGTGTGGAATTACCCAAAGGGACTCTCTGCTCAGACTTAGACTGGAAACCTAATTCTCACCAGTGGGCTTTTCATTAAGATCTGACTGAAATCCATTGTCCCCAAAGTTATATCTGCATCCATTGGCATAACAACCTTGATGTTATATTCAGGAGAGTTTACTGTTTAATATTTGGGGGAGGGTACCTTATTAACAAAGCCAAGACAGAAAAATTTTACATTTACCAGGTAAGAACTTTTAATTTTTATGTTCATGTTTTATATCAAGAGGCTGCAGAAGGGGATCAGACTTTCCAGCCTACCTCCAGCTTGGACTGGCGATGACCGTGGGGAAATTACTTCCCATCCCTGAACTTCCAGCTGTCAAACGAACCCCACTGTATTGATTTCCACTATAATGGATGGTGTAAATCTGGCATCTGGTATTTGGGATGATGGCTTGTTTATAGTATTCTCGGTCTTCTTCAGGCCCAAGGAAAGAAAGTGATCCTGGTCTACGAAGTCTATTGAAATGAAAACAAACTCCATATATCACATGGAAGATTGGTCAAAGAGCAAGTTTGGTGACAAAATTAGCCTTACATCCATGTCCTTATGCGGTGCTTCACAAGGGAATGATGGGCTTACTAGGATCTTCCAGTATTTTTATTTATTAGCACATAAATCTTGTTACTTAGGTTTCCTATCTAGTTATTTTTCGTTTTCCCTGTTCATAAACAGGCAGCATTCCTCACCCCCCCCCCCAGCTTTGCTGAAGTTGCTTCTGTGTTTTGTTCATTAGAACACGCAGGAAGGATTCAGCTTTATTTCCTTCATACAATAAAATAGCTACAAATGCTAATGACTCCAAAACAGCACTTTGTTCCCAAAGAATCACATGCCAGAACATTGAGGGGGCTGACTTCTGTGGTGGGAACTCAGCGGCACCATTTGTTCTGACAGGAAGCAGCAGCCGCTCTCTCCTCCCTGCTCGCAAGGCATTCTCCTTGGCGAATTCTTTTCTTCCTTCACTGAAAGTCTATCCCCTGTGTGGTCTTTGTTCCTATGCTTTCTTTTTCTTACTCCTATCCTGCCGGCAAAGGGGCAAGTAGAACCTCAGCGTGAGTAGGAAGCAGAAGCAATCAGCAGATCAAGCAAGCAAATCATGAGGTCAGAAACCCTGGGGACTGAACCCTGGCTCTCATGGAGGCTGGGCAAGTAAGTGCCTGACATGGAACTGAATCTGCATCAGTAGAAGCCTTTTCTCTCTTCTCAGGCTGAATTGGGTGACACGTCCATTTTGAATGTGAGGCTTTTGTGATTGGTACCTCAAACCTGTGTGTGGGTAGGATTGTTCGTTCTGGCATGAAATAGAAAATAACCTCCTGTACACGAGCCTGGAATTTGAGAGAGTAGGGTCTTCCTAAGAGGATTCAGGGAGTTAAGCGTGGAATAAATGTCTTCTGTGGCACTATAGACATGGTTAGCCTAGCCCGGAATGAGCTAGGCAATGAGTCACTGTGTGTTCAAGAACTTTCTCTCTACTTACAATGTGTCTTTTGTTACAGTGACACATGCACTTCAGATGTGGAGGTCTTATGGAAGATGCAGGTTCTGACCACACAGGGGAGAGTTGGGGCCTGAAGCCTCTGCTGTTGCTACAGGAGGCCTGCAGCTCCAAAGAGCAGTCTTTGGTCAGGTCTGGGGGAGGTGCTTGGTTTTATAAAATCTCATGGAATTCTCACAAAATCAAATGAGGCTAGAATGATCTCAATGTGGAAAAGAAGGAAGCTGGGAGCTGTCAGGAGAACGCTGGTGTTCCACAGCTAGTGAGGGTCAGAGCTAGTTTTCTATTGCTGTAATAATGGTCATGAGCCAAATCAGCCTGGGGAGGAAAGGGTTCCATTCATCTTACAACTCATAGTTCACACTCCCTCACTGAGACAAGTTAGGACAGGAACTCCAGGCAGGAACTGGAGCAAGGACCATGGGGGGGTGGGGGGTGGGCGGACAATGCTTGCTGCCTTGCTGGCTTGCTGGCTTGCTCCTTGTGGCTTGCTCAGTTTGAGTTCTTTTCCTTCCTTCCTTCCTTCCTTCCTTCCTTCCTTCCTTCCTTCCTTCCTTTCTTCCTCCCTTTCTTTATATTTCCTTCTTTCCTTTTTATTATATTTTATTATTTAAAACATTTTATTAATTTAAATATATTTGGATAATATTCTTCTCCATCTCAGTCCTTCCGAATCCTTCCCCTCCCTACCCACTCATCTTTAAATCCTTTCTAAAAAGAAAACCAAGCAAGACTCCTAAAAGCAATAAAACAACATTCAATACAAAAAAAAAAAAAAACACCAAACTATAACCACATAAAAATAAACACACAAAAACTCAGAGTCCAAAAACTTGGGTTAGGGCTAGGGTTAGGGTTAGGGTTAGGGCTTCTTCCTATGTCAGAGCCAAGGCTTGAAATTGCCCTCAGGCACCCTGCTAAGCCAGCTGGACAAAATGGAATACTGGGTAACTGGTTCCTCTCTCCCTCCCAAGGTCACTGGTTCAGATCCATCCTCTCTTCTCCTGGGTTAGGGGCTAGGGATAGGGTTATGTTAATCAGTTACTGAGCATGAGGCCTGTCCTGAAGTGCTTGATATATCCAGTGTCATTCCATTGGAGAAAACTGATTTTTCCCTCTCCCAGCAGATATAGTTTAGTTGTTAACCTTTACTCTAGTGGCTAGGTTTTCATTTGTTTATTCATTCATTCATTTAAAAAATTTAACAAAATAAAATATAATAAAACAAAGCAACATTCTTAGTTATCAGGGAAATGCAAGTCAAAATGACACTGGGATTCCACCTCACGCCAGTCAGAATGGCTAAGTTTAAAAATTCAAAGTATAGCACATGCTGGCAAGGATGTGGAGAAAGAGGAATAGTCCTCCATTGTTGGTGGGAATGCAAACTGGTACAACCACTCTGGGAATCCAATCAGAATATTGGAAATAGTTCTCCCTGAAGACCCAGGTATACCACTTTTGGGTATATACCCAAAAGATGCTCCATCATATCACACCGACACATGCTCCACTATGTTCATAGCAGTCTTATTCGTAATAGCCAGAAACTGGAAGCAACCTAGATGTCCCTCAACTGACAAATGGATACAGAAAATGTGGTTCATTTACAAAATGGAATACTATACAGCTATTAAAATGAGGACATCATGAATTTTGCAGGCAAATGGATGGAACTAGAAAATATCATGCTGAGGTAACCCAATCCCAAAAGGAAATGAATGGCATGTACTCACTTATAAGTGGATATTAGCCTAAAATATCCCACAGACACAAAGAAGTTAAGCAAGAAGGAAGGCTGAAGTAAGGATGCTTCAATCACACTTAGAAGGGGAAACAAAATAGCCATAGGAGAGAGAAGGAGGGAGTGAGGGAGGGAACTAGGCGGGGGAACAGAGGGGGACAGGAATGGGTGGTAGGATCAGGTGTGAGGAGAGACAGAAAAGAGGTCAAGAGTGCCAGGAGAATAAATGGAAATCTGCAGTTGTCAGGGCTGGGGGTAATCTCTAGGAAGTCCCAGAAGCCTGGGATGCGGGAGGCTAACAAAAGTCAATACAGGTGAGTTAAGTTGGGGTGCCTAACAGCAGGGACATGTATCCTGAAGTGGCCATCTCCTGTAGCCAGGCAGAATTTCAAGTGGAGCGATAAGAACACCAATCTACCGACAAAACTTTTGACCCAAAATTTGTCCTGTCTAAAAGAAATGCATGCACAAAAATGGAGCAAGACTGAAGGAATGGCCCACCAATAGCCAGCCCTACTTGAGACCCATCCCATGGGCAAGCACCAATCCCTGACACTATTTTTTTTTTGATGATCCAATTTTTTTTTTATTTTATTTTATTTTATTTTTTTAATTTACATTCCAAATCACTTCCCCTTTCCCATTTCCTCCCTCCCCGAAAGTCCCATAAGCCCCCTTCCCTCCCTCTTTTCTCCATTCAACCCCCTCTCGTTACTCTGTCCTGGCGTTCCCCTACATCCAGTCTTTCCAGGACCAGGGGTCTCTCCTTCCATCTTTTTAGAAATCTATTGATATGCTGATTGTGTCTAGGGTATTCCGAGATTCTGGGTCAATATCCCCTTATCAGTGACTGCATACCATGTGTGTTCTTTTGTGATTGGGTTACCTCACTAAGGATGATATTTTCAAGTTCTGACCATTTGCCTAGGAATTTCGTGAATTCATTGTTTTTAATTGCAGAGTAGTATTCCATTGTGTAAATATACCACATCTTCTGAATCCATTCCTCCGTTGAGGGACATCTGGGTTCTTTCCAGCTTCTGGCTATTATAAATAAGGCTGCTATGAATATAGTGGAGCATGTGTCCTTATTGCATGCAGGTAAAGTCTCTGGGTATATGCCCAGGAGTGGTATAGCCGGATCCTCCGGGAGTGTCATGCCCAGTTTTCTGAGGAACCACCAGACTGCTTTCCAGAGTGGTTGTACCAGCCTGCAATTCCACCAGCAGTGGAGGAGTGTTCCTCTTTCTCCACATCCTCGCCAACAACTGCTGTCTCCTGTGTTTTTGATCTTAGCCATCCTGACTGGTGTGAGATGGAATCTCAGGGTTGTTTTGATTTGCATTTCCCTAATGACTAAGGATGATGAACATCTCTTTAGGTGCTTCTCAGCCATTAGATATTCTTCAGGTGAGAACTCTTTGTGTAGCTCTGTACCCCATTTTTTAATAGGGTTACTTGCCTCTCTGGAGTTTAACTTCTTGAGTTCTTTGTATATCTTGGATATTAGCCCTCTGTCGGATGTAAGGTTGGTAAAGATCATTTCCCAGTTAGTTGGTTGCCGCTTTGTCTTTTTGACGGTGTCTTTTGCCTTGCAAAAACTTTGTAATTTAATGAGGTCCCATTTGTCTATTCTTGATCTTAGAGCATAAGCTATTGGAGTTCTGTTCAGGAAATTCTCCCCTGTGCCCATATGTTCAAGGTTCTTCCCTAGTTTCCCTTCTATTAGTTTCAGTGTGTCTGGTTTTATGTGGAGATCTTTGATCCACTTAGAATTGAGCTTAGTGCAAGGAGATAAGGATGGGTCAATTTGCATTCTTCTGCATGTTGACCTCCAGCTGAGCCAGCACCATTTGTTGAAAAGGCTATCTTTTTTCCACTGGATGGTTTTAGCTCCTTTGTCAAAGATCAAGTGACCATAGGAGTGTGGATTCATTTCTGGGTCTTCAATTCTGTTCCATAGATCTACATGTCTGTTACTGTACCAATACCATGCAGTTTTTAACACTATTGCTCTGTAGTACAGCTTGAGGTCCGGGATACTGATTCCCCCAGAGGTTCTTTTACTCTTGAGAATAGTTTTAGCTATTCTGGGTTTTCTGTTATTCCAGATGAATTTTTGAATTGCTCTTTCTAACTCTATGAAGAATTGAGTTGGGATTTTGATGGGGATTGCATTGAATCTGTGTATTACTTTTGGTAAGATGCTCATTTTTACTATATTAATCCTGCCAATCCATGAGCATGGCAGATTTTTCCATCTTCTGAGGTCTTCTTCAATTTCTCTCTTCAGAGACTTGAAGTTCTTGTCATACAGATCTTTCACTTGTTTGGTTAGAGTCACGTCAAGATACTTAATATGGTTTGTGGCTATCGTAAAGGGTATTATTTCTCTTACTTCTTTCTCAGCCTGCTTATCCTTTGAGTATAGGAAGGCTTCTGACTTGCTTGAGTTGATTTTATATCCGGCCACTTTGCTGAAGTCGTTTATCAGCTGTAGGAGTTCTCTGGTGGAGTTCTTTGGGTCGCTTATGTATACTATCATATCGTCTGCAAATAGTGATAGTTTGACTTCTTCCTTTCCAATTTGTATCCCTTTGACCTCTTTTTGTTGTCTAATTGCTCTAGCTAGAACTTCAAGTACTATATTGAAAAGATATGGAGAGAGAGGGCAGCCTTGTCTAGTCCCTGATTTTAGTGGGATTGCTTCAAGTTTCTCTCCATTTAGATTGATGCTGGCTACTGGTTTGCTGTAAATTGCTTTTACTATGTTTAGATATGGGCCTTGAATTCCTGATCTTTCCAAGATCTTTAGCATGAAAGGATGCTGAATTTTGTCAAATGCTTTCTCAGCATCTAATGAGATGACCATGTGGTTTTTTTCTTTGAGATTGTTTATGTAGTGGATTACATTGATGGATTTCCTTATATTGAACCATCCCTGCATCCCTGGGATGAAGCCTACTTGATCGTGGTGAATGATCGTTTTGATGTGTTCTTGGATTCGGTTGGCAAGAATTTTATTGAGTATTTTTGCATCGATATTCATAAGAGAGATTGGCCTGAGATTCTCTTTCTTCGTCGGATCTTTGTGTGCTTTTGGTATTAGTGTAATTGTGGTTTCATAGAACGAGTTGGGTAGTGTTCCTTCTGTTTCTATTTTGTGGAACAGTTTGAAGAGTATTGGTGTTAGGTCTTCTTTGAAGGTCTGATAGAATTCTTCACTAAAACCATCTGGACCTGTGCTTTTTTTGGTTGGAAGACTTCCAATGACAACTTCTATTTCTTCAGGGCTTATAGGACGGTTTAGATGGTCTATTTGATCCTGATTTAATTTTGGTACTTGGTATCTGTCAAGGAAATTGTCCATTTCCTCAAGATTTTCTAGTTGTGTTGAATACAGGTTTTTGTAGTAGGATCTGATGATTTTTTGAATTTCCTCAGTTTCTGTTGTTATCTCTCCCTTTTCGTTTCTGATTTTATTAATTTGGATACTATCTCTGTGCCCTCTGGTTAGTCTGGCTAAGGGCTTATCTATCTTGTTGATTTTCTCAAAGAACCAACTCCTCGTTTTGTTGATTCTTTGTATGGTTTTATTTGTTTCTACTTGATTGATTTCAGCCCTGAGTTTGATGATTTCCTGTCTTCTACTCCTCTTTGGTGTATTTGCTTCTTTATGTTCCAGGGCTTTCAGGTGTGCCATTAAGCTGTTAGTGTATGCTGTCTCCCGTTTCTTTTTGGCGGCACTCAGGGCTATGAATTTTCCTCTTAGCACTGCTTTCATTGTGTCCCATAAATTAGGGTATGTTGTGCCTTCATTTTCATTAACTTTCAAAAAGTCTTTGATTTCTTTCTTTATTTCCACCTTGACCAAGTTATCATTGAGTAGAGCATTGTTCAGCCTCCATGTGTATGTGGGTTTTCTTTTGTTTTTGTTGCCATTGAAGACCACCCTTATTCCGTAGTGATCTGATAGGAGGCATGGGATTATTTCTATCTTCTTGTATCTGTTGAGGTCTGATTTGTGACCAATTATATGGTCAATTTTGGAGAAGGTACCATGAGGAGCTGAGAAGAAGGTGTATTCTTTAGCTCTAGGATGAAATGTTCTATATATATCAGTTAGTTTCAGTTGGTCCAAGGCTTCAATTAGATTCACTGTGTCCCTGTTTAGTTTCTGCTTTCCTGAACGATCCATTTCAGAGAGCGGGGTGTTGAAGTCACCCACTATTATTGTGTGCGGTGCGATGTGTGCTTTGAGTTTTAGTAAAGTTTCTTTTACGAATGAGGGTGCCCTTGCATTTGGAGCATAGATATTCAGAATTGAGAGTTCTTGATGGTGGATTTTTCCCTTGATCAGTATGTAGTGTCCTTCTGTGTCTTTTTTGATGACTTTAGGTTGAAAATCAATTTTATCCGATATTAGGATGGCTACTCCACCTCGTTTCTTGGGGCCATTTGCTTGTAAAATTGTTTTCCAGCCTTTTACTCTGAGGTAGTGTTTGTCTTTGACACTGAGGTGCGTTTCCTGCATGCAGCAAAATGCTGGGTCCTGTTTACGTATCCAGTCTGCTAGTCTATGTCTTTTAATTGGGGAATTGAGACCATTGATATTAAGAGAGATTAAGGCATAGTGATTATTGCCATCTGCCATTCTTGACGCTATCTTTATGTTTGAGTGGTTATCTACTTTTGGGTTTGATTCAAGAAGGTTATTATCTCATTTTTTCCAGGGTGTTGTTTCTCTCCCTGTATTGGAGGTTTCCACCTATTATCCGTTGCAGGGCTGGATTTGTGGAAAGATATTGTGAAAATTTGGTTTTATCATGGAATATCTTGGTCTCTCCATCTATGGTGATTGAGAGTTTTGCTGGGTATAGTAGTCTAGGCTGGCATTTGTGCTGTCTTAGTGTCTGCATGAGATCTGCCCAGGATCTTCTGGCTTTCATAGTCTCTGGTGAGAAGTCTGATGTGATTCGGATAGGTCTTCCTTTGTATGTTACTTGGCCCTTTTCTCTTACTGCTTTTAGTATTCTTTCTTTGTTTAGAACATTCGGTGTTTTGATTATTATGTGACGGGAGGTATTTCTGTTCTGGTCCAGTCTGTTTGGAGTTCTGTAGGCTTCTTGTACGCTCATCGGCATCTCTCTCTTTAGGTTAGGGAAGTTTTCCTCCATAATTTTGTTGAAGATGTTTACTGGCCCTTTAAGTTGCAAATCTTCACTCTCATCTATACCTATAATCCTTAGGTTTGGTCTTCTCATTGTGTCCTGGATTTCCTGGATGTTTTGGGTTACACGTTTTTTGCATTTTGCATTTTCTTTGACTGTTGAGTCGATGCTTTCTATGGAATCTTCAGCACCTGAGATTCTTTCTTCCATCTCTTGTATTCTATTGTTGATGTTTGCATCTATGACTACTGATTTCTTCCCAAGGTTTTCTATCTCCAAAGTTGTCTCCCTTTGTGATTTCTTAGTTGTTTCTACTTCCTTTTTTAGTTCCTGGATGGATTTGCTGAGATCCTTCACTTGTTTGTTTGTATTTTCCTGTATTTCTTTAAGGTATTTTTGCATTACCTCTTTCAGGATTTCTTCCTGATGACCCACGTTCTCCTGCATTTCTCTGAGCGATTTTTGTGTTTCCTCCTCATGGGATTCCATCTGTTGATCCATCGTCTCCTGCATTTCTTTAAGCAGTTCTCGTGTTTCCTTTGTAAGGGCATCTAACCGTTGATTCATTTCTTTAAGCAATTTTTGTGTTGCCTCCTTATGGGCATCCATCTGTTGACCCATATTCTTCTGCATTTCTTTATGCAAATTTTGTGATTCCTTTGTGAGTGCATCTACCCGTTGATTCATCTCGTTAAGCGATTTTTGTGTTGTCTCCTTGTGCGCCTCCATCTTTTGATCCATGTTCTCCCGCATTTCTCTAAGCGATTTTTGTGTTTCCTTTGTAAGGGCTTCTAACCGTTGATTCATGGTCTCCTGTAACTCTTTATGGGATTTATTTGTGTCCTTCTTGTGATCCTCTAATAGCATCATGAGAAGTGATTTTAAATCCAGATCTTGTCTTTCGGGTGTGGTGGGGTATCCAGCACTTGCTGCTGTTGGAGAGTTGGGTTCGGATGGTCCCACATTACTTTGATTACTGTTAGTAACATTCCTACGTTTGCCTTTTGCCATCTGGATACCTCTGGTGTTAGTTGGTCCTGCTGCCACTGGCTGTTGGTTGGACCTCCTGTGAGCCTGCAAAGCTATTTCTGCCCCCCCTGGATTACCAGGATTCCCCTGGCACCGATTTCTGGGGCCTGCCTGCTCCTGAGTGACTTTGGAGCCCTAATGTGCCTTGCCCCAAGTGATCTTATATTGGGGAGGCCTTGCACATCTAAAGGCTCAGTCTAGTGGATTCCTGGAGCAGAGGTCGCCAAAGGGAGGCTGGCAGGCTCCTGCCCTGTGCAGGGGTGTGTGATCTCTCCTGGGGAGGGAGGGGGCGTCCCTCTGCCAGGCAGAAGTCCCACAGCAGATCTGGCGCGCTGGTCACTGCAGATCAGCCCAGCACCTGGGAGCAGGTTACACACAAGCCGCCCGAGACTGAAGAGGTATTATGCCTGTCTGTCTCTGAGCCTGGCGTCCCAACTTCCCAGTCACTGGAGCAAAGATGGCGGAGGGCACTCTCCGTGGCGCTGCTCACCCTGTAGAAGCGATGGCCCGCCGATCTGGCACCCAGACGACCACAGCGCAGACCCGCCCTCGGGCACAGAAGGAAGCCCCAACAGGCCGTGTCCCAAGTGATGTTATATTGGGGGTAGGGAGCCTGGGGTACCCGTCTCTCCAGCGCAGTCCGCGGGAACAGAGGTCGCGGAAGGAAAGCTGGCAGGCTCCCTCCCAGCGTGGGGTCCCTCCACCAGGCAGAAGGTCCCAAAGCAGAGCTGGCGCGCTGGTTACTGCAGATCAGCTCAGCACCTGGGAGCAGGTTACACACAAGCTGCCTGAGAAGCGATACCATGCCTGTCTGTCTCTGAGCCTGGCGTCCCAACTACCTGGTCACTGGAGCAAAGATGGCGGAGGCAATCCCTGACACTATTAATGATACTCTGTTGTGCTTGAAGACAGGAGTCCAGCATAACTGTTCTCTGATAGGCTGTATCCAGCAGCTGACTGAAACAGATGCAGATACCCACAGCCAAACATTGGATGGAGGTGGGGAACTCTTATGGAGGAGTTTAGGGAAGGATTGAAGGCCCTGAGGGGGATGGGAGCCCCACAGGAAGACCAATAGTGTCAACTAACCTGGACTCCTGGAAGCTCTCAGAGACTAAGCCACCAACTAAAGAACATACACAGGCTGGAACTAGACCCCTCCAGGCCCAAATATAGTTAGCAGTCATTCAACTCAGTCTCCATGACTGCCTGGTCTGGCCTCAGTATGAGAGAATGCACCTAATCTGACAGAGACTTGATATGCCTGAGTGGGGGAATACTCAGGAGGGGCCCTAACCTCTCAGAGAAGAAGAGGAGTGAAGATCAGGGGAGGGACTTTCAGAGGGGGGTACTGGGAGGGGGAAGAGTGTGGGATGTAAATAAATAAATAAATGAAAGATAAAAGATAAAGCAAAAATTATCAAATTGAAATTGGACAAGACAAACCCTCAGAAGAAAAAGAGCTCAGAAGACACAAGAATCAGAGACCCACTCATTTATACACTCAGGAATCCCATAAAAACACTAAACTTGAAGTTATAGTATGTATATATATATATATATATATATATATATATATATAGTATATATACAGAACTTAGTGCAGAACTGTGCATGTTTCAGTCTGCTTTCTTACACAACCTGGGACCACTGCCCAAGGGTAGGACTGTTCACAGTAAGCTGCATTAATCAAAAGAATGCCACAGAGCTGCCCAGCTCTTGGGAACCAGTAAGAGGGAAATCATTTGAAATGTAAATAAAGAATATACCTAATAAAAAATTTAAAAAAAATGTATAGTGAAAATATACAATTCAAGTGAAGTTTCACTTCTTCAAAATTTCTATTCTAACTGTATGGAAGCACATTAAAATGTTTGATTAATAAAAAAAAGAAGTTGTTATTCATCTTTGATAGAGCACAGAGAGAATTTGTAAAAAATATCTGCAATTTTTAGAGTTAAATGTTTAATCACATTTTATGAATAAAAATAAGTTATTATTTCAAGAAAAAAAAAAGAATGCCCCACAGGCGAATCTAGCGGGGATCTTTTTTTTCCTCAATTGAAGTTCCTTCTTCTCCAATGTGTCAAGTTGGCAAAATGAATGGAGACAATGAATTGGGAGTACTGGAGATACTTATGAAATGAGGGGAGTGAATTAAAGCAATATTTCTTTGAGTGTGGGCCCCAGTTCATCAGCTTCACCTGGGAACATGTTTGACACAGAAAATTTCAGGTCCCATTTCAGACCTAGTTTGTCAGAAACTGAAGGTGCCATCTCTGCAATCTATAGTCTAACTAGTCAATTCCCTCATGTGACTTTGCTGAACACTCAACTTTGAGAACCACTAAGACAAACCAGTGTTGATAACCAGTAATGTGTACATGAATCAGCAGAGAACTTGTTAAACAGCAGATTCTGATTCAGCAAGTTCAGGGTATGGGGTAAAATGCTACCTTTCCCACAAGCTCCCAGATGATGCTGATGTAGCTGGTCCATGGACCACACTTTGGGTACAAGGAATAGAGTAAGCTTTCCCTCCAATAGCAAGACTCCAATAAATGGTCTGTGGGTTTTATTTTTTACATCCTTACTGGTTATGAGAAATAAGGGCACATTCCTGTATTTAAACGCACAACTGGCTAAAAGCAGAAAGCTCCAAATTTAATCTAAAAGTTCTGGGATAAGCAAGAATGCAGTGAAATGCCAAAAGGCAAGGCATGAAGTTGTTTTGAATAGAAAATTTGGTTGACTTCAGCACTGCCCTCAAAACAATGTTGTTCCTTCAAAGACTCATTCCTGAGAATTACATTCTTCTTTGCCTTTTCCTTAGGTACAACTCTATTGGTCTAACTTCTCTATGAAATAGTACATCTAACCAGCTAATTTCCTCTAATGAAATAATACTTGAGATGAAAGAACATGCAGTTCCATGTTCAAGTTCATTACTTACTGCAGTAGAGAGGAACAAGAGAATCAAACTGACAGTCTGTCACCTACAGTGATTCCTGGGCCTGCTGACAAATGTGCTTGGTTTGCTGTGACCTCATTTGACTTTTCCTTCTCACTGCCATAGGTACCCAATATAGGCAGAATCTGTATGGTGCTTTTTCCCCCCTAAGAAAAGCCTTTTCCCATTACAGAGCGAAGAAGTAACTGGAGTTATTAGGGTAAAGCCTGGGTCCCAGTAACCCCAACAAACTGAGCTTTGCTACTGTCCCCAATACACAAATTGAAGAGATAGGTAATTATGAAAGGCAGAGAATGAAGACTTAGTTGATGTGGTCATATTGGGAAGAGGAACAAATAAAGGGATCCTGTTGACAACCCCCCCCCCGCATATTAATATGAGTTTTCAGTTTAAGCAGAGGAAGAATTGAAACAACAATTGCGAGGCATGTATACTGAAGCAGTCCTGTCCCAGGTGTGGTCTGGTTGATCATGCTCAGATCTGGTTCAGCAAGCTGTTCCAAAGGTGCCCTTCAAACTGTTATCTTTGGAGGGATCAGTCTGGTTACTAGATGATCTCTTTTGCTCCAGGACTCAGTCTTTCCCTCACGGATGATCCGTTCCATCTCTGGAAAATGGGGAGGCTATCTACCCTGTAAGGGTCTGCTATTGCAGGATCTAAGGTGATTCCAGTGTAAATGTTTAGGACTATATGATTCATCTCTGTATTTTCAGCCATAGTAAAAGCAGCAGCAACAAAGCAAAGATGACTGTATTAGTTAGGATTTCCATTGCTATGAAGAGACAGCGTGACCAAGGCAACTCTTATATGCAAGCAGACACAGGGCTGGAGAAGTAGCTGAGAGTCCTACATCATCTGAAGGCAGCCAGGGGAAGACTGGCATCCACAGGCAGTTAGGAGGAAGCTCTTTTCAGCAATGGATGGAGCCTGAGAATAGGAGAGCTCCAAAGCCCATCCTCACAGTGTCACACTTCCTCCAACAAGGCTTTATTTCCTAACAGTCCCATTCTCTGTGGGCTAAGCATATTAAAACCACAAGAGTGATGCCAGGCTTTCATACTGCTTTAGGATGCTGTGAGTCCAAAGTGAAGAGTCAATGCTTCTTAGTAAGAGCAGTCTACAATCCCTCTCATTTGAGTCTAATATGGGGTTTTCTTTCAAGACTCCTTGTGCCTCTAAGATTGTTCTTTTGTGTCAGGAAATTTCAAGTTCACAAAACCAGACACAGCGAGTAATAAAACCTTGCTTATTTTCCATGTAAATCTTCAATTTTATCAGAAAATGTTTTTACTTCTACTTTCAATCAATTTAGGAATATTTTTATGCCTACTATCTTATCTGTATAATTTTTCATGAAATAGTCAGTTTTAACATGTTTTTCTATATATTTCTGGAGTTTTATCAGAAATATTTTCCTTGTAGATTTTCAATTTTACCAGAAAATGTTTATAATTCCACTTTCAATCAACTTAGGAATATTTTTATGCCTACCATTTTATCTGTTTAATTTTTCCATGAAATAGTCAATCTTAACGAGTTTTTCCTATATCTTTCTTCAATTTTATCAGAGATATTTTCCACATATATTTACACAATGGAATACTACTCAGCAATTAAAAACAATGAATTCATGAAATTCTTAGGCAAATGGGGAATAGGGGGAGGGAAGAGGGCTTATGGGACTTTCAGGGAGGAGGGAACTGGGAAAGGGGAAATCATTTGGAATGTAAATAAAGAATATAGAAAATGAAATAATAATAATAAAAAAATAAAAAAATGACCCTCCTCTGCACACCACTTTTTATCTCAGATTTTCTCTTTGCTTTTATGTCTACCTACGTTTTTTTTTTTCCTCTGATGATAAATTCAGGAAAAGAGAGAAATCCTTCGTCTGTTATTTGGGTACATTTTCAATTTGAAAACATAGCTGACTCAGTATGCTATGTTGAGGCCTTAAAAACTGAGATAAAGGAAAGATGGGTGTTTGGGAGTCTCCAGGCTAGACATCACTTCTTGGCCCATTTCTACAGAGTGGTAAGACATCATTAACCAAGTATAATTAATTTTTATTTTCTCTATTGTCTCTATAAAGTATCTTACACATACCTGAAAGACACTTTTCTCACTAAAAGACATTTAATGAGTATTGTTAAACTATTTTTCTTGTATCACATTTATGTCTTGATATTTTAAGATAGCATGCAAAGTAAGTATTTTCATTATGGCATTTTTCCAGGTGTGTGTGTGTGTGTGTGTGTGTGTGTGTATTACATCATATGGTATTATACTGTTACATTTTGTTCTTATTTATCCCTAATCCTCAAACCTTTTTGCCAATGATGTAGTATGGCTTTTTACTGGAGCATAACATGATTGTTCTATCTTGACCTTGTAGTAGAAATAACATTGGCCCAGTTGCCATGACAACAGAACAAGTACCACAATATTATGCGGTAGCAAAGTGTATGGCAATGATAGTGGGGCTAATAATAGTATTGTCAAGTTGACATCATCTAGAATCACCTGAGAGACAAACTTCTGGGCATGTATGTGAAAGTTTATATATTGAGCAAATTGAGGTGGGAAATATACCCTAAATGTGGGTGGCACCACTCCATGCACTGAGGTCCTAGAGTGAATGAAAAGAGAAAAACATCCAAGAAGCAACATGCAACCTCTTTGGCTTGCTGACTTCAGATGGAACGAATCTAGAAGCCTCATAGTCCTCCTTCCATGCCTATCTCTGCCCCATGATGTCCTCTCAAACTGTAAACCAAAATAAACCATTCCTTAAGTTGCTTTTGTTTGGTATTTTGTCATAGCAACACCGAAGTAAGCTATATAGTGCTATTGACATACCCTAGTCAAAGGAGGGGCAGAATGGTCACAGGACCCTCACACGGGATTCCAACCTTGTACCCTGCCTGCTGTCACCTCACTACAAGTAAGCCTGGGTGATGCTAGGATGTAGGTGAAATAGAGGGCTTACAGGAAGTGAGACTTCATGATGTAGCTTCATTCAGGTCATTATTTGGAATGGGGTGAGATTTTATGAAGGTAGAACATTTTCAAAATCTCCCATGGTTCTATAAGTAACCATTCATTCATGATCCTCTAAGTAAACCCAACAATTTCATTGGTTCATGAAGCTACACTTGGGGTGAAATTGTTACTTTGGTCTGCCTTTCAGTGCCCTTTCTGGGGGTAAAGATACATCTATTCTAATTTCTCCAAAAAAAAGCAAAAAAAACAACAACAAGAACAACAAAAAACCTAACATGATCATGGAACACCCACTTCATCCCCTTAGACCAAACTTGTGTATCCAATTACTCAGAGCAATATTCATATGATGGTTTCGAATGAGCTCTGTGTGGTCCCTGAATAATATTTTCTTGTCTGGATAACTAACAATGTGGTTATATTCCCATTTATAGAAAGCTTTCTTAATTACTTCTAATTTTGGCAATTGTGAAAAACATCTATAAACAGCTGTGGAAAAAAAAATGTGACCCAACTTGAAGTATCTGCTACTTTTTGCTCACTAAGGCAAGTTTTGTTGTTGTTGTTGTTGTTGTTGTTGTTGCATTGATAATGATAACCATATTTCACCTTCACCAAAGTACACTATAGCCACTTTTCACAGATTCCACCCATAAACCCTTAGAAGAAATGAATGTTGCCAGTGCAAAGTTCAGTTTCATGAGGCATCAAAAGTCTGTGACTCTCAGCATTGATAGAGTATTAGGAAAGAAATCGTGATTTGTTTCCAGTGAGTTGGAGATCCATCTCCATCCATTTTTGGACAACAGTTCCCCAGGTTAGCCCCTCACCAGAACCCTACCTGGACATTAGTTCCCACTCCCTTCCACATCACAGTCATCCTCACTGTAACTCTGAAAGTTTCTTCTGTCTTTGCCTCCTGCCAATACACACTTGAATCATATGACGGTGACTCTTTATTCTGACTTAATGCTGGGGATGATGATATGACTTTCTACAAGTGGTTGGCTACAGAGAAGTGGTGGTGTTTTTCTTTTCACAAGGCTCATTGGAAATAAACATGTGGACACCCAGTGTTACATAATCATGGCAGCTTTAGCTGATATCACTGAAACTTTCAAATACCATTCTACCAAATGTGCTACACATGTCAGACTTTTGAGCTGATGGAGCTGTTGATTAGATCCTGGGCCATTTTTGATCCCCCAGATTACCCTCTCATGGAGACTTATGCGCAGGAAGTTTACCAAGATCAGTGCCTATAAGAGGGAAAGAGTGGAACTCCAAAGAACTTTGCAACAGAGGCCACAGTCTATTTGCATAGGAGCCATGCCTTTAGAATCCAGAGAGGAGGTATAACCTTAATCTGGATAGCATCCCTGGCAAAAAGGTAGCAGCAGCAAGTGAGCAGCAGGCTATACTCCCAGTCACTATGAGTAGAAAGAAGGCATGTTACTAAAGGATGTCCTGAGACACATTCCTGACTACCTCTGCGCTCTTGGAGGACGCTTCTTCTAGGAAGCAGTGAACACTTGTTTCACTCATTTGTATCTCTCTTCGCTTTCTTTCTTGAAGCTTCTTTAAATTTTTTTATTGTATTCATTTGATAGGTGAGTGTGTGTGTGTGTGTGTGTGTGTGTGTGTGTGTGTGTGTATGTGTACTTACACATCACTGGAGTACATGTGTAGAGATCAAAGGACAACTTTCTGAAGTTTCTTTTCTCTACCATAGGGATCCCAGGGATCAGATGAAGGTTGTCATGCTTGTTGGCAAGCACATTAATCCACTGAGCCATCTTATGGTCATACACACACACACACACACACACACACACACACACATATATATGTATATCCCCTGAATATATATATGTATTCAGGGGGTATTAGGCTATATATTAACTATACATTTCCATACATGCATACAAGGTACATAAATACACCATGAGACCATAAACTTTATGTCTTTAATTTTTGAATCGACACCTGGAACAGTATCTGATATGAGCAAGATGATGCCCTAGGTTCAGTCCCCAGCACCACAGAAAAATAAGCATGATGGCAAACCCTATAATCCCAGTACTGAAGAGGTAGAAGTTGAAGGATCAGAAGTTCAAGGTCATCCTCAACACCATTGCAAGTTTGAGGCCAGTCTGGAGTACCCGACAACTTGCCTAAGTGGAAATTTAAGGGTCCTTTGGAAAGTCAGTTGGACAGGGTTTTGCTGGGGCAAATACATGAAGGAACATTTAGCTGAAGCAGGCACTGGTGAAAGGATGTTCTGCTAAAGCAAGCACGTGAAAGGATGATGGAGTCTTTGCTAATAACATCTTGCCTCAAAGCAAAACAAAAAAGGTCCTGCAAGATGGCTCCATGGATTAAAGTGGTTGCCTTGCGAGCCTGATGATTGTTGACCTCTACATGTGCTCTGTGGCACACATGTGCCGTGCCTTTTAGATCACATATAATAATAATAAATGAAAATTTAAGAAACAAAAGATTTACAAAACTTAAGAAATGTTTTCATTATGGTTAGATGTCATTTTATTTTCTTAGTCACCAAAATGTATGTATTTCTAAGGTGTAAAATATTTCTAAGATCCTGCTTTTAATGTTGATTAGTTTTTATTACTTGTTCTCCATCTAAAACACTGTCCAATCAAACTCTTGCCTATAATGAAAAAAACCTATAACCTATCTAGAGTAGACCTTGATCTGCTCTGACTTGCCTTGTTGGCTGGGTGTTCTTTTACCAGGAACACAGCACAGGCCCTGGGCTAACAAAATGAGCAGAAAGGCAAGATCTGTTCATTCAGGTCATAAATGTGACTCCTTGTGGGAAAAGTCAAAAACTGGTCCTCCAGGTTGGGGGATATTTTCTCCAGCTCCATTGCACATCAATTTTAGAAATTCACTCTAGGTAAGCAGTTTCCTCAATATGGACTTTTGGGGAAACTGCTAAGTTCTCTCTAGCCTGTCATTTGTGATGTTTACTCAATGAGACATTTGAGTAGATGGAATTTGCTTTCAGTATTTGAGTTAAAGCGAAGTAGGTTAAATGGAACTCACTCATCTGTCTTACTTTCTGACTCAAGGGCATTTTCATTAACTTATTTATATTTACTTCTCTGAAGTTCATGAATTTAATCCTAGAACTTTTAAAATAAAATAAAAATTAGGCAAAATAAGATCCTTCTCTTCAAGTCATATGCTAACAACATCATTTAGTGAATTGAAAGGTCTTCCCATTAAAAGAAATCATAGAATGAAAAGATTTTACAAACATAGAATCATCTTTGGTATCAAAGCAGGTTTTTAAGTCTATCTGGGCATGTTGGTCTCATGTCTATAATCCCAGAACTCTGGGAAGGGAGGGGAGGCAGGGGGAGGATTGTTACTATAAATTCAAGATCAGCCAGAGAGGGTAACAGTGTATGTCTGTTTCAAAAAGCAAAACAACACAACAAAATCCCTAAAGTCCAAATCTTTGAGTTCTTTACAATTCTTAAAACTATTTTACAGTCTTGCTAATGGGTATTATGAGTTCTTTTTTTAAGTGCCAACTTTGCATCTAGAAAATGTTTGCAAAAATACACAGCAGGCCAGCAGCAATAGGGTTTCTCTGTGTTCCGCTTCCATTTGTTATGACATTTCCAGTTACATAATCTCTCCATAGAGAAGGAAGAGCACTGCAGGGAATTAAATGTGTCAGATCCATGTGTGTGGGTCTCTCTCCTATATGAGCACTTAGTGCTTAATGCACAGTTCTTTCCAGGTTGCATCCTTGGTAGTTGCTGGGCTCAGTCATTTTTAAAATCCGTTTTCATTCTCTGTATTTAATTTTAGTATACATCCTTATCCCCCATTATTTTAATGCCAGTGATTCCAATAATGAGAACAGTGTGTCTCATCAAAGTGCCAAGCCCATCACGTAGTAACTGCTATAATAAGGGCAGAGGAGGAGCAATCAATCGTTGATGAAGAAGCCCCTGTCTTTGTCATATGAATTAAACAGAGAGGAGCACATGAATTTCAACATTTATCTACTCCTTATTGAGTAGAAGGAAAAATGTCACGCCTCATTTGCAATCCCCACACATTGTTCTCACAGCAATTTGGAATCAGAAGGCTAATTCTCATGATACCAAGGAGCAAGAGAGACAGATGAGCTCTATAGAAGACCACCGAATGCAATCTCCACTCTTTGCTTTGAAAGAAAGTCTAATTGCCTGCAACACATTAAATCCGTTCCATGGTGAATTGCTATTTCAGTCACATAAGCTAGTTCTATATCTCAAAGGGAGAGAATATGTATTCATGATTCTGAGAACTCAAATGTTTCATGTTGGATTGCTCCATGAAGCCATGAAAAATGAACTTGGAGGAGATATGAAAAATTTATGCCTCGTGCTTCTTGTACATTTCAATACCAGATTTTAGTGTAATATATAGTGATAGTTGCCATAGCAACAGTGATCCAGGACCTTGATTATGCATATAAGAAAACTGGCAGCAAGGTGAAGCAGCCTTAAGCCAGAAATAACTGCCTTGCTCACAGTCCTTCAGTTGTGTCAGCTTTATATCAATTATCTAGATTTGTGCTGTGAAAATTACTGATCAACTAACTAAATTGTGGGCTCTGAGCTGATTCTCTTGATAGCTGTCAAAACACTGGGGCAGAACAATATACAGCAGATATGAATTAGATTCATTTATCTTGATTGCTTAAGAAGTCAAGAAAATTGATGAGTGTTGAAATAGATATAATTAAGAAAAAGGAGAGTCCACACAGTTTTTGATTAAGTAGTATGGTAACAAATAGTTTTTTTTTTACCTAAATGATACAAAATTATCGTGGAATAAATCTATTGCATATATGGTAAGATGTATCGCTCGACTTTTCAACAAAATGGCTGCCAGCATTTAGTATGCTGGCACAGAACTGTGGGACTCCAGCTGCTTTCTTATTCTCAATTATTAGTATTGAAACCTTGTGTTCAAAATGAACTGACAATAGACATTGAGTCAAATATAAACCATGGCACCATAATTTTTCAAAAAGGTTTTCATGAAAATAGCTTTAAAGAGAAAAATAGAATAGAAAGCTTCTCCTTGTGTAGTTTCTGACTTTTCCAACTCAGGAAAAAATGCTGCTTTCTACACAGGTGCAATAATTATACATTTTTTGGCACTATATAGTGCCTTTATCATGAAGTAAGAATAAATCCCCAATGGCAAATGTCTACCACTATGAAAATAGTAGAAATTGGTTTTGAGGAGATAGTTACTTTAGTTATTATATTTCAGCCTCCTAATAGAGTAGACTCCATTTAAAAATTAAAACTGTGAGGTTAAGCAATTTCCTTAATGTCAAATATAATGTCTCCTGTTGTTATGTTTGTAGAATTTGACCTGGAATCTAATTTTCTTACCATTATGTGTCTATTGTATGGTCTAGATCTGTGGATCTCAATCTCAACTTTTCTAACACTGTGACTCTTTAATACAGTTCCCAATGTTGTGATGACCCCACTATAGAATTACTTTGTTGCTACTTCATAACTGCATTTTTCACTGTTATGAATCATAATGTAAATATTTTGGGGGTGGCTAGATGTTTACCAAAGTAGTTATGACCCACAATTGGAGTCACTGGTCTAGATTCTGTCTCATTTTCAATACTACATAATCAGAAATCTTTCCAAATAGTTTTCCATTGATCACATTCTGTGATAAGCTGTTTTGTTATTATACTCCTTACCTTTCCCCTTGCTATGACAAACAGTGACAAGAAGAAACTTAAAGGAGGATGGCTTTATGTGGACTAATGCTTTGAAGGTCTTGTGCATCATGGCAGAGACGGCATGACAGCAGGATCATGCTGTAGCTGGTTAGATTGTGTCTGCAGCTAGAAAACAGTGAGCTGGATGAAGATGCTCAGCTTCCTTTGTCCTTTTGATTCAGTCTAAGATCCCAGTGCATGGGGATGGTGCAGACCACATTCAGAATGGGTTTTCTCTCCTCCATTCAACGTCTCAGCAAATACCCACTCCAAGACATGCCCATAGGTGTGGTCTAGCTGATTCCAAGTCTAGTCAAGTTAACAAGAAAGAGAAACCTTCTACAGTTCTCAATGTAATACATTAACATTTGGTGATTCAAAATAATCATCATTGTTATTTCTGTTAGAAATGTTAGAATAATTTAGGAATTGTGCCTCAGGATCTCTTCTGAGGGTAGAGTTAGGGCATCAGCAAGCCCGAAAATTGATCGAGGGTAAAAGATGATTCTAAGATGACTGGTTTCCTTACATGACTGCTGTCAGGAGGCCTTATTCCCTGTCATGTGGGTCTCTCCCTAGAGTTGTTTGACTCCTGTCACAGATTTCCAGTCAGCTTCCCTGGTAGTGAGAGATCTAAGGGACCAAGGACAGGGAACAATACTTCTTATGATCTAGTGTAGGTGCTCACACACCTTTGGCCACTTTCTCCACATACATGTTAAACACAAACCATCAACTCTAGCCCATATTCAATGGGAGATTTTACTTTTTAAAGGAAGCAGTATCAAAAAGTATGAACACAGTTTCAAAAGATCACACAAGCTCACGTTGGAGTTCAGAAAATACTGTAGCCATGGAAACTGAGAGCATAGGAAAACAACCCAATTTCATGTACTTAAAGGAGCTAGCAATATGGGCACAATGAAGCTGCCTACACTAACTGTGATGAGTAATGTTAGGAAAGTTTTTATTATTCAAAGACTGAGTCCTGATAATACTCTAATGTGTCTGAATAATATAGAGGGGCCTATTTAAATGATACTGTGCCATTGAAATACAATTATAGTAATGCAATGTTTTTCATAGAATGTCAGGCTCACAGTCAGCACCATTATTCAGAAAGATTCAAGGACAAGACATATTAGAAAAGAGAAAAATCATGTTAAGATAATATATTAATAGCTATTTATGTCTTTCTTGCTCTTTCTGAATCTGCTGATTACATAATTGCTTGTTTTGGTTTCATGTATGCTATATAACCCTGGTTGGCTTAGAATACTCTCTATAGTCTAGGTTGGTCTCAAACATATGATCATGCTGCCTCAGCCCCTGAAGGCTGAGAATGCAGAATTTTGGAGTATTCTTAAACTTATAGTACCTTTAGCCCCTGCTAAAGTTCCCTGCTAAAGTTTTCAGTTCCCAATCATGCAAAGCACATTCTCCAACTTTTGTAATATTTTAAAGCCAGAGAGAAAAGGGAAGCATTTTGTTGGTTTTTGTTAAACTGAATAACCAAAGGCACCTTTAGTGCAATAGGTAGCATGTCCATCTCATAAGCTGAAAAGCTGAGTAACCAAGCCAATTCTTTTATTTCTGAACAAGATGGAAAAACAAGCAGAGAGATCTAATTAGAACCCTGTGACCTCTCCTGTCTCTCCTCCAGAAGCCTACATAGCACCTTATAGAGCAATGAAATCTAGCCATCAGCGAGAGAGTTTCCTGGTAAATTTGAGATTGATTTCTGCAACCAGAGAGGCTGGAAGAGAGACCAGCTGTTGGTTCTCAGGGAACATGGAGGAGGGGTTGGTAAGATCAAAACATGCTGCATGCATGCATGCATGCAATTTTCAAATAACAAATACAAGTATTATTTTTAAAATGCCATTAAAACATAAAACAATTAGCAATAAGGGAGTGGGTGGGGGAGCACCCTCTCAGAGGCAAAGAGGAGGGGAACTGGGGTGAAGAACTCTGGGAGGCGGGGATGGGGAAAGGGCAGCATTTGGAATGTAAATAAATAAAATAATTTAATAAAAAACACAAAACAAAGTATGGATGGCTGGGACTCATTAAGCTTATTCTGGGACCAAGTCTTACTTTTTTTTTATCATCAGCAATGTCTTTGAAACTGATATTAAACTTGTAATTAAAGAAATATAATTCCCAATACAGAGAAGTTGGAGATTTTTAAAAAACAAGCAAGTGCATCACCACTCCAAGTCACCATCCATCTCAATGGGAAGTATATTTCATTGGTTTCCTTTGTTCATACCTATTTTACATTGTTGAGAACTGCACTGCCCACAGACTTTTGAATAGCCTTCTCTATTCACTTACTATTCAAGAAAAAACAAAAACCACAAAAAAACCCCATTTCTTCAAAATATTTTATCAGCTCTTTCCTTCTGTTTGTGATAGCTGTGTAAATAATTGTTTGATGGGTTGCCATTCGCTGTATTAACTATCCATCCATCTTATTGGATCTGCTAGATGTTGTTATCACCTGATTTGCTGATGTTGCATTTACTTGCTTTCTCAGTTCAGCTACTGTAGTCATTAATGTCCACTGTTGTTCAAGTGGCCAATTTGATGGTGTCTCTGCATCTATATATCTGCTGCTTGCTATCTGTTTCTTACTTTTGCTTGCCACAGGCTTAATAAATGCACGTCTTTGAAGCCAAAAGCAAGGCTATCATCGATCATTCTCCCTGGCAGCATTTGTAGCACTCCAATGAGCTTCCATTTATCTTCCTAGACCAGATTCTGCACACGACTCATTCAAATGTTAGGAGCCTTTTTATTATGTTTATGAGTGCCCACAAACAACTCGTGCCTTGAATGCGGAGTGTTTTGTTAATCTTAATGATTTGCCATTCTTCCTCCTTTTTGTCATCTCAAACTAAACAAGTTTTTGAATGGCATCTGCACATATCACATCATGATGAAAATGATTTCATTCACTCCTAGCCCGCTTTAGAGATTTTTCTTTTCTTTTTACTTAGATTTTTCTTTATCTTTCTATAAAAAGGTTTGAGTTGAAACAAGTTCAAGGACCTCCTGGGCTACATAGTGTGACCCTGCTTTAAAAAAAAACAAAAACAAAAAAACAAAAAAAAAAAAAAACCCAATCACTTAATAAACTTTCACCTGTGCAGGAAAGCTTTTTCGGTACTTAGCAAAATCATCTTTCTTTACCTTCACTTTAAGTAATTATCATGATTATAGTATGTAGTACTCACAGATAACCCATGCTAACGTTCACCAAACTCACAGTAGACTGATACACATTTCTCCCACTTAACAGGCATCACCATTCCTGATAAGTAGATTGTAATTTTCATGTCAGGTATTAATGTGCTTTCCAAGGGAGCAAGGAACAAAAGCAAAGAGTCTTCTGGCATTAATAGCTAGTATCACCGATCTTTCCATGTCCTCCATGAACAAGCTTGTGCCACATATTCAAAGACACCTGGCTCTAAATTTCAGTGCTTAAGACAAGGGTGACCTCTGTTCCTTTAGCCTCCATTTCAAATGAACTCATTTGAAACTTCCAATATGTTTTTCAAAGCCCTTGCTTGACTCCTGCAACTGGTCTCCTGAATTGAAAAAGGTTTTTAAGTCCTTAATCATCAATGTGCAGATTATTGCTGTGGCTTGTTTGTCCCTAGATTCATGGTAAGAGAATAGTCTTATTATCAGATATTAAGAGACTCTGACTTCCATGCCACATGACACTACAGAGGATATTTTTGGTGGTCATGCTGACAATGAGCTTATGTTAAATAGTGGCCAGTCTATTTGGGTGTGTGGTTGATTATAGGTACATGCATGAACCAGTTCATTTGCATTACAGGCAACTATGGAAATGAACTAACTGCACACTTAATGCTGCTCAATTATCCTCAGATAATTGTCACCCAAACAGTCAACCAATTAGGATTTCTTGAGTACATTATGCCCAGGAAATGGCAATTGTGGTGAATAAAACATTGCAGCAAGACCCTCAATCTTTGTAAGAACTCTATTCTGGGTTGTCTCTTCAAGAATTGCCCTCTAAGACAGAGTAAGACAAGGCCATTCCCAGAAAAACAGCAACTTTGAAAGGCAGAGGAGGGAGACAGGGCTAGGAGATGGACGTCAAATTACAACCTAAGCACAGAATAGCCTTCACTCACTGCACTGAGGAATATGCTGTTAGAAATGTTCTTCAGAGGTATCTAGAAAGGTCAGGTAGCCTAACCTTCTATCCTTACATTAATCAGGGATCTGAACTTGAATAAGGATGCTCTCGGCACTCAGTAGTCCCCAGAGTTCATCTCTCTCAATCCCTCCCAATAATTTGGAATGGAAAGTTCTCCACTCGATGTTGTTAAGGGTTGGATGTGGTCTTTGAAAAGATATCCCCAGAAGGTTAATATTCTACCTTCACTATCCTTGCATGTGACCTCATTTAGAAGTAGGATAAATCTGACAAAGTCAAGATTATGACAAGTCCTAATCTAATGTAAACTATATGCTTATTTTAAAAAAAGAAGACGTAGCAGGTATACAATTTGGGGTGTTGGAAGAAGGATGATCAGGAGTTTAAGGTCATCCTCTACTATATAGTGTATTTGAAGCCAATCTGGGTTACATAAGACACTGTCATACACACACACACACACACAAAGAAAAATAAATAAAATAAGTGGAGGTACATGCCACAAAAAACCAGCGACAGATATTCAGGTGTGTGGGGGGTTGGGGAATTATAGCTGAAAACCAAGGAATGCTGAGGATTTCTTGTCTTCACTAAAAGATATTTGGAGAAGAAAGATTCTACCCTTGGTCTTAGAGGAAATGTGGCCCTGTCAACTTCAAGACTGCAGAATTTTGTCTTTAGCTTGTTGAGGGAAGAGATTTCCATTATTTTAAGCCACATAGCTTGTGGTGACTTGTTGCCAGAACCTTAGGGGACTGCTATAAATGGAGATCTGGGTGGAAGATAATAAACCCAGTCTCTTAGGAAGAAGTTGACCTAAAAAAGTTCTCTAGGTGTGGAAGTACCATGAAGACTGGGACATCTGATTAGTGATAAATGGCATACATACATACATACACACACACACACACACACACACACACACACACACACACACATAGATGAAACAGTACAGATTTGCTACATGTAAGACACTGGCTAGAAAATGAAACTTCCATGCCTGTAGTCTACTTTTTATTAAAGAGAAAACCGAGAGCCAGAAAAGATTAGTCTCTTATCAACAGCTAGAGACCTGAGCAGCCAAAGCCTGTCTCGTGAGCACTGGGTGAGTCTGGCACTACAGTAAAACCCACGCAGTCACTGTGAGCTAAGCCCTGTGAGAGACATGGGCCAAAAGAGCTGACAAAGAGTCCCTACCGAGGGAATGTGCTTGGAACAAAGCAAACTTATTTCCATTCCTGGAATAGAGCCCAGAATACAGGTCATATGGATAACAGGTTGGTGAGATCATTTCCAGTGTTTTTTGTGACCACATTTTCTTTCCCAGAATTATATTAACACCATCCACTCAAA